>OY735242.1:32613834-32636334 GCA_963457665.1 Thysanoteuthis rhombus | reverse complement strand
AATAATAAAAAAAAACAAAAACACATTTTCTGAAGGGTTCTGATGGAGTATCGATGCCGATTTTCAAGTCTGTACATAAAACTGTATGGCCAGGAGTGCTGGAACACTCATATACAATAACACACAAACACGCACATTTAAGAATTGATAGAACCGTTCGCCATCATTGATGGCTACGGTTGTTCAGCAATTATTGAGAATGGAAGTTTAGTCGTATTTGTCAAATGAATTTTACCAATGGTATCACAAACTGTATAAGCCAGACATTGAAAACCTTTTTGTTCTAACAGGCCACATGAGACATTTTTCATTTCATTCGGTCCGCATAAACTCTTCAAAAATGTTCATCGTATTTCAGAAAGTGAACCTTATTTATATTCTAGACAAACACATGATTACAATCATTATATTATTGAATTGTGAAGTCGTTTTGACTTCACAAATCAATGATGATTTTACAATATGAATTATGAGATTCTGTTTCTGAAAAAATGCATAAGATTTTAAAAAAATACTTAGATTGGCCAAGAGCCATAAAGAACGTTGTCATGGTCCAAATCTGGCCCTCTGACTTATGGATGCCTCTATGAGATATAAATAGCAGACAGATGACAAAAGTAACAATTTCTATACACTAATGAGCCAAAATATCATGACCAGGCACGTGTGGCCAGAACGACAGCTACTGTTTCGTAACAACTGCGCATGTTAAAGTCATAGGTATATAAGCAGGCCAGCTAGCCTAAAGTGCTTCATTTTGGTGTATGTAACATGCATAAATGTTCTTACCAACATATGAAGATATGAGCACACACCAACTAACACACAGAGAGTTATATATGTATGTATAGACATATATATGTATGTATAAGAACGGAAAGATATTTAGACATAAACACACATAACTCTATGTAAAAAGTAAATAATAATAATAATATAATATGATAAAGAAGAAGAAGAAGAAGAAGAAGAAGAAGAAGAAGAAGAAGAAGAAGAAGAAGAAGAAGAAGAAGAAGAAGAAGAAGAGCAAACAATATCATATGCAACAATACGCAACGTGTCCGTACATTTCCGCCAGTCTTACTTCCGCCTGTCACACTTCCGTCTTTCTCACTTTTAAAATAAATGTTACGTTAAAAAGGGGTTGGGATTGAGGGGAAGTTCTGAGGATGTTATTGCAACACATGAACTGTAAAGAGGGTGGGGGGAGAGAGAAGTAGGGTAGGGGTATGAAAAATGGGCAAGGAGTGAAAAAGAGTCGCTAAAGGGGAACGGCTGAACTCTGCCACCGAGAAATGAAGTGGAACTGAATTTGCTTCCGAGTGTCTGCGAGCGGAAACTTTGATTAAGTGCCAGGGAAGGTCGCTTCAGGCAACTCACGTGAGTTTTTTTTTTTTCATACTACGGTGATTTAGATTTTCATCCTATGTATATATATATATTTGTGAATAGCTGCAAATATCTATCTCTGAAAAAGATGGCTGGCCCCCGTCGAAATGCATCAAAATACGTCCACGGAATAAAACAAAATTTTAAGGTAGCACTTATCTCTTGGGTTTTTCTGTTCACCTTCCTATTGTCATTCTCATCTTTCTCTTCCTCTCCCTCTCTCTTTTTCTCTCTCTATATATATCTCATGTTGTGTAGGACTTAACAAATTTGTTTGGCTGAATGAATTCGATTTTAAAAGGACGATGCATAATCCGTATTTACTAATACATTTGTAAATCCGAATGACACTCTGAACTCATCTCATGGCTGATTCGGTAAGATTCTATTTGTTTTATGAATTTGAATTATTCGTAATTTTTTTCACTAATTTCTTTGCATTATAGTTCCCATGTTGACGGTATGATATGTATGAATATCACTACCCGACAGCATGAAAAAAGGCTTTGACAATCTTGGAACTAAATTTTTGCTCGGACCGATTTACTTTCTATAATGAGCAAACGCCGTTGATCGGGAAATAGAGAATGGAGGAATTCGAACCCAAATCCAAATGGGCGCACTCTTTAGCCGAGTCTGATCTTGATGACTGAACTTTCGGATTCTAATATCCATCCATCAACATATATCATACTATCGACACATGAATAGCAATATATAGAAATACGTCATTAAAAAAATATATACGAATAATTAAAAATAACTAACAGAATGAAAAAAAATTAGCCAACTTAGTTCCAAGCAGGACTAAACAGTGGAATTCTTAGGCCAGAATGTGTTGGGGTGGCTTCAAAAATCAGTATTCAAAGATGGCTTTAGCATGAATTCAAAACAATACTGACTTCTGTTGATCTTTGTACGGTACAAAAACACTAAATTTGACATCAGCTGTAGATACACATGCAAGCACACACACGCATATATATTGATACATCTTTTTACTGAACCCTCTTTTGCCTTTCGCATATATATATATATATATATATATATATATAACATTGAAGCAGCTACCCTATCAGTTACCAATTTTTTTTAATTGTTTAATCTGTTTACATTATCTTGACCAAATGATACATTCACCGTGTATTCACATGATATCCTATCAAATAGAGTTTCAATGTAATATAACGCGATTTATAATCATTCTGCTGGATCATACATCCATTTCTTGATAAAATGAATTGTTTGCGTTGAAAGAAACAAATTCAACAGACATAGACCGTAAATACACTATATATATATATATATATATATATATATATATATATATATATATATATATATATATCGCTTTAGGGGGACCAGATTTCAAGAGAGTAATTGTGTGGTCTTGCGGTGGGGCTCGGCAATCCCGAATCCAAGTAAACATACTGCCCTTTTAAATTTATCATCTGGTCTATTGGCAATTGTGACTTCACTGTGTGAGGGGTTTGCCAAAGAGGCGTTTGTATTAAACCCGCCCGTCTCTCAAGGAACAACTCTGCATTCATTGTATGAAGGCCGGTGACAAAGACCCGGTTTCTCTTAGGGGTCCTTACAAGTCTCGTTGACCAACTCCTTGATAGGATACGAGTCCATCGAAGAGATATCTTAGAGCCTAGATTCAAGAGGTCGGGTGTCGCCCCAGGGGGACTTGGAAAAGCTGAATAAATAATGATTTTTTGCGTTCACTTCACAGTAATGCCTTTGAGAGAAGGCACGAATCCACCATGGCATCACCCCATCAGCTACAAATCAGCTGAAAGTTTAGTTTCACGTATTGAAAACCCTTAAAGGGCATCGAAGTGATTAACCAGACCTACTTATCATCAATTGAACAACCGTAGTCAGCAAAGATGGCTAGGGTTCTATCCCTATATATATATATATATATAGATAGATATATAGATAGATAGATAGATAGATGAAAATCGAAATGCATCGAAATACGCCGACGGAATTAAGAAAAATTGAGATGTAACACTCATTGCCATTTCCATCAACATTCTGTTGGATCATTTCACATCCACAGTACAAACATTTTTTTGTTTATGAGTTTGTTTGTCCAGCGCTCCAGGCCATACCGTTTTGTCAACAGACTTGAAAACTGGCATCAGTACTCCACTAGACCATTTCGAAAAGTGTTTTCATTTTTTTTTTTTTTATTAAAAAGCTTATTTTTGACCATTTTGGTAACTTATTTTCACAGGTTTATTAATAAAATCTAGATTCTCCAAATGTAGATATTTCTGGATGTTTAAAAAAAATTATATGTTCGACTCTAAATTCTAAAATGCTTTCGTGATTTTTTGGAGCAAAAAAGCTTTTTCGACCCTTTCGAGCCTTACATCTAGATTCTTAAGAATCTAGATAATTCTAGATATTGTTTTACTCTATTTTAGATATTTTCCGGTGGAAAACGCCGTTGATATTGCGAAAAGAATTTATTCTGATCATATTCCTAATTCGATTGAATTCTTTTTTACATGACTTCAAACTCTTAGGTCATTCCATTATTGACTTTGATGGCGAATCATTTATTATCACTTATACACAGAGCATTTTGTAAATATTCTCACCTGAGTCAATGAAATCTATCCTCTTTTGGACATCTTATCGATATATGAAAGCCACGGAATGGTAAAAAGATCCAGTGGTAATGGTTTTCCCTTTTCCTTCTGGTAATTACATGACTGTCTGAAAAGAAGTAGAAAAAAGAGATTTTAATTTACAATAATCCTTTGCCATTAATCATCGTATAATCGTGGCTCCTTAAATAACCCATCGAACCAGCAAGCTACAGAATCTTCTCTCTATGCTTGCCTGTGTGTGTTGGGTGCTTTTGGGTAAAATTGGGGGGGGGGCTATGACCTTGAAAATTTGCATGAGTACACCCCTAGGTATCATCTAAGATCAGCTTGGTTTTGATATTCCCCCCAAAAAAAGAAAGTGGTTTCAGGGTCTCTATAGTCATTTTGAGACCTGCAATGTCCAAACCTTGTGCTGGTACGTTTTAAAGATAATTTTAGATATATCTACTTTTTTTATATCTAGTTTACGCACGGGCAACGGTGATTCAATAATGCGAGGTACGGAGATTATTTTTTTCACTGGTACTTATGTGAAATTCCAGTACCAAATCTAGAGTTGACTTTGTTCTCCAACCGTGATACAAACAACAAGAACAAACCTCACTAAACTGAGGGCTGTAAACCGATACATGAAATCCATATTCTCTAATCGTGGATTGAACTCACGACCAGCTGTCTTGATAATTGAGATAAATTGATACGTCTAAGATATTAAGGACGATTCATTATACAGATATGTTCGGGCTTATTTCATTCTGATAAATAAATACCATTTTACACGCACGCACACACACATCTCTCTCTCTATATCTATCTATCTATCTATCTATCTATCTATATATATATATATATATATATATATATATATATATTTTAATACACACTCACACAGCACACACCCCTGATGATGGGAAGAATCCCGAAACATGTATGGACTATTTACTTATAAGCCATGCTGGTTTCCAAATGTATTGGACAATTATTTCCTTAGGATGCCTTCAGTGTGGTCGAGAGTTAGTGGAATTAGGGCATAACCCCTCTCCATACTAAGCGCTCAGGTATAGCGGCTAAAAACTCTCCAAAATGGCCATTCATGGCCGATGGAGGCCCCAGGGAAACCGTACTTATATCCAGACAGTGCATAATGAAACGGAATAATGAATGACGTGTATTGAATGAATAAAGTATTGTGCTATGGTTAACGAACTAGTCTCGCAGAATGAGTTCGATTTCGAAAGCATAGTGAATACTTTATATTTATTTACTTATACGCGGGTATATTTAATGTTCCGGGATATAGAGCTCTCATTGGACGATTATCAGACAGACATATCTTTCTTTTAACTTGGATGCAGGACTTCACTGGGAGGGGCGTTTACAGCTAGTGTGAGGCTTTAAGATCAGTAATCAAAGGTAGCTTTAGTATAAATTCAAAACAATACTGACATCTGTTGAATAGAAGCAAAATAACAACTCTTTCCTCCATCGGGCAGGTCGTTAGACAACTTACTTGACAGACAGATCACATACACACACACACACACACATGAGGCTCTGTCAACTAAAACTACCAACTTTGGTTTCTTCAGTTTTCAAGTTGGTCTTGCTGGCTGGCTGAGGGTTACCAACTGAACAACTGCAGCCATCATAGATGGGGAAGGATTCTATTCTTTTTAATGTTTTCAAATGGAAGACGGCAATGATGTCATAAAGAGAATTAATTCTGACCATACCTATTCTTCAATGGAATACTTAACATGACTTCTTATTTTAACGCTACGGTGGTTCAATTATTGACTGTGGTGGCGAGTTCAAATGTTTTTTTTTCTCCAAGTTTTGAGCCCTATGTACGCACGCCGGCTCACATACACACATACGTACAAACATGCAGTCATACACACACACACATACACATATATATATATATATATATATATATATATATATATATATATATATATACATATATATATATATATATATATATATATATATATATATATATAGCACAAGAACCAATTTACACTTAACAGATTTCTTGAAATCATACGACTTGGAAATTAGGTCCCCCATCTTTGATAATTTTTTTTCTTCAGGAAGCTATTTCGAGCCTTAAGTCTCCCGACCTTTTATGACAGCACCATATATATATATATATATATATATATATATATATATATATATATATATATATGTGTGTGTGTGTGTGTGTGTGTGTGTGTGTGTGTGTGTGTTTGTGTGTGTGTGTGTGTTTGTGTGTGATTCGGCAGAAAGGTGGTAATTTGACAATTAGGTGGTGAGAAGGTGCCGAGAAATTCAAGAGAATGTATATATATATATATATATATATATATATATATATATATATATATATGTGTGTGTGTGTGTGTGTGTGTGTATATATATATGTCTGCATGTATGCACGTGTGCACGCGTATATGTAGGTACGCGTATGTATCTAGAAAAAATCTTATCCGAAATGTCTTTGTATAGTACACGTTATGTTTAAATATAAGTAAATAAATATGTATAGAGAGACATTTAGTCCGATAAAATGACATTAGATGAAGCTAAAGGTTAACCAATTCGTACCCATGGGACAGTAAACGCAGTAAGAAAAGACCAGACACAATGTATAGGGACGAGATGGAAAAAAATTAGCATTCAAAGGTGGTTTGTCGGTAAAACATAGTAGATATGTGTGCAGTCGTCATGGAAAAGCCTTTGTCCAGCACTGGACATAATGACAGCTGCTGCTACTGATATATATATATATATATATATATATATATAGATAGATAGATAGAGAGATAGATAGATAGATAGATAGAGAGAGGTTAACTCGCTGTTAATTTCGCATGAAGAGATTTGTTTTCGTTTTTTTAGAAGCCCACGCCTGTCATTCTTGGAGACACAAGACACGCATATTTAACTTCAAATTTGACATCTGAAGTAAAATATTTTTGTCTCGCCTATAATTCAATGTGCGTCTCTGTGTGTTTATGTATTTATGTGTTCGTATGTGTGTGTGTGTGTGTGTGTGTGTGTGTGTGTGCGCGTGCTGCTGTGTGTTTTGCATGTGTCTAAATGATTAAATCAAGGGCCCATGTTCTGTTCCCACAGGCAATGGAACGTCCCCTCCAGGGTGAATGCCGGGCGAGATCCTGACATGTCCAGTCGTAGGAATATCCCACTCGGACTTTACTGATGAAGTCCACAGGAAAACAGTTACCGATACGTCTGGCATTAGGCTGCAGGAGCTGTCGGAAGGACAATCAACATCTGCCGTTTGTCTACGGCTGAACAAAGGCCTTTCCCATCTCCTTTCATGATGACCGCGACTGTGACAACCTTTGCCAAGTCCCATCGACAGACTTTTCTCTCCATCATCCAACTCGTGACTGGTCCTTTTCTACTGCGTTTAATGTCCCAAGGGCATCCATCGGTTAGCCTTTTGCGACATCTGTTGTCTTTTCTTCTTGCTTACTGCCCTGACCATCTTCATTTTTGCTATTTGATTACGTGCATGATATCTGTCAGATCCATTCAAATACATACGTATATAAACATGTATGAGTATATGTGTGTGCCCTCGGGCGAGTGTTTGTTGGGGATTCTTATAAACTGTTTCTGCGTGTGTGTAGTTATACTCGTGTGTGTGTGTATGTGCGTGTGGGGGGTAACTGTCAAAATGGAATGTCTTTGTACAGTACAGATTATTGTAAAACTAAGTATATATATATATATATATATATATATATATATATATATATATATATATATATATAACAGGTGGAGCTGGTCACCCAAAAAAGACGTCACATATCTTTTGGCAGCATACCGTGTTGGGGATGATCGATTAAAAACATTGAAAAAAAGGGCTGATCAATGAATCCGTTACTTCTCTCGCTGAGTCAGAATTTTAGAAAAAACAACAAAAAACAAAACAAAAACAAAAAACAAACAAGGTTGAACGCAACCGGGCACAAACTAGTGACAATTTTAGCATAAACCTAAATTGCAAATAGAAACCCTAACTTAAAACCTATTTAGGGGGAATAAAAAAACATCAAAAAACGATTTTCGGGGACATCATAAGAGGTAAATACATATATTTTCAGCCCTCTAGCTTCTTTGATGCAGTCTGTACGCGTGATTAATACAAAGCCAGCCAGCCAGCCAGCCAGCCGAGGGTTTACCAATTAAGATGAGATTTTCAATTTTTCGATTCCACAAGTCACTCACAAATTCGAAAAAAGCCCAAACAACATCTAGATATTGTATGTATTTATGTTAGAGTACGTAATTTTATTAGTTCTCCCCACCCCCATCGCTCCCAGTTTTCGTAGCAGGCCCATGATTTTGCCTAAATATCATACAAACATGGATTAGTTTCACGTGTGAAAACCTTCCTGGCCACTCAACAATCGACCTAATCATCTTTTCTACTCGCACTCTCTCTACCTACCCTCTTATTAAACTACCTGACTTTTCCTTTTTTTGTGTGCGTGCGTGTGTGTCTAATCGTTTATATATGCGCTCGTATGTGTGTTTTGAGCTCCTGTGTTATTAATGACTCCGTTAAATGTCTATAGTTTTGTATGTGTGTATGACTGTATGCGTATGAATTGGTGCGATGTATGTATGTTTCGTGTTTTCGTATGATTGATGAATCCGTAAATAATTTCCTTTGTGCGTATACGTGTGAGCGTATATATGTTTATGTGTGTACGGGCTAGCTTGTGTTTTTGTGCTTTTGTTTGATCGTGTCATTGATTTAGTACGTGCGTAAGTCTGTGTGTATGCGTACGCAGGCTGGCGTATGTGTGTATACATGGGCTAGTTTTTGTGTGTTTACGGGCTCACACGTGTGTCCTGTGTTAATGTGTGATTGTGTCTTCGGTTTTTGATGTGCGTAAGTGTGTGTTTGTACGAGTGTGTGGACGCGAACGTAAGAGAGCGTGTGTGTGTGTGTGTGTGTGTGTGCTCATGTATGTATGTGTGTACGTGCGAACACACGTGTGTGTGCATATGTGTATGAGTGTGTGCGCGCTGTACAGCGCAATGTCTTCTCTGTAAAATAAACATCTTCACACAGACAAATGATTTACCAACCGGACCCCAAGACAGACCGACCTTTAGTAAAAACTCCCCGTGACCTTGACCCCCACCCACCACTGCGCGTTACTTCTGAAAGTTTATATATTCGGTGCGTAATTTAGAAAACAAAATACTATTTGTAATATGTCAGATATGGAAAAATATAAGTACTGAAATATCATCCCAGAATACTCACGCGTACGTTCAATGAAGCCATTTCTTTCAATCTCTCAGCTCTCCCCCCTTCCAGTCCGCTCGTCCAAAGCCCACTCAGCCAAATGGTTAATCCACCACCGTCCAAACACAATATGTGTATCTGTTAATTTCTGTGTTGAGTTATTTACGTATAACGGACAGAGCGTATTGTTAAGACAGCGACGTTTTTCTATAACAATATCTATCATTATAGTATTTTTGAGTACGTTCGTCTGCTTTTCTTGATTCTCGTCTGATTTGAGTTAATAAGAATGTCGACCTAGGGCTGTGTGTTCGTAACCCTTAACATGTTTAACAAATATACTGGGTGTAGCTAGAGATTTAGAGCCCAGGGCACTTGTCTCATCGAGGGGCCTCCTCCAACAATTAGTGAGTAGAAATACAGTAGAAGAATTTACTCCTCATGAAGGTTTTGGGACCTGCCCCATTTGGGGTCCGTCCGGCGAGCATTATCAAATTGCCCCTGTCAACCTCTCCCCTAGCTACGCCTCCATCAATATGTATATATCGTTGTATATTGTAACGGGTCATCTACTACCCTGGCCCACGGGCTGAAATTTAGCAAGATGCCCCCCCCCCAGCCCTGACAATGCCTCCCTGATTCATTCTTCTTTGGATAGAATAGAATGACGTTGTTTTATTGAATAATTAATATCGTTGTACTATCTATTATGGACTACACATGTGTCTAATCACCGTAGCGCCACAAATGGCCTGTCCGACCAATCAGCCAAGTGGGCTACAGATTCTGCTCTTTTCTCATCTCCGTGGTGTGTGTGTGTGTGTGTTTGTGTGTGTGTTATATTCATGAGAGAGAGAGAGAGAGAGAGAGAGAGAGAGAGAGAGAGAGAGAGAGAGAGAGAGAGAGAGAGAGAGAGAGAGAGAGAGAGAGAGAGAGTCTCCGGGCGCCCCTGATCCCAATTCGGGGTGGGGGCTACCAAAATAAAAATTTCCACGAGTGCGTCACTAGGCACCTTCTAAAAACGATTTTGTTGTTCATTTGTTTTTGTTTTTTAAATGGAGCTTTTTTTTGTCTCTGTGGTCATTTTGGAATCAGTAATTCCAAAATTTATTTTGTTTAGATAATTTTAGATCATAGATCTTTTTCAAAAAAATAATTTCATACTTCTTTTTTTCTTTAGATAACCACTTCTGGTACACAAAGGCTACGGCGATTTATTTACGTGAAGTAGAGCTATAATATAAAGTTACATGACTATAGGGACGTTATTACGTCACGAGTCGGTGTTGCCTCCTCAGCACGGAGCCCTGAAAGCCTTACTTCTAAATGCATATTTATATATTTGGAGTCTTATTTCGAAGAAAAACAAATGGTATTTGTAATATGCCAGATATGAAAAGATACATCAGGAAATGTGTTGAAATATCACCCAAAATATTCACATGTATTTAATTAAAGCGATATTTCGGGCTTTCTGTTTTTCGAGACCCCCTTGGCTTCAACCATTATTGTCCCTTGGGCGGGAATTGGTTAACCTATATGTGTGTGTGTGTGTGTGTGTGTGTGTGTGTGTGTGTGTGTGTGCGTGTGTGCGCGCGCGTGTGTGCGTGTGACCCTTCCATGATATTCACTGACATACGCCTTTGCAGAAAACACACATCCTTCGTAAACAGTTGATCCGCAAGCGAGTCTTGTGAAGATTGAGTTTCATACAAAGGCGTACGTCTGTGGATATATAAGTCAAGAATCACACACACACACGCACACATATATATATATATATATATATAAAGGTTAACTAATTACTACCCTTGGGGCAGTGAACGCAGTAAGAAAAGACTAGGCACAAGACGGAGGTAGAATGTAGAAACGATTGTTGCTGCCGCTATATATACACATATGTACACATATTTATATCAATGGTTTAGGAGGCTTATATATATATATATATATATATATATATATATATATATATATATATATAGTGAGATGGATAGATAGATAGATAGATAGATAGATAGATAGATAGATAGATAGATAAATAAGATAAATATAATATATATATATATATATGTATCTTTATATATCTATATCTTTATATGCACACACACACACACACACACACACACACACACATATATATATATATATATATATATATATATATATATATATAGCTAGCGTGTTTTGTACAAAGAAAAAGATTGTGGTTTTAAGCTTCACATGACTACAGGCACACACGTGCATATCTGCACACGTACGAATACACACTCACACAGATACATATATTGTATAACAATGGTATAAGTACATACTTGGGTATATGTTTCATATATAATCAGACACAAAAACGTACTCACACACACACAGACATACATACACTCGTATGTAGCTAGCTAGTTAGCTAGATAAGATTTTTTTGTTCGTAAGAACGCGTGCCTGGAGTATAGGCGCGTATACATACAGAGATAGATATTAAGCCTAGTTTTGGCATAAAGGCACGTGTGAGACGGCTTCCTCGAACGTACGTATCATTCAGAGACAGAATAAGTATCTTTTGCTCTAGAATATTCAAGTTTATAAATCTATTGGTATATAATGTGTGTATAAATAATGATATCACGCAAGCATGTGCACACACATGCAGATAGATAGATAGATAGACTAAGCTTAGGTTAGTTTTGGCAGGAAATGACATGTGTTGGGTACACGACGTGCATATGCACACACATACGTGTACGTGGTTAGCTGGGTTCTGACACAAGATCGCCTGTGTGGGCCGCCTGTGCAAAACTCATACCCGTATATTGTATGAAAAAATATTACGTTTTCTGGCTTATGTGCGTGTGGAAATGTACGTATGAATACAAGATAATAACACATGCTCGCTCACACACACGCACATTGCACACAATCATGCAGGCGCGTGCATAAGCAGAGGCGTACACACTTGCGAAGAATACAAGGATTCTTTGAACGGTGGCGCGTAATACATTCATAAAATGTTTAGATCAATCTTGTCTTTACACTAATACCCCGAATAGGCTACCCCGATTAGCGCTGGTCTGTCATAGAGCTCTTTTATTTTACAAATTTTTTTTTGTTACAAATTTAGTGAGGTTAATTCAACTGCAGACTAATTTGTGTATTAAGATTTTGCAAGGATTCTAGAAATAAGGTGGTCCCATATTTTTGCCCCTCAACATTGAAATAATTCCATATTTTCCTCTAATTAGTCTGGAAAGAATACGCTATTAATTCGAATAATTTAATGTACTTAATTTGAGGTGTATTTCATGAAGACAAAATGTTCAGCTGTGATTTGTTTCTTTTTCTACAAAGCAGAAAGCTGCTACTACCAATATCAACCTTGACTCCGAAATCGATTGTGTATAATTGGTTTGCTGAGAGAAATGATTCTGGGTCGGGGATAGGGAGTGGCTCAATTGGCTTCAGAACTTATTGTTGCCTGTTTTGCTTTTTATGAATTTATTCATTTGAATATTTACTTGCCGTAATGAACCGCTAAGCTCTATCCTGTCTATCGCCGATTTTCTACAAAACTCTTTTTTCAAACATGTATCGTAATAAATTCAGCGATGATAGATTAAAAAAATAATTAGTATTCGAAGATAGCAACTTGGAAGTCTCCAGAATAACTCTCTAGCGTACACAATGGATAATATACGATATGTATGAAAATGAATACGTACAAATAAACACTCATAAACACGTTCACAGTAATTCATCATTTTGCGATATATTTCTATCAACACTTGGGGATATTTCACCAGCCCCGGTAAGCAGCTATCGTGTGATTTACATAACACTAATCCATGCTATCTTATTGAAGCTCATCAAGGATATAATGCTTTGAAATGATTCCTTGCAAACTCATTTATGTTGTTATAATGACAAAGTAAAGTTCTGTTTCATTTTGTGTTTTTAGGAACATAGCGAGAGCCATAACCGACCGATGCATTGCAACCACTGACAAAATTAAGAGACAATAACAAAGGTTCACAAAACACGTACACACACACACACACACACACACACACACACACACACACACACACACACACTATAAATATATATATATATATATATATATATATATATATATATATATATGTATATATATATATTAAATTCTTTAAAACTTCAAAAACTGAATTTAAAAAAACCACGACTTTTCAGTCAATTATTTCCCAATATCTGTTAATGTAACTTAGATGATTTTTTCAGCGGGTTTTATTTGTTACACAGAATTAGATATCATAGTACTATATATATATATATATATATATAGTGAACACGTGTGTTGCGCTGAAATTACCGGCAACTGGGTTTGTGTGTCTGTGTGTATGTGTATGTGCCTTTATGTGGGTGCATCAGTGTGCGAAAATATCATATACATAAACATATTTGTTATTAAAAAAAAGATATATGATCTGACAGAATGATTAAAAATAGTGTTATATTATAAGGAAACTCTTATTTGAAATGATCTTTCGTTATTACATGGTGAATGTATCATTTGGCCCAGACAACGAAAACTACATATACATTCACATACACGTTTATACGCACTGTATACATATATATTTTGGTTGTGTGGGTGTAAGATAATCTGATAAAATGATGCCAGTATATACATATATATATATATATATATATATATATATATACAAATATATATAGTATTCGTTGTATTACAACTCTTCAATGTGGCTATAGACTATCCATTATCCCATCCATTACCACGAGGCAGGATTGAAACCTCCTTCAGACCCGGAGGCCGGTATCCTACCACTGCGCAAGGGAACTGGACAGTCTATAAGGCTGAATTTAAGCGATATATCTATATAGCTCATATTTCTATGGAAGAGCATATATATATATATATATATATATATATATATATATATATATATATATATATATATATATATATATATATATATATATATATATATTCTAGAAAGCTTTAAAAACTAAAGTTATAAAAGAGTTTTATTTAAAAACTTATTGTCATTTGAGTCGGATACTTCCAAATATCTGATACGGCAGTTAATGTAAGCTTTTCAAACGGTTCTTATGTTTTACACAGAGTTTGTTATCATAGTGTGTTTTCTATCTTGTTGAAAGCATCAGTTGTTTACCGAGCAAGCGTTTCGAAGATTTATAAACAAAATAGTCATATCGACACGGCTTCCCTGCAGTGTTGATCAAAACCCACCTCCCCCCAAGCGATGATTTTACTACTAAGCTTTGATTTTTCATTTTCAGGGTCGTGTCATATAACACTATATATATATATATATATATATATATATATATATATATATATATATATATATCTCATTAATAATTGTGTGTATATCCATGTCATAATTAATAATTAAGTTCTTACAAAACCAACTGTAAAAATGTAATGAATTATACCAAAACATTCAAGTAGTCTATGAATGAAACTTATATCGACTTACTGATATACGTACTCATCATTCTTTTTTCTTTCCTTTGTGGTGTTACAGACAAAAAATATATATATGAAAACACATTGTATATATATATATATATATATATATATATATATATATATATATATATATATATATATATATATATATATATATGAGCCAGTAAGTAAATATGTGAAGTTTACTTATGAAAATGTAAAAAGAGAACTTTCAGCACTAACCGTTCTTCTTGTGCACAGCTAAATCCGTCATGTCGCGTCGCCGAAATCAGAGTTACTGACTCCTTGTGGGTGGGGGACTGGGGACACACACACACACATATACACACGTGCGCGCGCGTAAACAGAATCATATGGTGGGAAAGGAAAGGAGAGAAGAAGACAAAGGAAAGGGAGGAGGGAAGTGAAAGGAAGGGATGAAGAGGAGAAACGTAGGTAGGGGAGAATGGCCGACCCGTACAGAGGAAGGAGGCTTGGTTGAAGATCTTTGTACATATGTAGATACTGCACCCACACATGCAAACACAAACACACACACACACATACATACATACATATATATATATATATACACACACACACACACACACACACACACACACATATATATATATATATATATATATATATATATATATATATATATATATATATATATGTATCCTTGCAAAAATGCAACCCTAGAACGTCCCTCTTGAATTGGCTAAAAGTGGCTATTTACAGATTGGAGTTGATTCGTACTCATGGTCAAACAAAATGTGATTTCAAAAACGGTACGTTGAACAACGGAATATATATATATATATATATATATATATATATATATATATATATATATATATATATATATATATATATATATATATATATAATAGGAAGTGGATTTGCTAAGCAAACAAGTTTGTTTCTGTCCTATCTGGGCCTCATCAGGCGAAATAAAATAAATCCATCACCTATCAGACATTGCTTATTTATTATATAATATTATATGCTTTATTGCAAACCTGATCTGTACCACACACACACACACACACACACACATATATATATATATATATATATATATATATATATATATATACAGTGTATGTGGTACAAATCAGGCTAGCAGTATAACATAATATAATTATATATCAATAATATAAAGCCACTTCTGAAATGTATCGGATTTATTTCGCAGAGTGCTTGATACATACAACATTTTACTCATGGAGTTGAGTTGTTTTAGAGTAGAGCAATATATATATATATATATATATATATATATATATATATATAAAGAAAGGTATCTTTAGATCGTGAATAATGTTATATGTAGACGTTAATATCTTATCAATACGTTGTCTATTTATACTTTTTGAGCCTTTATATGAGTTCTCAGCTTGTATAATGTTACCAGGAAAGGTATACCCAATTTGAACCAAATATTTTAAAATGCTGCAATTTTTAACCATTCAGAATAGCCGATTAAAAAATACTGTTCAAGAATTGAATATATATTAAGAGAAGCAGTGAATTAACAAAATTCTATTTTCTATTCCATATTTACGTTGTTTAGGCCAAATTATGCATTCACCGTGTAATAACGAGAGATCATTTCAAATAGTTTCAAAATGATATCATGCAATTTATGATTGGTTCTGTCGGGTTTTTTATTAACATAATTGTTCGCGTTGTAAGAAACAAATAGAGCAGATATAGACAATGAATAAACAAAATGAGAATTTGGAGTGAAAGCAGTTATTATATGGGCTTTTGCATTACCGACAGCTGTTTAGCGAATATATATATATATATATATATATGTGTGTGTGTGTGTGTGTGTGTGTGTACTTAATTGTTATTTCATTTGTGTTGTCTAGGCCAAATGGTACTTTCACTGTGTAGTAACGGGTGATCATTTAAGAAAAGAGAGTTTCTATATAATGCAATTTATTATCACATGTATATGTATATACCTGTGTGTGCGTGTATGTGTGTGTATGACGATTTTTCTTCCTCCCACCCCTAAGTATGATACAATCAGTCTAGTAGGCATGAGTGAAATGTTTCAATGCTCATCAGCTTGAATGCGTGTACTGCGAACAGCGTCCAGACAAACCAAGAAAGATGAGGAAATATTCCGTAAAGTTTTTGAAAAATGAAGATAGACATAAGCGGTTGGATTGAGAAAGAAAGATGAATAACTGATTTTTCTGTTTAGTGATGTCGAACGCTCCTCAATCATAAATAATTCAACTCTAAAAAATAATGTACGCATATATGTGTGTGTGTGTCTGTCTGTATTTGTGCCTGCGTCCGTGCGTGAGAGCTGGTTAGAATGTAGTGCGGGAGAGCGAATTAGATTAGGAAGGCAACAAGGCCGGCACGTACGTACGTCTACTTGCAGTACGTTCTGCAGAAACCTTGCGCTCGTACATCCGATAAGGGCTGGTAATGCTTAGCGCAGAGGCTTAGGGTTCATACTGTGGTCCCGGTGGATCAAGAAGCCCTGGCGCAGCACCTATCCATTATGGGGAAAGTCGAGCTTGCCCTGGCACCGCCCCGGCAGTCGTTGGAGTATCTGGAGCAATTCCCCAAACTGCATGTGATGAGGACCCCGAGTTAAAATGACCTTGTGTCACATATGATCTATTTGGGAATCTTCGGAATATAGGTGCAGTATACAGAGACGTTGGTGCTTCGGCAGGAAACAGACATATTTGTCTATCAGGATGTAATTTTCATTTGATCTTGGATCAAACTGAAAAATATTCGTGATTTCGTTTAATATCATCATGATCAATCTTAAGCCTAACACTGAACACAGGTCTTTCCTGACTCCTCCCTTGACGATTGTATGGGCAAGTAGTTATTTTAGGGGGTGGGTGCAAGTAGTGGCTAATTCAATTCACTCGTTGTCAGCATTTTCCGATGAGCCGTTTTTTAAATTCAGCTTTGTCCTTCCCCTAAACCATCTGCCTCCCAAAACTAGAGAGCCCAGTCTACCCTGCTATTTTACCTATAACTGGGGATAAAAGGTATGGATTCATGCTTTGACCAAGAGTCTAAGTGTGTGTTATGACGAAAGATCATTTTGAATAAGAGTTTCAATATAGTATAAAGCAATTTATAATCATATATACATATATATATATATATATATATATATATAGTGGTAAAGTTGAGAAAAAATGTGAATATTAGAAGAAAGAGAGAGAGAGAGAGAGAGGGGGGGGGGAAATAGGAATGGCGTATGAAAAGCAGGATTGGAGCCGTGTTACTACTTCCGGTGGTCCCATACGGTCATCCGGGCTGACTTTTCAATTGTCGGATGTGAGCACTACATCTCTTTCTTTCTTTCCCGTCTACAATACATAAACATGAAAATGTATGTATTTACTCTGTATGTGTGTATGTGAGCCTCTGCGTGTGTGCGTATGATGTAGGCATTTATCCGCCTTCTCATGACGGCAGAATGTGACCCAAGGTTCGAATTTACCCTTATGCGTGCGTGTGCGTGGTTTGAAAATTGTCCAGTTTCCGTGGCACTTCCCTTTTTGGGACCCCCAAGAACCAAATTTACCCCGAGATGGATAGCCATGTCTACTTCGAGCGAGTTTCTCTTTGTTACGGCGTTTGTTTTTTTTTGTGCAATATGAAGATAGACAAGCACCTTAAATGGCGTCTCTCACCTCACCATTCGCATATGACGTATTATGTATGGTATATATATATATATATATATATATATATATATATATATATATATATATATATATATATATATATATATATATATATATATATATATACATATATATATATATATATATATACATACATATATATATATATATATATATATATACACACATATATATATATATATACATACATATATATATATATATATATACATATATATATATATATATATATATATATATATATATATATATATATATATATATATATATATAGTCAGACCAGGCAGAGGCTTAGAGACCATCTTTTAGTAATCTTTTCTTGTTTTCATTCTAGTGAACGGATCTTTGGTTCCAATGAATATAGATATTGTCCGAAAGATAAAACGCTTCTAGGTTGCAGGGTCTGTTATTTTCAATATCAGGGTGGATTCTATTTTCAACGTTAAATTCATTAAATAGTGAAAATTTTCAACAAAATACAATCCCACTAGTACAACTTACTGGCCCGAGCGAAACGTCTTCGTGTGAAATTTATATCACCCACTACGACAGCTGCTGCTGATCTGACGCTGAAAAGTGTGTAGTCTTCAATCGTTGTCGTAAAGGTGTAGAGTTCACAATCGTAGTTGTAGACGGGAGACGTTTTTCGATCTCACCTGTCACGATATCGTCTGCAAACTCGCTAAACTGTACAACTCCACCCAGATATTGAAAATGGCTGATTTTTAAAGGAAGCAAACGGGTGTCCGTGACATCATAGATACTAGGCCATGTTGCAAGAATGAAAGACAACCGATGGCTATCACGTCTCACAACATGGATCCCAAGAGATCACATAAGAAACCGAGGCCGACAGAACATAAAATGGAGAGATGAACTGGACAGACGGACGTTAAAAGACTGATGATGTTGATGATGATATATTCATGGAAACCAAAAATCCATTCACATGTACAAAAACAAGAAAAGATTACTGAGATATTCAAAAAGATGATCCTTGTCTGCCATATCTCTCTAAACTGTACAACTCAACCCTGATATTGAAAATGGCAGATCTTAATCTTTTGGAAGATGTCTATATTCATAGAAACTTGTCCGTTCACTTGTACAAAAACAAGAAAAGATAACTGAGATATTCCTTGTCTGTTATATTTAATTGAAGATGTATTAAAGGAAATTTACTTCCAAAGCAGGAATGAGCAAAGAGTGTGGAAAACCCTTCATCTCAGTAGCTAATTGAGTACATTCTAAGCTGTGTGATTAGGGTGGAGGTATCCCTTCGGTTGACTTGCATCCTGCCAAGGGGTTGGTCATAAAAACTTACAGGTATAAAGTCCTGGTCTCGACCAAACTTGGAACTTGCAAGGATCACTGAGCTGATGCATACAACAGAAACTGGAATTTCGTCACCAGCCCTCATACCCCAACAGGGTTGTCTTTTAAAAGACATATGTACACGAAATGTATTCTGTATACGTATGTATTAAGTACATATATACATCAAGTATATTATACGCACGCACACATACATGTGTGTATAATGTACTTGCAAAATAAACTAACAGGGCCCAACCATAATGTGATGTTTAACAAAGTTGTCTCTCAGACCGATTCACAAGTGAGATGAGTTCAATTTTGACAGGGCACTCCATTAATGGGGCCTTGCGACAACCCCCCTCGGTCAAGGTACACCATGGATGAACACCTTCTTAGCTACGATGTATGGGAGCTCAGTATGGCAGAAATGTTGTACCAAAATTCCATTTTCTCTGAACCTTGTTGAAGGCTTTCAAAGGAAAGATGGGTTCATTACGTTTAGAAATCAGCTGCAGCCGATGTCTATTCAGCTGGTTACAGTTATTCATCCAGGCACTGACCAGACTCAACGTTGCTTAACTTCGATGATCATGCAATAACAAGCGTGCTCAACGTGATTTTGCCGTAAAAAGCATTTTTTTTACAACCTTTAAAAAACCAATGCGTCCTCTCGATAGTCACCTATGGAGCTGAAACATGGAATCTAACGAAACGATTGGCCCTCAAACTGAAGAACCATGCAAGGTGCACATGAGAGATTCGTGCTCGACCCCACATGGAGAGATTACAAGATAACACAGTGCATTACAACAAAAACAAGAGTCAGAGATATCGTATAATCTATCAGAACTCAAATGGCAATGGGATGGTCATATTGCAAGAAAGGCAGACATTTACGACTCACAACATGGATCCCCAGAGATCACATGTGAAACTGTGACCGACAAAATATAAGACGGTGTAACCACTAGACAAGTTTGGGGAAGTATTGGCTCCGTGACGCCCATAATAGATTAGTCATGCGAAACTTGGTGAAGATATATGTCCAACGACGGACGCTAAAAGGCTGAAGATAATGGTGAGATACATTCTTTCTTACATTCCCAATGATTTACTGGTAGTGCCTCTTCAATTCAGTGTTCTGTGGTGCGGGAACTCTCTTAGTGAGGCGAGTCTTGAATCCACTATTTTATGGATCTACCAGTAGAGACCCTTTGTCTAGTTTTTTAGCTGTGGTTTGAACCATAATCCAGTGGCAAATGATCCGACTCGTTGAACCAAATGCGTGAAAAAACTGACAACGATTGGTAATCACATGGAAGAAATCAAAACTTAACAACTTTCATTGTTTATTTATTTGAGGCAGTCACGTGATCAATGTCTTTTGGTAGCATGTTGTGTTAGGGGTGATTAATCAAAACATTTGAAGAAAAGGTAATCAATGTATAAGTTACTTCGCCCGCCTTTCATTGGCCAGTCTGAATTCTGAAAAAAAACCCCCAAAACATCAAGACACAAACTACGGGCTACATTAGAATAAATTTACATTGTAAATTTACCCCCCCCATTAAGAAACAAATTTAGGAGGATTCAAAAAGGTTTTTATAGTTTTAGTAAATGTTTAAATTTTCTGCTGCCTATCTCCATTGGCCTGAACGCGTGATACATACATACATAGTCAGCCAGACCGACTTGAAAACTAAAGAAACCAATTTTGACTGTTTTAGTTGATGGTTTCTAGTTCCTTTGAGAATTTCACGGAGCCAGGCTCTGAAATAATTATGTCTCTTCTTGGTAAGTTACAACGAACCTCACCAACCAGATACTCAATTCCTGTCTCAGATTCATACTCCCGAGATCAGAAGTATTCCTCAGCGCGTTAAAAGTGGATGTGACACGATACAATTGCCCAGAGAAAGGTTATTGGTGACCTCTGGGTTATTATGTACCAGGCAGACTGTACTTAAAGCATTGTGAACAGTCCAGCTGCACAGGGCCCCAAGATTTCAGACCCCACCCAGTTGAGAAATAAAAAACATTTTTTTATTACTTCCCTATGCTTTCCTGTGTTTCAATTCGTTTAAGGATCTGAAACATCTGAGAGATAGATTATTGATCTATGAATGACTTTGCGTTGAATTAGATATCATAATTTAATGAATCATTTTTGTTTTGATTCGTTGGACAATAATTGCTCAATGGGTCTGGTTAATCACTCAATAGAAAACGTCAACGTCTTTTGGTAGCGTGCCAAGTTGGGTGTGATCAATAAAAAAGTTGGAAAAAAGGTTGATCAATAGATAAGTCATTTTTCTTGCCTTTTGTTGGACAGCGATTCAAGCCTGAATTTTCTAATTCTAAGTTTGATTCCAAGTCATTTATTGATCAATAATCTATCTCTCTGACGTTTTAGATCTTTATACAAATTGAAACACTGAAAAGTCTAATTGCTGCTGGAAACAGGCTATGAATAACTTTAGCCTAAACTTGCATTGCAAATTCACACCTCCCCATACACTCATACAAAAATCTTATTCAAAAGAGATTTTAGGAAATTTTTTTTCTAAGTATAACACGGAGTAAGTGTTTAAATTTTAAGCCCGCTAGCTCAATTAGTGTAAACTGCACGTGTTATGCATGCATACATAGCCAGGCATCCAAACCAACCTGGAAACTGAAGTTTTAATGATAGTTTTGGGGACAGTCTCTAAT
>OY735242.1:32606334-32608834 GCA_963457665.1 Thysanoteuthis rhombus | reverse complement strand
ATGGGAGAAGCGTTCGTCCATTGTCAGTAAACGACCGGAACAATTTTAAAGACTGATGTGAGAATAGTTTAACAAGTGAAAGACACTGACCCAATGAAAGCTATGCTTATTAAGCAACGCAACGGTTTAAATAATCAAATGAAAATGATCATTTGACGATCCAAGTCGGCATGATATACCTATTCGCCTTTTTTCGGCATGGACATCTTATTCAATCTAACGGGCCTTCATACTTAAAAAAAGTCGATCATATTACAGAAACTGAATTCAACTTCTATTTAGGACAAACGTGAATCACAATTATTATGTTATTGTTTCGTAAAGCACAATAATAATTTTACAATATAAATTATGTATTGAGAAATCGATATATGTGATCCGAGAGAATTAATTATATATTTGCTTTATATTATATAGAAACTTATTTCAAATGATCTCCCGTCATTACATGGTTAATGTATCATTCAACCTAAGCAACGTAAATAGAATAAACAATTAGAGGAAATGGGGCTGCTGCAAGAATCGAACCTGCCACCAATAGGGGGGCTGCTTGAACGTAGTGATGCTATTTTCACTGAGCTAGACATATGAATTACAAAACAGACTCTCTGAGGAAAATGACATGACATTTTTTTAAAATGCCTATATTGCCCAAGAGCCATGAGAAATGTTACTCGTATGTGCTGTATTGCAAGGAAAGGCTCAGAGTTCCTGTTATGATTTAAAAGTTGTATGTGCAACAAGTCAAGGTGAGTGTGATGAATAATTGCTCGAGGGTATAAAATGAAAAACCGTAGCCATTAAAGATATATATATATATATATATATATATATATAAACTGTTTTCAGGGGTTGCTTTATCAATGGCAATAGTGTTCAATATTGTAAAATTTTGAAAAAGAACGCAAAATAGATACATATTCAAAACAAAACTGTGAATTTGTCTCTCTCTCTCTCTATATATATATATAATTGCAGAAAAGCGTGGAACAAATTTGTAGTGAGTATTTATTTTCATGTTGGTCTGGCTGTCAGGGTATGTATTTATGTTGATGTATATCACATTCCCGTGCAGTATCAATGAATGTAAATGACTGAGCATTTATTCCTTATTATCTCTGAAGAAAACTTTTTTGAGGTCGTTCCAACTTGCAATGTCGATTTAAGCTGAATTGAACTAAGAAAGTTGGCCTACACATGAACTTCAGCAAGACGAAGATCATGTGCAACAACCACATTGGAGATAAAAACACTAAGATCGAAATCGAGGACACAGAACTCGAGAAAGTAGACCACTACATCTACCAAGGAAAACGAATCTCCATGAGACCCTCAAAAGAAGAGGAAATTAAGCGAAGAATCACACTGGCATGGCAAGCCTTAGGCAGAGCTAGCTAAACCTTCAAAAATAATAAGATCCCATTAATCCTAAAGAGAAGGGTGTATAACCAATGCATCCTCCCAATAGTCACTTATGGAGCTGAAACGTGGAACCTAACCAAGAGACAGACCCGAAAATTGAGAACTATGCAACGTGCACATGAGAGAATAATGCTGGGCCTCACTTGGAGAGACCACAAGACAGCACAGTACATCCGAGAAAAGACAAGACTTAGGGACATCATTGGATCCATTAAAAATCTCAAATGGCGGTGGGCTGGCTATGTTGCAAGAATGGCAGACAATCGATGGACATCGCGACTCACAACATGGATCCCCCAAGACCACATACGCAACCGAGGCCGACAAAGTGTTAGATGGAGAGACGAACTAGACAAGTTCAGGAAATACTGGCTCCGTGACGCCCATGATAGAGAAGTGTGGCAAATCCTGGGGAAGGTCTATGTCCAACGAAGGACGCTAAAAGACTGATGATGATGATGATGATGATGATGATGATGATGATGATGATGATCTCTTAGCTTGTTTCCAGCATTCTCTTTTCGGGTCGCTTAATACCTCACGAATGCTGGTAACCGATTTGAAAATAGGTCTTCACGAGAAATTCACCCCGTTCAAGAACTGTCGATTTTTGTCGTAGTTCGAAATTCAAAATTCAAAACAGAATAAACAAACAGTACAGACTTTTTAAGCATTTGGAAGAAAATTGAAACTGTTGTTGCTCTCTGTAAAAACTGCAATGTGGGCCCCTTAGGCACGGGACCCAATTTAGAGCAACTGGTCTAATTGGCTCAGCGACGTCCCAGCTTATCCAGGATAGATAAGTACAATCGCCCTAAATCAAAATATCCAGTTGCATAAAATCCATCGATATCATCAAACTTGGTCACGTCACCCTATCTATTAAATCGGCGCACGCTTCCATTGTGTATGTTTATAAAAGGAAGAAAAAGATAACTGTCCCTGTTTTGAACTTATCTGATCTAGCTCCAATCTTCTCTTTGAAAAAATTTAATAAGTTTCTTTTTATTATTACTCCAATTGTTATTGTTAGCCTCGTTTCTCGGCAGAGCGACAAATGTTATTTTATGCGGATCGT
>OY735242.1:32316334-32601334 GCA_963457665.1 Thysanoteuthis rhombus | reverse complement strand
CCTGACCCCTGATCTACGATAAACATGCAAAATTCGGCTACTTTCTCTGAGTTGTGTGTGTCATGGGAAGAGGGGGCAAACGGGGCATGTGTCCGCCCCCCCCCGCCTCTTTATCAGGCTTTCTCGGCTCGGGTGAAGGGGTTCGAAAGTTGGAGCCTTATTGTTAATTAAGGGTAATGTTGCAATACAATTATCTTATTTATATCCCGAATCTCCCACCCGCTGAAAATATATTCTTTTGCCACCACCCGCTGAAAAGTGGTAGCGGACGCCCATGATGTGTGTGTATGTATGCATGTGCACGCACGCATGTGTGTGCGCGTGTGTGTGTGTAATATTCCCTGAGACCAATGCTAATGTAATGGACGCAATCGTTAATAACTGTTTATAATCAACACGTAAAACCGGTAAAACAAGAATAAAAAGAAAAAGAAATCAATATCATGGATTAGATTTAAAATGTTTGTATAACCGACACCTGCGACGTCTACTGTCAGACAATCAGCAACCCGGAAAAAAAGGAAAAAAAAAAAAGACAAAAAGAGAGGTCAGGTTAGTCACTCAACAGAAACCGTCTTGTGACCAACATCTTTTTGCAGCATGCTATGTTTGGGGTCATTAATTTAAAAAATTGCAAATGATCAATGAATAAGTTACTTCTCTCACCTTTTGTTAGGCAGTGGTCACTGAAGAAGTTTGAATTTTAAAAAAATCAAGCATTTAATATTATCGGGCATAAAGTAAGGGATCAATTTAGGAGAAATGTATATTGTAAATTGTATCCTTCCCTGGATGAAAACCTATATAGGGTTGAAGGGGGGCGTAGGCATAACAAGGGGCAAATATTTGAGTTTTGAGCCCTTTAGCTTCATTGGTGCAACCTGTACGTGCGACACATACAAGTCACTTCTCTCGCCTTTTGTTGGGCAGTGATCATTAAAAAAGTCTGACTTGGAAAAAACAAAACAAGTATGAATGTTGCTTGTTACTAAAGAGGGAAATTAATTTAGCATAAATTTACACTGGAAATTGAACTCCCATATCGGGGAGGGGGGGGGAGAACAAAAAAACGTTTGCCCTAGACATAAGGAGTAAATGTTCACTTTTCAGTCCTTACAACTCTGTTAGTACAACCTGTACACGTAACCTGTGTACATACATACATACGTACGTACATAAATATACATACATACATGCATACATACACACATGCATACATACATACATACATACATACGTAACCAGCCAGAAAACTTAAAACCTGAAGAAACCTATGTTGACAGTTCTGGTTTGCAGTTTCTAAAAAAAAAAAAACGAAACAAAAAACAACAACAAACAAAAAAACATCGGTGATCACAACCCTGCGGAAGTCACTCAGCCATTGTTGATATTCTTTTGTTCGTGAAACGCCATCAATAATATTATATCTGCAGCGTTAGCGGCCATGTTATTTGTTTTTCCAACCGAACATCTTTCGCCAAAATTGGAGAACGTCGTTGTCTAAGTCTCCCAGTCACGTGAGCTTCATGGGAACGAGGCTAATGACGTAATCCTATCCTCCAGCAAGGAGTCGCCTGTCTTGTGAACCATTTGGAGAAAAGGGGTTTTCTTTTAACACCGTTCTGCTCGTTCGTGCCATTGGTTCTCGATTATTATTTTTCCTGTATTTCAAATAAACATATACACTGCAGCCGAGCAGTGTTTTTTTTCTGTTCATGTAAACTCAACTTGTTAACTGATTATCTTCCACATGGACCCCTAGTCTGAACTTTGGTAAGGCTCGCCCTGTCCTTGAACCCCGTCTCACTCTTCGTTGAATAGAATAAAATATATTTTCTAATTGTCTATTGTTATCATTGGATGGAGTACTGTAACACAATATATCGTAAAGCTGTAACCAAACAAATGGTCCGGTCGACCAACCAGCCAAGTGGGCCACAGATTTCCCTTCCTTTACTCGCCTGGTCACATTTTAGGGCAGCAACTTCGGAAATGTGCACAGGCACACAACTGAGCACCAACTAAAAATTCTTTTTCTTTTAAAAAAAAGAATGAGAGCCTTTTTGGTCTTTATGATCATTTTGGACCAGCAAGGCCAAATTCTCGTGCTTGTATTTTTTAGATTACTTTCATAAAAAATCTAATTTTTTTTAGATAACTTCAGATATTTTTCTAGATAAATAGTTCTGTTACACCTGGAACTATGGTGGTTCATTAATGCGTCGTGCGGAAATATCTTAAAATTTCAACTAGTTTTACCTAAAACCAACTAAAACTTAAGACCTAGTGAAAAACTTGTCAAAATTAATAGGAATTAAGAGACATTCAGAAATCTAAATAACGCATATCATTATATTGCCTATAAAGTGCTACTTAGTGCAGTATGAAGTCCGAAAAGCATTATTTCTAAATGTTTATATGTTTAGAGCCTAATTTAGAAAACAAAACATTCAATCCATTCCGAACATTTGTTCTAGGAAGTGATTCCATATTCTAGAGCCAAGAACATCCGACAAAGGCTGGAGCTTACACGACCGAAGCGTCGTGAAGAAAAGAACTCATAGATAAGGAAAATGTTGAATAGATACCGTCTGACAAAATTCTGATAGATTTATGCAGAAGTTTGGAAATATCACCCAAAATACTCTTATGTACACGCAATTGAACGATTTTGTTTTGGTGGCATGCCTCTTCACTTCTGGGTCCCTAGGCTCCAGTCTACACAGCCTAATGGTTAATCAGCCAATGGCTAGAATTGATGAGCACAATGGTTGTAAGATTTTTTCTAGCGTCTCTCGGTCGTTGGTCAGGAACTGATAAGATAATCCCAACGCAGAATCGAGCCGAAGTCCCAAATATCTTGACACATTCCGACTCCCAATATATAAGTTCTAAATTTACAACGTAACCTATCGAAAGGTCTTCGTCCATTCTCTTCTTACTCTTGGTGCTCATATCTATATTGGCCCGTTAAAAGATTTCTATCGATTTATCTATCAGATTTAATATATCCTTCCTACCATATATATATATATATATATATATATATATATATATATATATATATATATATATTTAAATTCTGTTAAGAATCATTCTACGTTGGCAACCTTTCGGTAGAACCAGTTCAACATTCAAATACATTCTAAAAAGAAGGGTCTAGAACCAAAGCAATCTCCCGATAATCACATATAGAGCTGAAACGAGGAAGCTTAACAAAAGATTGACCTCAAAACTGATAACCATGCAAGGTGCTCGAGATAGAAGCATTCTCAATATCACAGGGAGAGATCACAAGTCAGCACAGTATATTGGAGAAAAACAGGAGTCAGAAATATGATAGAATCCATCAGAAAATCCAAAAGTCAATGGGCTAGTCGCGTTGCAAAAATGTCAGACAACTACTGGTCATCACGACTCACAATATGGATCACCAGAGATCACATAAAAAACAGTGGGCGAAAGAAAATGAGATAGCGTGACGAACTAGACAAGTTCAGAAACCACTGGCTTCGTGACGCCCATGATTGAAAGGTCTGGCGAATCTTTGGGAAGGTCTGTATCCAGATGATGATGATAACCTGAGGCCTCTGCGGTCTGCGTGTTACCGAGTTAAAGGTTGGCAAGATAAACATCATATGAAAATTCGAGATAGGGAAATAATCAAATTAAATACATCTATTTTGCCGACCAAAATCCCCTTCCCATTGGTTGCCCTCCCTGGTCTATAAGAAGTGTTTGGGGGAAGGGATAATTTCACAGAATATAAATACAAATTCAAAGTTGTTTATTTTCCTGATTAATCTTCTATGCGTCATGAGTTCGAAGGGAATAGACCCGTGAAGCTTATTATGTTAATGACGCACTCAGTTCAAGCACGTGTCTACAATGGACTGCAAGGTTTATCAAGTCAAGAAGATTTTGAGCTTAAAACTTAGATGTATATATTTTTGTTCACTCCCTGAAATGTATGTATGCATATATCTATCTATCAATCTATCTATCTATCTATCTATCTATCTATCTATCTAGAATGTATGTATATACATATGTAACGAATAGATAAATAAATAGATGTGTGCATATATATATATATATATATATATAAATATAAACATAAAAAAATAAATGTATATATATTTATATATATATATATATATACATATATGTCATACTTTATGTGTAATGTGTGTGCATAATATTATCTAGAACTGATTAGACGAAGCCTGATCAATTATTTTTTAGCTTCACAACACACACACGCATATTTATATACGAATAAGACACCTAACAAGTCGTATATATTAATCCAAAATATCTTTAAATTTCGTCCCAAAGTATCTCAACATTTATCTTATAACAATATATACATATATATATGTACATATATAGAGAGAGGTTTATATGAGTGTATCGAATCATATTTCTTTGTTTTTTCCTATATATATTTATACGTACGTATATATATATATATATATATATATATATATATATATATATATATATATATATATATATATATATATATATATATATATATATATATATATATGTATATATTATATATATATATATATGTATATATATATATATATATATATATGTATATATATATATATATATATATATATATACGTATACACCCACACACAAACATATATATATATATATATATAGAGAGAGAGAGAGAGAGAGAGACAGACAGACAGACATACAGACAGACAGACAGACAGACGGACAAACAGAGAGAGAGAGACAGGGAGAGAGAGAGAGATAGAGAGAGAGAGAGATACATATATACATAAGCATTACATAGATAAATATTGGAAGTTTTCTTCTATACTTTGCATCATCAAACTGTTAACCACAACCTGAACAACGCCAGGTTTTGTCATTATTTCACCTGACTCATCTACCCCTGACAGCCACCCTCATCAGGCCTCGCTACCCAGTACGAACCCCCAAACTCCCAAACTTCAACCCTTTGTCTCTGATTCTCAAAACTCGTTAGTTTGTATGATGAAACGATTTCACTTTTTCAGATAGGCCGGGGCTTAGGGGTAGCGGATACCGGAGGGGTAATGAAAATGTCTGGGTGTGTCCCTGGGGTAAAATCCCTGGGCACGTGAATTGCACATGTTCGTCATTAGAAGGGAACAGAAGTATTGCAGGGACCGGTTGGTTGGGTGGGGTCCGTGGTGGTTGTTAGATGGAAGAGGAGAGGAACGGGCTGGGCTGGATGACGAGCTGGGATAGAGGGAGCTTGTTTCTTTAAGTAATGTAAACAAAAACGCGGCTTCAGTCGTATTCTCTCAAAACTATTCATCAAAACTATGTATACATAGATAAAAGTTTATATATATATATATATATATATATATATATATATAAACTTACATATGTGTATGCACATTTATGTATGCAGATAAGTGGGTATGCACGAAGAGACACGTGCATACACACACACACACACACACATATATATATATATAAAGCATGGATTCATGATCGTGCACTAATACACATATAGATGTATAAATAGATTCTTAAGGAGCAAGCTGTATGCCACATTTTCGTACTGAATCTATCAATGAATATATATATATATATATATATATATATATATATATATATATATATATATATATATATATATATATATTCTTATGCATAATGTACAATGCAAACGTGTGTATGAGTGTTTATGTATATAATAACAACACTGTCGGGTCACCAGGGGTTGCAGACCTCGATAGACAGCGCACATCTGCCATGTTGGAGCGTCTGGGACCCGTGCTAAAGTTGTAGGCAGCCGTATTATCCCGATTCCCCTTCAAAGGGACGGTAGAACTCTATGGCCAGCTTGGCATCTGCTAACTGTATTGGATGTAATTTTGCATTCTCAAGCATAAAATATTTATATTTAATGTATTGGAGGTAATTTTACATTTTTATATCATTGTGTCTCGAATACATACACACGCGCATATACACGAATATTTGTCCGCGAAGACAAGCCATTCATTCACTCACACACACATACACACACACGCACACACACACACACACACATATATATATATGTATATATATATATATATATATATATATATATATATATACATATATATATATATATATATATAATTGAGAAATGGATATATAATCCAACAGAATGATAATAAATTGTATTATATTATATTGGAAATCTTATTTGAAATGATTACCCGTTATTACTCGGTGAATATATCATTTCGAAAGATACATTCATTGTATATAAAGACAAACAGACAAAAAAAGTTTTCTTCTGATTGCAATAGCGTGAGACTGATCAGTCACAACAAAACTGTAAATCTCTCTATCATCGTCATCGTCATCGTAATCATTATCATTATTATTATTATTATTATTATTATTATTATTATTATTATTATTATTATTATTACTATTATTCAGAAATGAATTTACACTCTGACAGGATAACTTGAATGCGTTTTATTGCTTGTAAATCTATTCGAAATGACCTCGCGTTATTACACAAAGAATGTGTCACTTGGCCTAGACAGCGTGAACAGAATGAACAATTGAAAAAATGGTGCTACAGCTTGAATCGAACTGGCGGCAAATAATGTAGCAGCATTAACTCAGCATCAGTCTTTTCGTTGCGCAGACCAGTCCAACGTAGAGGTGAAGGCCCAAACATATATGGCGAGGAAATGGATGAGATTTCATCCGACAAAATGGTGAGTTCGATAGGCAATATGAAAACACGAAAGATTGGGAAATGGATCGTATTTTTTAAAATTAAAAAGAAAAAACAATGAAATTTTGCGAATAATGAGGTTTGGAGAGGTGGGTTAGATGATGCGTGGTTATTATTGCTCTTCATGTTTCCACATCGTCAATTAGATTCAACATATATATATATATATATATATATACACACACACACATATATATAGATTGTGGATTCGCTACACAAACTAGCTCATGTTTCTGCCGTCTATGGGCCTCATTAGGTGAATGATTGTCTATGTTCTTTGGGGTCTACTTATGGGGGGAATTTGGTGAGACAATCATTCGCCTGATGAGGCCCAAAGAGGGCAGAAACATGAGCTAGTTTGTGTAGCGAATCCACAATCTACTATTTATTTCCAGCTCTACTCAAAAACAACTCAACTCCATGAGTAAAATGTTATATGTATCGAGCACTCTATGAAATAAATCCATTGCACTTCAGAAGTGGCTTTATATTATTGATATATTATTATATTATGTTATACTGCAAGCCTGATTTGTACCACATATACTCTGTGCGCGTGTGTATATATATATATGTATATCTATATATATATAATATATATATATATATATATATATATATATATCAATCAACGCTTTGCCTCATATATTTTTAAAATCATGTAAATCCGATCTGACAACGCTATAGAGCGAATTGCATAATCGGAATTAAAACGTACACAGAAAAATTTATAATTAAGTCGTTTTCCCCAAATTGTCACATCATTGAATTACAGTCGATTTCATGGGTCTCGGGAGAAAAATTTGTTTTTGTCACAATTTTCCCCGAAGTTAATTTCACTGAAAAGGAGTCAGTCAAGCGAGGTGCAGTGTATTTATACAACATTTGACGGAAAACCGGTTTTAAACCCCAGTTGGTTTCTCCAGACGGCAGCTGCCACTCGTCTGGGGACCCGGTTAGAAAATCACAGCCGAGGGAATAAAATGAAATTGGGGATCCAGGAACCGAGATAAGTGTAACAAAAAAAAAAAACCCGAAATGCATTCAAAAGAAAGGAAAACAGGCTTGGGATACAATATATATATATATATATATATATATATATATATATATATATATATATAGTAGAATGTGGATTCGCTACATAAACTAGCTCATGTTTCGGACCTCTTCGTGCCTCATCCACCTCTACTCTAAAACAACTTCACTTCAAGAGTAAAACGTTGTATTTATCGAGCACTCTATGAAATAAATCCATTACATTTCAGAAGTGGTCTTATATTATTGATATATCATTATATCATGTTTTACTGCTAGCCTGATTTGTAACACATATACTGTGTATATATATAAATATATATATATATATATATATATATATATATATATATATATATATATATATATACATATATAAATAAATGTATACATATACATATATATGCATATATAAATAAATATACATATATATATATATATATATACATATATATATATATATATACATTATATATATATATATATATATATATATATATATATATATATATATATATATATAATTTAATGTTAAGTTCCTTATGGATCAATAATCTATCTCTATGTAACATAATAAATCCTTTAACAAATTGGAACACTGAAGAACATTGAAATTTTCTTTAAAGCTTATCCCCGCCCTATAACTTGGTATCTTTTGAAGCTGCACTGTTTGCACTGTTGTAAGTATGACACTATTTAAGCTCATTATCAATCGGTGATCATTTGGTAGGATCCTAATTAGCTTTGACGATATATCAAGTGATTTAATATGATACCATTGCAAAGGACTAATAACTTCTTTTTTTTTTCTCCCAAAAGAGAGTGCACTGAGCGAGTACATGAGAGATGTCTACCCGCGTTTCGGTTCCAGTACAAGGTTAAAATACGAAGGGGTTTATTGGCACGTGCATTTCTCCTATTGAAATAGGGGTTAGGGCTACTCGAGAAGTCTGTAGGGTCTCGGGTTATCTCGGGATGCGCAACAGCATGAAAAAAAGGGACAAACTGAAGCATGAATAAAAGAGACACCATGCAAAATAGACTACACCAATATGGACGCGCGTTAACATACGCACACACACATTCACACCGAAACATAGAAACACACATACACCCATGTGTATATATATACATTAGTGTGCGTGCATGTGTATGTGTGTGTGTGTGTGTGAGAGAGAGAGAGTGGGGGTAGCGTCTGTAGCAATGTAGTTTTGACCCGTAAAAAACCCACAATTGCTCCAAACAATGATTGGGCCGTAGTTTATTTCCGAGAATTAGGAACAAAATCATTGCACACACGGACACACACATGCACGTAGACTTACACAAATATTTACAAATATATATGTGCATACATATGTATACATTTGCGTGTGAGATGAACACAAATATAAGCATCTCTCTCTATATATATATATATAAATATATATATATATGTCTCTGTGTGTCATTCTCACAGGAATATATAGATATATTTTTGTAAAGTTCTATTGATTCACAGTGCACATTATGAATGTTTTTATAAGGTTTATCTATCTTTTATTCAAGACGTTAGTGAGAAGAAAAATTCGGTTACACACCAATTATTTAGAATATACCCGTCCAAAATAACGTGTTCATTTATGTATGGATTGGCATTAAGTATCTTAAAGCTATTTTGTTCGGCAATTTATTTTCAATTATACAAGTAACCAATACAAGTTTTTTTCATGTCTTAACTCAACGCCATTTGTTTTAATGTGTGATCAGACATGCAGTTTTAAGACTTTCAATGACATAATTTTTATTGTTATGTCATAATAAGAAGATAAATCAACCAATGAGATAATCCCATTTTGCATATAAACTCATTATATGGTTATATATTGATAAATGTGTGATGGGTGCAGAATGCTGTGGAAAAGTTGACAAAATTGAAAAGGAAGAAACCTTTTTAACTCCAAAGTCATTCTTTAATGTAAAAAGTCTTCATTTATTTTTCTCAAAAAGAAAAAGTTTACAAGCGTCTTTATTGTAATTTGTTACTAACTTCAAATATATTGAATTCAAAATCACAAAAAGTAGCTTAAAGCTTCATCAAGGCTGCTTCTAAATGTTTTCCTCCTGCCACTATGACGTGAGCGTAATAATCATCATCAGTCTTTTATCGTCTGTCGTTGGACATAGACTTTCCCCAGGATTCGCCACACTTTCCCATCGTGGGCGTCGCGGAGCCAGCGCTTTCTGAATTTGTCTTGTTCGTCTCTCCATCTTGTATTCTACTGGCCACGGTTGCGCATGTGATCTCGGGGGTTCCATATTGTGAGTCGTAATGTCCATCGGTTGTCCATCATTCTTGCAATATATCTAGCCCATTGCCATTTGAGTTTTCCATTAGATTCTATGATGTCCCAGACTCCTGTTTTCTCCCTGATATACTGTGCTGTCTTGTGATCTCCCCATGTGAGTGTGATTCTTTCATGTGCACGTTGCACGGCTCTCAGTTTGCAGGCCAGTCTCTTGGTTGGGTTCCATGTTTCAGCTCCACAGGTGACTATCGGGAGGATGCATTGGTTGTATATCCTTCTTTTCAGGTTAATGGGATCCTCTTGTCTCTGAAGGTTCAGGTTATAATAAGGTAGTATAAAGATAACATCAGGCGACAAGGCCGAAATAGGAAATATCTATCCACAACCAGTAAAAAAAAAAGTTGGAAGGACACAGCCTAGACTTAGTTGAACAGAAATAAATATAGTTTTAAAAGATTATACAATTGATATTGAAACAGATCCTTTCAAAATTATACCTCAAACTGTATTAGAGAGTGTAATAGCTCAAGGATGTTTCACCGGTTTCGTCCAAGCTATGAAAGCGAAAGTTGATTTGAGAGACATTGTGTAAATTACATTAATGCTCCGATAGTAGTTTTTTTACTCATCGGAAATTGTATTATATTATATTCCCGATATATATATATATATATATATATATATATATATATATATATATATATATATATATATATATATATATATAATGTGTACTTTAGAGAGTGAGACAGACTCGGGAGTGAAGTGTTTGGTGGTAAGGTTTATTTATCCTTATAAGTCAATAGTCCATACATGTTTCGGGATTCTTCCCATCATCAGTGGTGTGTACTGTGTGAGTGTATATATATATATATATATATATATATATATATATATATATATATATATATATATATGTATATATATATATATATATATATATATATATATATATATATAAAGCTTTACAGCTTTAAACACTTTAAAAAAACAACATTTTCAATTTTTCCCCCAATATCTGCAAATGTGATTTATGTAATTTTCCCCTGTTTTACACATGATTAGTTATTATGGTACTATGTGTAAACTTTCTCTTGTTGATATTATCTGTTGTTTACCACGTAACCGTTTCGGGTAATTTAAGAACAGAACAGTTATATCAGCATGGCACCCCAGCAGTGTTGATTAAACACCACACACACACACATATATATATATATATATATATATATATATATATATATATATATATATATGAACAAAATCATATGATACTCGGGGACACCATGAAGCACAGATTTATCTGTGTATCTCTCACTCTCTCTTTTTTTTCTCTCTCTCTCTCTCTACACATATACATATAAACAGAGTGTGAGTGTGTGAAAGAGAGAGAAGGTTTGGGAGATATAGGGGTACTGGCAAGAAATGAAGCCTTATAAAAGTAAGTATTCGGAGACATGGCTTAATGCGCATGACCAGATCTAAACCTATGTGCAGGCCAACCCGAATTTTTTTACGTCAATTAACAATAACGACGGTTTGATATATTTTTTCAAATTTTTCCTCCTTTTTGGTAATTAAAGTAGTATTTTATCATTTCAGTTATCATTTATTTGTTTTACATTTCAAAATAACAAATTAATATCATATTTATCAGTAAAAAACACTTTTAACGCGCGTACTAATAAAATGGATATATTTAGTGCTGGTTTCGTGCATACTATTTCTCCCAAGAATACATCACTATGGACCAATCAAAACAGTCTGTACAACGCTTGGTTGCAGAGCATTTTGAGATATATTGAAAAGCATTTTGCCAATTTGCTTAAAACGTAAAGCATACAATAAATGGGAAACTCAAGCTTTGGCACACGGACATGGAGCATGGATAAGAAGGAAACGTATTGAAAACGAACTCAGAATTGTACGGATAGCTATGCAAAGAGCAATGCTAGGAATAACTCTAAGAAAATGTTTGTCGGTAAGACATGGCAGAGGTCAGCCAAATTACGGTCGTCGTGTACGGAAATGGAAAAGGCCTTTGTCCAGCAGTGAAAATGATTTTTTTATTTATTGCCTAATTGGAGAAATTTGAAGGGGCTTTTTTTACAAGACATAAATAGATAAGTGAACATATAGTTTTGATTTGATCAAAAGTTCATTTAATCGAAACAAGGATATTAAACAATTATTTTCATTACAATCAAAAGTTTGTGAAATCAAACTTTTGTTTTATGAAAAAAAGTAAATACGTTGATTTAATCTTTTTTTTTTACAAAAAATAGACAGGATTAAGCACTTGTAAATTGATTTACACGGATTAATCAATGATTCATCTCTCTTAATACGACCCAAGAATAGGAAATTTCATGTAGAGTTTCAAATAATTCAACGCAACGAATCTCTTCGAAACGCTCAAAAAGAAAAGAAATCAAGCGAAGAATCACTCTGGGATGGCAAGCTTTCGGTAGCGCAAGCCCAACCTTCAAGAACAAGAAAATCCAATTAGTCCTAATAAGAATGGTTTACAACCAATATATCTACCCAACAGTCACCTATGGAGCTGGAACATGGAATTTAACCAAGAGACTGACCCTCAAACTAAGAACCACGCAACGAGCACAGAAAGGAACCATGCCAAACATCACATGGAGAGATCACAGGACAGCACAATATATTTGGGAAGAACAGGAGTCAGAAACACCAGAGAATTCGTTAGGAAACTCAAATGGCTGGTCTTGTTGCAAGAATTGCACACAATCACAGGACATTAAGACTCTCAACGTGGATCCCCAGTGATCACAAGCGAAACCGTGGCCGGCAGAATATGAGATAGTGAGACAAAGTAGACAAGTTCTTAAAGTATATGCTCAGTGACACCCATTATAGAGAGGTCTGGCGAATCTTGGGGAAGGTATATGTCCAACAATGAACGCTAAAAGAATGATGATGATGATGATGAATATTCTCTTGGATTATATATCAATTTCTTGACATATATACATATAACACACATACACACACGCATACACACACACATACACACACACACATACACATACACACACATATATGAGATAGACCATCACTATAGGGTATAACATATGTAAACTAATATAGTCAAAAAATCAGTGATTCATCTCTTTCTCTCGTTATATATATATATGTTGAGACCGAGAGGGGGAGAGATATTAATCAATGATTTTTCTGTCTATATCAATTTACGTATCTTTTATCCCTGATATCAAGCACTGTTCACTCATATATAACTCAACCCTAGAAATAATGACAATATATACGTGTGTGTGTGTATGTGTGTGAATGTGTTTGTCTGTCTGTCTGTCTTGTATGTGTGTCTGTCTGTGTTTGTGTGAGCGTGTGCGTCCTTCTTACCCCCTCGCTCACCCCCATCAATTTATATACTAATGACCAGTGAGATAAGAACCCGACCAAATAGAACGAGCGCAAAGAACATAACAAAACTTTTAATAGTTTGATGAACAAATGTATCAATTACCAGAATCAGCAGGTAGGAAGTGAGACGGAAAGCTTTGAACAGAAGGGGGTTCCGCGGTTTGGCAGGGTAGGTAGCTCGGATGGCAGGGTGGGTAGATTGACTTACAAGGCCCAATTGGCCACCCAGGGAGATAGATTTTTTTTTGTATGGGGTGTGTGTAAGGGGCAGATTTGCAAGGCGGGGATAGAGTTGAAAGTTCATCCATCCGTCTATAGCTCGTTTTCACACATTAGCACTTCGAGAGATTGTTTCGTGTTTCAGATTGTTATGCATTTCCGACCAGTTTTTCAAATTGAAATGTTTTTCATCTGGAACTTAATGTGTTTAGTCGCTTCAGGCTGTCAGAAACTGCTATTTAGATACTGGATGTTATCCCGAAAAAAAGAAATCAAGCGATGAATTACTCCAGGTCGGCAAGGTCTCTCCAAGAACCAGACAATCCAATTGGTCCAAAAAAGAAGGGTCTACAACCAGTGCATCCTCCCGATAGTCACCTATGGAGCTCACACATGGAATCTAACCAAAGGGTTAACTTTCAAACCGAGAACAAACCAATGCACACAGGAGAGGATCCAATTGAATTCCATAATTTTGTACCAAGGAAGCTAAAAATTGGCCAAGGGGTACACCTTTTCTCGCCGAAAGGCTATAGACATTTTTCTGATTGTGTATGTGAATGATATACGTATGCTCTTCCATAGGAATAGAGCACTCTAGTGGATGGGGAATTTATGTGTAAATTAATATATCGCTTAAATTCAGCCTTACTGACCGTCCAGTTTCGTAGCTCAGGGGTAGGATATCGGTCTCCCGAAGGTTTCAATCCTGCCTCGCGGTACTGGATGGGATTACGGAAAGTCTATAACCACATTGAAGAGATGTAATACATCGAAACAGCTGTCTGTGGATGACACAATGATATATATATATATATATATATATATATATATATATATATATATATATAGAGAGAGAGAGAGAGAGAGAGAGAGAGATTTTATTCAAATCAAATAAGAGCTACTGTTCTTGCACAAGGCAATAAAAGTGGGACAACCATGAGGATCGAACTCATAATGGTCTGCATGAAAAGTTTGCTAACCATCGTACCACTCTTGTGCTAAGTGTAGATTAATCGGGCACAAGGCCATGGAATCTGGGCACCTGTGAGATTTGAACTAGCAACACTAGCAAAGAGGTCTACGAGCCGAACTTGTTAACCATCGCGCTATGCTAGGCGGAACTCCCCACTAAAACCCTATTTAGGATTGGGATTTAAAAAAACAAAAGAAAACATTTTTGTAGACATAATAAGTAGTAGATATTTAAATCTCAGCTCTCTTACTTCATTGGTGTGGTCAGTACGTGTGATACTTACATACCTACAAATCGGCACCCACTGCTACAGGGGGGGGGGGCAAAAGTATATATTACAGGGGTGAGGGGAAATTCAGTCGTTGGTTGTCAAGTAAGGGACAAGGCAGTGCCAAAGCTGTAACTTTTCATAGTGGCCTCTTGATCCCAGGCCCTTTTACAAGCTTTCAACTCTCAAACATCCTCGACATCGATTGAAAGGCCTTATCTAGAGGAGAGCAAATGCCTCGTTTGCACCAACAAAGCCAATGCATACGTATATACATCCATATATACATAGCCAACCAGTCAGCCAGACCGACTTGAAAACTGAAGAAACCTATGTTGACAGTTTGGGTGACAGTTTTAGTTGACGGTTTTTAATATAGACATATGGGTAAAATTAATTGCATTGTATAATAATTAGAAATGCATTTGCATTATATATAAGATGGCCCTTTGAAGAAGTCTGTTGCCCAATTATGTTAAAAATCATTTTACACAACAAATGTCTATTTTACAAGGCGGAATCAAATCTGTACTTGAATTATCGATTTTTGCTTTTGTCATCATCTTCTCGCATTTCGTTTTCACTAATAATCTGTCAGGTGACTTGTTTGACGCCCAAAGAATTAACGGCCTTTGTCTCCCCAACATTCGGTAGTTCGGTAGTTGTTCACACCCCGAACCATGAACCCTGCCCGAGGAAGAACTTCATTATTATTTATGAGATTGTGAGGAAATGGGTTGTGAAAACGAAAACACGCAAGAGATGAAAAATGAAAACTGTAGGAATGACACTCCATGAAATGGAGAGAGAAAGAAATAGAGTAGAGAGAGACAGGGACAGAGACAGACAGACAGACAGACAGACAGACAGACAGACAGACAGACAGACAGATAGACAGAAACAGAGAGACGGAGACAGAGAGAGACAGAGAGAAGAACTACCAAGATGACAACCAATTGAAGAAATGAAGGAAGAAAGAAACAGAGCAGAGAGAGAGACAGTCAGAGAGACAGACAGAGACAGAGAGACTGAGAAAAAAACTGCCAAGATGACAACCAATTAAAGAAAAGAAGGAAGGAAAGAGGAAAGAAGGCAGATAAAATGAGTGAAAATGAAGATGTCAGAGAGATAGAGAGAGAGAGAGACAGACAGACAGACAGAGACAGAAGGGGAGAGTGAAAAACTGTGAAGATGACAACCTATTAAAGAAAGATAAAAAGAAATAAAGAAAGGAAGGAAGGAAGAGAGAGAGAGAAAGAGAATGAAAAACTATCAAAATGATAACGGAAAGGAAAGGAAACAAAAGAAGGCAGAAATGTTGAAGACGCCGATATCGTCTGCTGATCCACGTACGTCTCAACCAAGAGAGAAAGTAAATAAGACCCTTGTGTCGCCACTAAATTATCAGAACGAGAAAGAACGCTCTTCCCTACGACATGGGTCCATAGGTTGGGCTCAGAGGTAAACCAATGGACTGGGAGAAACGTGATATGCGGTCATGTTTCAAAATAAGATGAAAAAAGGCTGCTACTCAAATGTCAGTAAGCTATAAATATGATATATTGGGATGTTTGGGTATGTATTTATAGATATCATTATATGTGACTCAATAAATGTCTGGATGTTTCCTTGTTTCGAAATATGCATGCGTAATCTTGATCATGTATATGTTCAGTCGAATCGGTGAGATTGCCTGTTTGGCGAATTTTTGACTCATTTTACAAAAATATGAATAAATAAGTAGTTTTAATTTGGTCGAATAAAGCAACTATTTTTTACAATAAAAAAATTAATATAATCAAGGTGAAATCAAACATTTTCTCAAAAAGATTTGTAAATTTCGCTCTTTGGGTAATTCCACCGGTTTGATGTAACATAGTCACTGAAAATACTTTATATTTACTAAGCTTAGCTTAGTTTGACACGAGGTTACACTGGCAGGGAGCCCTGTCAGGATCGAACACATTACGGTAGAAATGGTCTGCGTTATAAGCTTGTTATTCATTACACTGATTGCGAAAATTGGAATTTCATGAAATTATTCAAATGCTTACGGTTTTCGACAAATCCTGAGGGATTTGTCGAAATCACCAGTTTCACAATCTTTCTGTTAGGAGAGTGCGTGAGAGAGACAGAGGGACTGGCACATTTCAGCAAGTTTGAGAACTTTTAAAACGTGTCTCCTTTCACGCTAAGCGTTGCTTGTCAAAAAGAACTTTGCTCGTGGACCTTTTTTTTTTCATTTCTACGTTGTTGTTTTTTTCTTTTTTTTTTCAAATTTTATTCTTTCAAACCGACGGATGAGAAGGCCTGAAACCCCCACCCTATGTTTTAAACAAATTCTTTGTTTTGCGGGTCGCAATTACCCTACCACTCACCCCTCATCTTCTGACGTCTTTGCCTTTTATTTCCGTTTGTTAGTTTGTTAGTTTGTCGGTTTTTGTTTGTTTTGCTCATTGTTTAAATAAGCATTCATTCTTTTTTGTCCTCATATTTAAAAAACAAACATTTCCTTTCCAGATCTTTGCACATCTCTTTTGTCATTTTTTTGAAGGCCTGCTAGTTCTCCCTTGCGATTATTGTGTTTCTACTGAATCAACATAGCCCGACCAACCAGCCAAGTGGGCTACCGATTCTTCTCTCTTTATCTGTATCCACGCTTCTGTCTACGTGTTTATCTATATGTGTGAGGGGGTCCCTGGTCATATTTTGAGGGCTACAACTTTGAAAATGTACATGGGTACACCACAAAACACCATCTAGAAATGTTTTGTTTTTGTTTCTTTGTTTTTCAAAGTGTTTTTTGGGGTCTCTACGTTCGTTTTGGACCAACAATGCCCAAATCTTATGCTGGTGTTTCTGCAAAGATAATTTTGGATAGAAAAATCTTTTTTTACGGAGAATTTTGGATAAAAGATCTATTTTTAAATGATGATTATAGATAAATGATCTATTTTTCAGAGATAATTTTGGATAGAAAAATCTTTTTTATGGATAATTTTGGATAAAAGATCTATTTTTAAATGATAATACCAGATAAATTATCGATTTTTCAAAGATCATTTTAGATATTCTCTTTAGATAATTACTTCTGGTATATGCACGGGCTCTAATGATTCATTTATGCTAGATACGGATATTTGATTTAATTTTAGAAAATAATTCTTCCTGCACCGTTTTGTTTTTCTCCTCTTTTCCCTTTTTATATTGCAGTTTTCGACATTCTCTAATTACTCTGCACCCGTTCCCGGGCTTAGGAGCCTCGCCGTAGAAGAGCAATGGTTGGCATACAGACTACTAAAATGAGCTGGATCCTCACTTGGTGTCCTACACTTGTAGTTTTGTGAAAGACAAAAGTGAGCCTTCAGTACCTAAAGAGACTCCAAAAGCTTTGTACCCACTACTGACACGAAACTCCTAACTCCTCATCCTCAGTTAGGGATAGCGAAATCATCCTAATATATATATATATATATATATATATATATATATATATATATATATATATGTGTGTGTGTGTGTGTGTGTGAGAATTTGGGTCAAACGAAAATTCCTCAAATTCTATGCCCAATATTACTAATTTTTTCTTATTTCAAACTTTTGACAGAATTGTCATTTTCGTTGTACAGAGCTGCAAAAATCTGTTAGGTTGACATTTTTGGAATCCAACAATAAAGCTATACAAGATTGACTGATCGGGAAGTTTAAATTATTCTGATCGTCTAAAATCAAATTGTAGTTAAAATTTGACCCTTAACTAACCCCAATAGCTGTGTTTCTAATCTGCAAGGAAAATAAAATGCAGCGTAGTCTTTTTAGATGTGTCTTTGCCTCTCTGTAAGAGGCTCTGTCCGTTTGTCGGTCTGTTCCCATATTGTTTCTCGGCTGTTTTAAGTCAGATTTGCTTGGAACTTGGTCGAAAGGTACCTCTTGATAAGATACTTCTTATATTGGAAAATCATTCGATCTGGCAATAATGGCGTTGAAGCTTTACATTTTAGAACAAATTTTCCTCAGCCTTTTTGAGATTTACTTGAAACTTGATAGAAAGGCGTTTCTTAATACGATGCTTCTCATCTAAATCTATCTCTTACTCAGGGTCACGTGATCTGACAATGATGATGTTTAAACTTTATCGCGTGATGACTTTTTCGGTTCTTATTTTATTCAGTCTCCCTACTTTAACAGTGTTAATGTAGTTTTTTTAGGGTACTAACAAAGAGTCCCTTAGTCAGGATCGATGGATCACATTGAAAGGAGAGCAGTCAAATATCTACGTTGTCTTCTTATCCGACTCTCTTTTTTCTGTCTGTCTGTCTATCTGTTTATTGACTTCCGTCACCTGGATCACTTTTCAATATGTCCGTGGTGAACTTTCCAACCAAATGCCATTCTTCGTCAGCACTCAACACATCCTGTTCCAACTTCTCGCTTCTTGGAAATTCCCAGAGAAATGAATAATCCGTAAAAAAAAATGGTCGTTTTTTGTTGTCAATTAAACATTTGTTCAAACGAATGAAATGAGAGAAAGAGAGAGGGGATAGAGAGGGTTGGGTGAGAGAGAGAGAGAGATCAGTGGCGTGTGGATCTTTTCATTTGTTCACCGTTTGTCACTGTTTTTAACGTCGAATTCACGAAGGTGTGAAACTTTACAATAGAAACCACCTCTTCATTGTACCAAAAGGTTTATTTCTTTTACTGTCCGTTGCTTTTCACACACACTGAAATATTTTTGTGTTCTTTCACAGTTCACCCAAGACGCAAGGCACCATACGCTACTGACACCCACACACTCTCAGACGCAAAACAAACGTATACACACACACACACACAAATGTATGCATAAATACACACTTGCTCACACGCATGTGCACATGCAGATTAGCACTGATGCACACATATTCACGCACACCTACATACACTTCTATGTACACACTCATTCAACATACATGCACACACAAATACATGCACACACAAATGCACACACAAACACATAAAATGTACATACATATATATATATATGAACACACGTTTATGTACATTGACACACACATATGTAAGCTAACATTCACACACCTACACACACGAACATGTACACTCCCACATACACACATACACTCACGATGTTTGATAAACTTAGCTTAGTACGACTAGCTAGTCAAACGTAGGGAAAAAGTAGATCGTGTTGTGTCAAATATTGAGTGTCAGGCTGCCTTGAAAATCAGCTTTCAGAATCCTGTTGTTTTTTTTAGCTCAGTTAGACCATCGACCTCTGGCACAAGTCGGAAATATGTCGGGCCTTTTGGCTAAGATCAAAGTGTAGTATCTGTTCTTTGACGCCTTCGGACTGAGAAGTTGATCATTGTCCGGTATTGTCTCCCATACCGGAATCACTGACCAGCATGCTCAGGCTCGTCCTGAGAGCATCAACAGGATCCGTCCTGTAAACCAAGTCAAGTTTGCCCTAAAGATACCAGGGAACCCTGTGCAGAGACTTGGGGACTCTTGCACTACAAGAATTCGTCCTGTGAACTCAGTCAAGCTTGTCCTGACGTCCTCGCGATATCATACGCGAAGATTCGGTTTCTCTTGAACGTTCAGAAACGTGCAGGACCCCACGTTAATCCGACTTCGTGTCGTATTTAAAGTCGTGGGGATGCAAATGAATTAAACTCAGCCACAGTGTAGTCACTCTCTCTTTCTCTCTCTTGCACGCACACGCACATACACACACACACAGATACATGCACATTACTCGTCGGATTCTTTCTTTCCTTGAAATTATTTTTCTACTTTTTGTTTATATATTTTCCAATTTTTCTTCCAATTTCCAGATGTGTCCATAACATCTCAAAAAACGATTCTCGGTCGGTCGGTCGGTTGGTCCCAGTCATGGTAAACAACAGATAGATGAAGAAAGTGGTGCTATTATGTCATAAGAGGTGTGACGTCATCAATAGATGCATTTGTTTTTTTCTGTGTAGCCGAGTATCGTTTGTGATTAATAGCTAAAACCGCCTGCAAAATCGACTAAACTTATAAATTTCCTTTTTTCTATTTTAGCTATAAATGTCATATATACCCATTTAAAGCCAACTTATCGAATTAAAATAACTTTTCAGTAAGACTCAACAAATTTTTTTTATGAAAAATTGGACACTTACTTTTATTTAAACTTACTGATTGTTTTATTTTTCAATAAACAGATTTTTAGAAATCCGAAATCACAGTTGGTGGGAGTATCGTTAAACTTATGGTTCTTATTTTTTAATTTCTTTTCTTCAAATTCTTTATATTTTTTTCTTGTAATTATTCATTGACTTTCTTTCAAATTCTTCGTTTTGGATTCTTCAATTTTTTCTCCTTCGAATTGAGAGAAAAACCTTAAATTTCTCTTCCAATTATTCTTCTAATCTTTTTAAAAATCCGTCTTCCAAATAAATTGTGATAGAATTATTCATATTTTTCATTTTCAAAAAACCAGGCCTTTACTTTTTCTCAAGTCCAACAATTTAATATGTGATCGACTTCTTGCATACACCTTTCCTCAATTAATTCGTTCGTCAAGTTCCCACCAGGTGGCGAAATCTATACTGTTTTTTCCCATCATTCTTTGCAACTTCACACACTGAGCATCTTTCGATAATTCATCTCTTCTTTTTTAAATGACTTTCTTTGTCTGTTTGTATGACTGTCTGTCTGTCTGTCTGTCGTCCCCCTCTCTCTCTCGTTGACGGAAAAATGATTTTACTAGCACTGTAAGGAACTTAGTAAAACTTTTACAACACACATCTTTGTTGTTCAGTATGCAGCAGTCAAAAAATAATAAGTCTGTCTGGATTATATTCAGCCCTTTTGAATAATTCGAGAACCGGTTGAGTAGTCTAGATGCAACCAATCAGAGGGAATCTTGCCACGCATGCATGAACAGACACTTTCCTGCGGGGTTACTCGACAGAGAGACGCCATCGGATGAACGTGTTCAGTGTGTGACTGTCACATGCACAATGACCGAGCGAGTCATTCCTCATGTCTCGTGCGGGTTTCTTTTGTCAAAACATTGCATCCTCAAAATCTGTTAACCTCCTCCCCCCCCACACACACATACTCTTCGTTCAGTCCAGATTTAGCCCCCTGCAACTTCTGGCTCGTGGACGAGATTAAGGAGAATACGATAAGACATCTGATGGCGATCCCGAAAGAGAACTATGCAGACTGTTTTGAAGAAGAAGAAGAAGAAGAAGAAGAAGAAGAAGAAGAAGAAGAAGAAGAAGAAGAAGAAGAAGAAGAAGTCCTTATTTGAAAGAATCACAAATATTGAAAACAATATAAGAGGCGCATGAAAAGTGGAGGAGACGATGGAATGCTTGCGTGAGGTCTAAAAGAGAGTAGTTTGAAGTGAACTAAGGCGTCATTGAACAAGATGGGTTATTTGTTTATTCATTTATTTTTTTTTTTGGTCAATATTAAATGACTGGATACGTTCGGAATAGACCTCATCTAGGATTACTCGCCAAAAAATATCCTAGAAATTTATGCATTAACCTGACATCCTCCGCCGTCAATCAAAACTGCCACAAAAAACTGTTAATATAGGTTTCTTCAGTTTTCAAGTTGGTCTGGCTAGCTATGTATGTATGTATGTATGAGGCATACAAGTAGGCTCAATGAAGCTAGAGGGCTGAAAATTTAATATCACCATATATTATGTCTATGTTTTTACTCCCCCACCAAAATAGATTTTAAAGTGTGGATCCTATTTGCAATGTAAGTTTTCGCTTAATCAATCCCTTAGTTTGTGTCAGGTGGCTTGTTTTCTTTGAAAAATGCAAAACCAAGACCTTCTGGGTGTAAGGCAGACGTGCTAACCATTGCTCTATCCGAGCGAATGTTTCAAAGCGCGATCGGACGTAGAATCTTGAGAGTTTCTACAACGTAATCTTCATTTTTATGTCATAAAAGGAACGTAAGTCAACCAATGGGATCAAAGCTCAAATGAAAAGGAAATAAATTTGCATATAAGGTTTCTATATTGATAGATACAATACAGAAGTTGCACTAATTTATCTTCAGTCAGAAGAGTAGAAGTGATGTTTGACCCCGCAGAAGTCTCTTTTTCATTGTGTTTTCCTTTATTGGGACTTAACAATGGGAAATCAGGTTGAACTGACTTCGGTCGTCTACAGTCGAACAAATGCAGCTGGGGTGGGGGAGAGCTAAATGAGCAAAGCATGGGTGGGAACAGGGTGGAACGGCGATTGTTCGAAGCATTCGATTCGATCCCGTCCTATCGAATCCCATGCATTAAATAAAACAGGTCTTGCGCAAGATGGAAAATAAAAATAGCAGTTTGACACCTGCCAGTTGCAGTTAATGGAACCAACGATCGATCTGTAACTGTCGCGGTCGATCATAAAAAATCAGGGGTCAATGAGGACATATTCTCCCCCTTCTCTCTCTCTCTCTCTCTCTCTCTCTCTGTCTGTCTATCTGTCTGTCTGTCTGTCTGTCTGTCTCTCTCCAGGGGTTGACATGAAGTCTAGACACAAGGCTAGATTTAGATCCTGGGGCCCGGAGCATTTCAGGTTCGGTGGGACCCTTGTACATAGAAATCAAAATACTTCGCAAATCACAAAAATTACATATCGGAGCCCACTCATCGCATGTTACTGGAGTTGACAATTTATACATTAATTTAAAAGTTAAATGAGTTATATATCTGAAGTAAATACTTCAAGTAGATTTTTAGGTTAGACATATTTATTGTCGTAACCCGTTCTCTCTAATCCCCTTCTCTCCCCACTCTTGACCCCTTCTCTCTTTCTCTTCCCTCTTCTCCCTCTCCCCTCTCATTACTCCTACTCCCCCTTTAATCCTCTCTCCCCCATTACCCTTATCTCTCTCTCTCTCTTCATCCCTTTATCCTTCAATCTCTCTCTTTCACCCTTCACGATATGTTAGAGATCCTACGTTTCAGTTGCAGGTTTGATTCCTGCAGCTGCCCTATTTTCTTTAATTGTTTAATCTATTTACGCTGTCAAGGCCAAGTGACACATTCTTCGTGGAAGTCATTTCAAATAAAGTTTCATATTACACAACGCATTCATGATTATTCTGTTGGATTATATATATATATATATATATATATATATATATATATATACATATATATATATATATATATATATATATATATATATATATATACATACTCATCACTATCAAACAGCAAATGTATTCTTATGTATTCTTGAGCCTTTTCCATCTTGTCTAAAGTCCAGAGATAATGTAATTATTGAAGACCCGAATTACGACAAGCAATAACTTTATTGATTTATATAAAACAATTAAAGGTGTTATGAAGAAATTGATTCCAAAATGAATTCCAAGTAGTAATCATTAATTTATTTTTCATCAAAGAAACTAATTTTTGATTGAAATTGTATTAGATTAATGTAGAGAAGGAGGGAGAGGAGTTGGAGGGAGGCTACAGCAATTTCTCCTTTTGCTCCCTTATAAATCTGGACCTGTCTGGACATATACCTAATGTTTCTAATATTATGAATTTTTGTAAGAGATTAAGTTGAAGTTGCTAACGGTATACCAAAACCTGTGTTTATGTCAGTGTGTTCACACAGTAATTTGAAAGGTTGACGTAACTAAGATTCTTGCATCAATTTTGTATTTAACTTGAAACAACTAAAAAGCTTAGACGTATACTGATTGACCTTTGGCTATAAAGTCATTAGATGGCATGAAGTGGGTTCGGGTCACAATCCTGAATGGAGAAAGAATCTAGTTTAAAAATTACTTTTCCATTAAATGGAAACAGTGTAAATAAATTTATGGAAATGCTACAAAGTTAAATAACGATTGGACAGCGAGGGACCTTTACAAAAAATAAACCTACATTTCCACTAATTTATTTTCACACGGTAACTATTCTATAAATGAATTGAGTGATTAAGGTTTAAATATGGAAAGATTTACTAAGTATTATAAATCAATACCACCCATATATGCTGTGTTTTGGGATGATCAATTAATGAATTGGAAAAAGCGGTGACCAATGAATAAGTTACTACCCTCATCTATTGTTAAGCTGTGATTACTGAAAAGGGTCTAGATTTTCCAAAATCAAGCCGACACAAACTAGGGGCTGATTTAGAATAAATTTACATTGCGTATTGAACTCCTCACAAACGGAGGGGAATTTTCCCGACTTTTTGAGAGGAGTGTGTGTGCAAAACTTCAACTTTTTCCCCAAACCGTGACAGCTTCGGACAGATAGATAGATAGATAGATAGACAGATAGATAGATAGATAGATAGATAAATAGATAGATACGTACATATAAATGTCAAAACGGGACCCCTTAGCTTCGGGCAGAGCTTTCTCAGCCCTAGTCCTTGTGAAGCGGACAGGCATTAACTACCATTTTTCTAAAAGCCTTTGGTATGACTTTGGGGTGGATCGAAAGACGACCTTCCGAACCGGAGTCCAGCACTCTATCATGGGCCACGTTGTGAAATAGCGTTAAAAATCAATGACTTCATATGATAATGGTAACATTGTTTCTTTCTTTTTTTTCTATTTCAACGCTGACAACAATTTCTAGTTCTTTCTAACATTCACAACCCCCTTCGCACCGACTCCCCCCCCCAGCATCCCTACGTTTCTCCACAAAGAGCTAAATTCAATGAATCAACAATAAGAACTGATTTGAATGTTTAATCAGTCATTGTTTCGTGGAAGGGGTGCAGTCACGTGGGGCGTGCTCCTTTGGGGGTAAGGGGCACATCACGTGTCCTCCTCAGTGCCTAACAGATGGTATATGGTCGAAGGATTTCTATGAATAAAAGCCCAACAAGAATGAATTAAAGTTTGTATGGGAAGCGCTTAAAACACAATAAATAGAATAAAGAAGGGTTTTAAATCGTCATCTCTCTTTACATTACGGGGCGATCGACAAATAATAAAAACATCACGCCCACAAAAGTCCTTATTTCTTTTCTAGGGTTGCAATTAGGTACTTTTCAAGACCAAAACTGGACAAACTTGGTACTGAACGGAGTTATTTGTTTAAAAAATATAGATTTTGGTACTAAAGCAAAAAATATGGTATTTGTTTAGACTTAAACTCAACTTTATGGTATTGATAGTAAAAACAGAAAAAGTTGTATTTACAATTTTTGGTAGTATTTAACAAAATTTGCTGATATTTGTCCAAAGTCTGGAGATAATGTAATTATGGAAGACCCGAAGTACAACAAGCAGTATTTCATAGATTCGTATAGAACAATGAAAGAGATTATAAAGCAATGGATTTCAAAACGAATTCCAAGTAGTAATTATTTTTAATTTTTTACTGTAATAAATTTCTTTCCAATTCTGGTTTTAAGTGGATCCTCGTTAAAAGGTCAGAAATTAGAAAAATAGATAATCAGTGTATCAAAAATAAAACGAAATATATCGAACGAAATGCAATAAAATTTATCATGGAATAAAAAAGTTATAAAATACGTATATGAAGTTTGAATATTGATTATAAACACTGTATTATCTGCTTTCTTTCTTTCCCTATTTCTTTCTTTCTTTCTTTCTCTCTTTCCTTCTTCCTTACTGTCTCGTACTTTCTCGTATCGATTTATCCCGAGAATCGACTTCGAAAAAAGAATATGACTTAATGTGACGTAAAAGAGAAACAAGAAAAAGAACTGCGTCCCTGACAGAGAAAGAAGGCTGTCTATCTCTCTTTTACTGCTCCATGTTCGGGTCACTTAATTCCTTACAAACGCTGTTAATCTATTTGAATCTGGTCTTGACAAGGTTTTTCAGTCATTCTTAGTAGTGTCGACTTAGTTGAAAACATAACGTCCAAAATAATCCTTATACCTTCTTCCCAATGCCGTTCCCTGGGTTACCATATTTCGAGGAATACAAAATCTGCCCGTAAAGTATCCAGTCATTTAATATCGATAAAAAAAATAGCCCACAAATGACAATGGTACATTGCAACCTCGAAGATAGAATGTCACATCTTTCTTGCCCTAACAACCATTCTGCAGTCAAACGGCCTCAAATCCTTTCTGTATTCCATGGCTGTCCCTGCTACACCACTTTTTTATACATCACATCTCTCATAATTCATCCATTTCTACAATTAGAGAAGGGCGAAAACCATTACCACTGTCTCTGATTTTTTAGTGCTTCACTTTATTTGGAAAATAGTGGGTTAATGCCATCGAATACGATAATACTTCAGTTTCCAGATTTGGTTGAATCACAACAGTCTGTTTTGTCTTTGTTATTAAATGGCATTTAGGGCGTTTAGTTTCAACTAAGTTCATTAAAAAAGATCGATTTTCATTGTATGACATTTTTCATGTCTGCATGCATATTCATTGGTTTCTCCAAAAAGTCTCTGCGTTTATCGTTAGATTGCATTAGGAGCCTATAGTTTTGATTAACTTTATGGTCGGCTTCTCAAGGCCAGAGAGTCCAGTCTGCCCTGCTATTTTTTACCCATAACTGGGGGAGATACAGATCTATACTTTTTCCAAGGGAAATAGTTCGAAGTGAAGATAGTCTCGATCGTAGTTTGAACTCGGACCCTCGATTCCATTGGCCGAGTGGTTAACCGTTCTGCCACTTGAACCTCCCCGTCTTGTTTTAAGGGAGCAAAAACCTAGTGACCCTGAAGAAAACAACTTGAAAGCAGCCAGACACGCCCAGAAACATAATAAGACAAATTTAGCTCGTTGTTAAAAATGGTGTATCCGTTAGTGCTCGGGTCAGACAGGAAATGGCCGTGTGGCAGTTCTTGGGGTCAAATCTGAGATTCGCAAAGAAGAAGAAGATTAATTAGACCGATGTCATATTTAAGCTTTCAAGTGCCACTTGAAACAAACACACACACACACATGCACATATGCAAACACACATACGCATACACAATGTCTTGGTATGTTCTCTTATTCTTTCTAGAAACCAGCGAAGGACAATGGTAAAGTCAATGTCATGAAGATTTTTTGTGTCTAGCAGGTTGTTGGGAAAGTGATGTCGCATTTTTAAGTGGAGAAATAAAAGCAAGAACCATAAGTTCAACGATACGTCCACCATTCGTGATATTTAAAGCAGGAGGAGGAAAGTGAAGAAGGGAAGGGCAAGTGGTGTTTCTTTGTAAATTGATTCTCATTCTTGTAAATTGTTTTGGTATGGGAATATTCTACAAGTAGTATTTTCAATTAATACCGTAAATGGTCATTTTTGGCTTTTCTCTTTTGGGGGGTTATTTTCTGCTTTTTTTTTTTTTTCTTTTTTTTCAAATACAAAAATGTGGACCTTAGACATTTTATCATGACATCATTGACATCGTTGGTGAGAATATTGATCGGAATAGATGTTATTTTAAGGACGTCACACTTTTCTATGACGGCACACCTCTTCCTTCTATTTCTTTTGTTTGACATAACTGGGACTGGCCGACGATAAAGTGTCATCTGTGGACACATCTAAAAATGCATGTATATAGCAATGGGTTAAATCAAGAACAGAATCATCATTATTAGCTGGACCTGTAGAAATTCCACGGGTGTTGACTGACAAGATTATCCATTAACTCACGTTTTTACTCTTCTATCAACCTTTGCATCTGTCCGCCCATGTTTCATATGCTGACATCTTCCTACTCCCTACTCCCTCCAAACTCTCTCTTTTCCTATTCGCATTAAACTACCTAACGTTCTTCTCTGCTCTCATTCTCCCTACCCTCTTCTTGAATTTACCTAACCTTTATGTCAATACTGAAAGCATATCATTCGCAGGTAGAAACAATCAAAGTAATATTATAAATTAATTTTGTTGAAGTAATTTTTACCAATTAAATATATATGTATATCAACATGCAAAAACACGTGGCATTAATATATCTTTTCTTCCGAATCACCGTAGCCCCACAAATTTTCTGCCCGACCAACCACCCAAGTGGGCTACAGGTTCCTCTCTCTTTGCTCGTCAGTGTATGTCTGATCAAATTATGGGGGCTATAACCTTGAAAATCTGCATGAGAGTACCACTAAACACCATCTAAAACGTTTATCCGGTGAGTTCTTTCTTAGGTCACTGTGATCTTTTTGGACCAATAATGCTCAAATCTTCTGCTGGTATCTTTTTTTAGATAATTTTAGATGAGATATCTATTTTTTAAAAGATAATTGTAGATTATTTTTAATTATAAATTCTGGTATAAACTTGGGCTACGATAATTCATTTGATATACAGATATCATTAGTATCATGTTTTTTTCTCTTTGTTTTTCTTGGGGGGTGCTATCAGTCTATGTTCTTTCGATTTTCAACTACAGTAACTCAATTTATAGGTTCCAGACTTGAGAGTGAAGAGTAATGAATGAAGGTCTATTATGGTGAAGGTTGAGTCTCTTTGGTCCCAGTCAAGCATAAGAAGCCTCTTCCATTATTATCTTTGTAATTACATTGCAAGGTCGGGTGAAGAGAAAGAAAGGAGAGCAAGGATGAAATGGAAATGGCCAAAAAATAAGCTTTCAAACTAAGAACCATGACACATGCACAATAAAAAATGTTCAAGATCACATGGAGAGATCACAAGACAGCACAGTATACTAGGAAAAAAGAAGTCAGAGATATCTTAGAATCCATTAGAAAACTCAAATTGCAATGGGATGGACATGCTGCAAGAATGTCAACTGCTGGACATCACGAATCAAAACGAGGATCCCAGAGATCATGCGTGGCTTTTGCAGCCGGCAGAAAATAAGATGGCATGACGACTTGGATTGGTTCCAGAAATATCAGTGCTGTGACGCCCACGATCAAGTGATCTAGCGAATATTTGGGAAGCTCTATGGCTAAGGACGGAGGCTAAAAGGCTGTTTTTTGATGATGATGACAGAAACTAGGATTCTGAATGAAAAAGAATTTTGATAATTGCTGTCTTCCATACTTTAAATGGTTTGCTGCTGAGAAAATGTTCCAGTGACCTGATTGAATGGAAAACCTCTGGTGCTAAGTAGAGTTAGGAAGATTAAGTACGATATCCCAACTTAATGATTTGATCTTGAGTTTATTTTACAGAGTGTGTCCCCACATTGTCATTCCGAGGAATGACACGCTTACTCCCAAATCTTTCCTCTTCACAGGTTCAACTCGTTGATGATGAAGGGTCGTGATTAAATTAGTTTATTCTAAGCACTTACGATTGATAGAATCTACCCTCTGATTGTTAATCAAGGACTTGTGAATATTCTTACAAGAAAAAGCGCTGTAACACTCTCTTCGTACGTGTCTATCTGGAGTGTTTCAGCATGAGACTAGGAAACTGTCTCCTCGTGGTATGAGACATTCTAGCTTCTGGAATAACGGACACTTATTAACACAGACGAACTACACACCGTTTGCAGCAACAAAAAAAGTGTTCCAGTGGCCTAATTTAACGGAAGCATATATATATATATATATATATATATATATATATATATATATATGTGTGTGTGTGTGTGTGTGTGTGTGTATGTATGCGTGTGTGTGTGTGTGTGCATTCATGACTATTCGCAAGAGACTATAAGTCGTAAAATAAATCTGATGTAACTTATAATTTCGTTTTATTATCATATATATATATATGGAATTATATGTCCTTGTTAATATCATTTTTATGTATTATTTACTCTATTTACTCTGTTGAATTCTGAACACTATCATTAAACATCGATAACGGATAAAATCTGTTTTCATTTGTTTTCAGTTCATTTGTCACAAATTGAGACAATATATGCATTATGTATTATGTGTATATATATATACACAAACATACATACACACACACACGCACGCACACACACACACATATATATATATATATATATATATATATATATATATATATATATATATATATATATATATATCGTACCTTGCATATATGAATCACCGTAGCGCGTGCATGTACCAGAACTAATAATCTTAAAAAAGAATATTCTATCTAAATTTATCCAGAAATTTCCAGCACAACATTTGGGCGTTATTGATCCAAACTGACCATAGAGACCACCAAAAACACTTTTTTTTTAGGAAACAAAAAGAAAACGTTTATAGGTGGTGCCTAGTAATGTACTCATGCAAATCTCCAAGGTTGTGACCCCAAAATATTTCTATATTTCTAGTAGCACCCAGACACACGCACACATTGAAAAATGAATCTAATTTGTTACACGTAAATTTATTAGTTTAGAGTAATATCTATCATATCTAATCAAGCATTTTCTTCGGGACAAACTAATGAATTTAGGTAAACAGTCTTTGTTTCAACAAAATCTTATTTTTAGTTTGTTTTTTCTTCAAGTCGGTCCAAAGAAATACTCATTTCAGTGTAGATAGATGAACATATAACTCTCAAAGAGAGATCTCGCAGACGAGACTACCGCAGGGTGTCAAAAGTTTTGAGAGCCATGAGAATCAAGCGTGTGTTATAAAATTATCGTCTTGCGAAAATCATTTATAGATATGAAACTAGCAAAAAGCCAATGAATTTATATCATTCTGCTTTGCGCTATCAGAAGGGTATTGTGATCTAAAAGACCCCATCCCGAAGTAATCACAATAAGCGGTTTCCTCATCAAACGGGCAAAATACTAATTGAAAAAGGAAAAAAAAAGAGAAAAAAATGGGACTAAACACATCAAAGAGATAAAAACGAAAATGTTCAGCAAGATATTAAAATGATTTCACAGATTAAAAAGCAAGGTGTGGAATTCAAGACTGCCTGTGAATAACAGCTCTTTTGGAGAATAATTTCGCATTTTCTCACGAAGATGAAAGAAAAACGAAGCCCGTCCCGATGTAACAAAATAACATAGGAACAAGTCAGATCAATCACTCAACAGACACTGTTACATAGCTGAAGTCTTTTGACTGCATGTTGTGCTGGGTAATCAATTAAAAAATAGAAAATGGGGTGATCAATGAATAAGTTACCTCCCTCGCTTTTTAGTTAAAAAAAAGTGCTCAATACCATTAGTAGAGCGGTTATAAAATGATTAAAGGTTATTTTGTTTGGCAGTGACTGCAAAAATGTCTGAATGTACAAAAGACAACCATGAATATTAGACACAAAATAAGTGACTATTTTATAAATAGGCCCCCACAAGGATATATTCTGTGGGGGCAAAGATTTTTCTTGGCGCAATAAGGAGTATTGCTGTGATCTGTATTATACAGTTAATTAAAATAGGTGAAGAAGATACATGTATGATAATTAAACTCACCGTTACAGTCAATAATCGAACAACCATCGCGTCAAAATTTTAAGTCAAGTAGGAAAATACCGTCGAAGAATTAATTTGCTCATAATTAATTATATTTACGACATCATGGCGTTTTCCACCCTAGAAGCTTTTTTTCTAAATATTTTTTTTTTTTCAAAACGGGTGGAGCGTTGTACTGGAGCGATATTCAAGTCTGTAGACAGAACAGTATGGCCAAGAGCGCTGGAACACATAAACAAACACACAAACGCACATGAAAAAATAGAACCCTTCACCATCTTTGATGACTTCAGTGGTTCTTTAAAAATATCGTATACAATTGAAGGGCCAATAGCATAGGCCTCGCACAGCCTCTGTACTAAAACAGTTCGACCATGCCTCCTCGTCACTTCTACTTTCTCTTGCATCGATGGGGATTTTAATAAACACCGAAACACTTTTTAGACAAAGTATGTAAGCCCGTATGATGTCAAATGGAAAAGAATAACAACTTCAGACAGATTTTGTTCGTTTTCTTTTTAAAGCTACATAAAAAAGGATGCTAGTCATTTACTGGGAAAATCCACGAATATATTTGAATTTCCGTTGTATCACTTTCTCAGGAAAAAAAGGGGTTTATGTACATTTATATTACAAACCAGGAATACAGTATAATACAATATCCACGGTGTGATGGGTTTATTCATTCAACACACACACACACACACACACACACACACACACACACACACACACACACACACACACACACACACACACACACACATATATATATATATATATATATATATATATTAATGCTCCTCTGTTCAGGGTTTTTCTGTGTAAATAAATATATCGCTTAAATTCAGCCTTATTGACTGTCCAGTTCCGTAGTCCAGAGGTACGATATCGGCCTGCGTGTCTGAAGGTTTCAATCCTGCCTCGCGGTACTGGATGGGATAATGGAAAGTCTATAACCACACTGAAGAGATTTAATACATCGAAACAGCTATCTATATATATTGGAGGACGTAATGCATTTGATAAAAAATGTCGACCCGTGGAATGTTTTCGTTTCATCAACTTCATTTGTATTCTTTATGTAGTTAATTAAACTCTTTCAGTGTGGACTAGTCCATAGTTTTACATAGTAGATAGGAGATATCTCTATCAGCGAAATTGTTGCATTAAAATGCAAGAGCCTTCTGTTACAGACCGAGACATAGAAAAAAAAATCACATCGTTCATAGAATAAGTAGCTATGAAATCGATATGGAAGATCAGTGCATCCAAAAAAATATCATTACTCTTATAGGTATCATGAAAATTAAACTGACTTACCGCTTGTGGGTACTTCTTAGTTGTTATATCCCTTGTGTTTCCTTCGTAAGGAATGATGCGTCAGTCCCTTGCAACGAACTCCCTAGTTCTGGAATAAAATGAAATATAGAAAGAGAGGGTGAGAGAAAGTTGAGACGTGGAGCAGGGGTGTGTGTGTATATTTTTCATTCATCGTCTGTTGCAGTAAATTATGAGCCGATATCGACACTGTGGTGACTTACAGCTGGGTATACAGTATCTTTCTAAACGAGTTTGCTTGCGGAGGTGTGACCAGGCGTAACAGTTATGGGCACCGTAAAACGGTATCGGCGAACCGGGTTCGAATTTCGACTGAGGTTGTTTACAGAGTTGCCAAACATATCGTGCTCGGCTTCCTTTTGGACTACCTCAGCGAAACCGAGAGTGATAATCTGTCGATTCTCATGCTTCCCATACGCTTCGGCCGGGCTTGGGCCCTGATGGCGGTTACTCCAATATTGTTCTATTTTGAATCCAAACAGAAGACCTTTTTTTTTCAAGCCGAAGTGAAGAAAAATTAAATTGGTCTGGTTAGTCACTCAATAGAAACTATTACACAACCAATATATTTAGGCAGCATACCATGTCGGGGCAATCAAGTTACTTCTCTCACTTTTAGTTGAATAGTAATTTAAAAAAGACTGAATTTTCAAAAAAACAAAAAACAAGCGGGCACGAATTGAGGAATCGTTTTAGCATACATTTACATTGCAAACGTCCACCTTCTAAAAAAAGTGCTGGGGGCACGTTAGAATCTTCGGACTTCAGAAAAAAAAAGCTGTTTTCTGTAGGTATAATCAGGAGTGAATGTTAGAAGTTTCAGCCCTCTAGCTCAATTGGTGCTGTATGCTCGCGTAATAAATGCATACATAGCCAGCCAAACCAACATGAAAACTGAAATAAGCTTATGTTGACTGATTCGGTTGATGGTTTCAAAGACAGATTTCTAAAGCTGATTTTCAAGGTAGGTAGCTCTCATTATTCGGAAGATTACAAACTTCCTGTTCGACTTCACTGTGCCACGCAAAGCAATGCTTTGTACATGTTAACGTTATTTTCTTTATTACGTTAAAACTTTAAAACATTATAAAACAAACTATCGTTGTAACGTCACTCGTACTAACGGCACAATTTAATGGCACACGAGTTTTTTTAAATTATTCTCGCAAGACTTATTGTCAGCAATTAGTTTTTTGGTTGATCAATTCTATTTGCAGACCTGTAAGCCGTATGTAGAGTACTAGACAATGAAAGGGTAATAAAATGTCAACTGTAGCCCCACAATGGCCCGACTAACTTCCCAAATGAGCTACAGATTCTTCTCTCCTTGAGTGTCAGTGTCAATGTGCCTATCTCTATGTGGGGGCTTAAACCTAGAAAATGAGTATACCAGTAGGCATCACCTAAAATTTTATTTTTTTTTTGATTGGGAAGGTTGAAAGAAAATTGTTTTTCAGGGTCTCTCTCGTTATTTTGGACCAACCGAGTTGTCTTCTTTTTTCAATGATTCTAGACTAAAGATCTATTTCTTAAGATAATTTTAGCTATAAGATCTATTTTTTTAGATTATTTCAGATTAGACATCTATATTTCAAAGATAATTTTATATAAAAGATCTATTTTTTCAAATAGTTTCAGATTAAAGATCTATTTTTAAAAGATAATTTTTGTATGAAAGATCTTTTTAGAGAGTTTTGAATCAAAGATCTATTTTTTAAAGATAATTTCAAATAAAAGATCTATTTTTCAAGATAATTTTTGATAGAAGATCTACTTTTTAGATGATTTCAGGTTAAAGAATTATTTTTTAAAGATAATTCTAGATGAAAGATCTATTTTTTTTAGATAATTTTAGATTAATGATGTATTTTTAAGAGACAATTTCAAATTAAAAATCTACTTTTTAAGATAATTTTAGTTGATTAGTTCTAGTATACAGGCGAGCTATGGCGATTCACCTATGTGAAGTACGGATACTTATAATTTATATTTTCTCATTATGAATACATTTGGTATAAAAGCCATATATTATAATGGAAAATTCGTTATAACGGCACTTTTGAATATGATAACGGGAGTCAACTGTTTTGCGAAAAGACAGGAACCAGACTTTATGATCTTCTCCAGATTGCATTATTCTTGGTTAAAAATCTCAAATGGCAGTGGGCTGGCCATGTTGCAAGAATGGTGGATAACCAATTGACATCATGACTCACGACATGGATCCCTTGAGATAAATGCGCAACCGAGGCCAGCAGAAAATTACATGGAGAGACGAGCTAGATAAATTCAGAAAGTACTGGCTCCGCGACGCCCATGATAGAAAAGTGTAGCGAATCCTAGGGAAGGTTTATGTCCAACAACGGATGTTAAAAGACTGACGATGATGATAATATCATTAACTGTAGCAGACCCCTGGCACCATCCCACGAGTATAAGGACACAATAGAAAACCAACGACCTTGGAAACTTCACTACCATCGTCTCACATGCTTGACCTTGCAAACAAACTTTTGATTTAATGGATGAAAGTGGTAACTCCTATGATCAAAGGTCTTGAAAAAATCCCCTCTGTGGAGCTATGGTTAGTTAGATTGTATCCAAGAGCATTACTACTGCCATGAGTTCGTTACTCACTGAGTGTCCAGCCTCTATGGCCTTGTGCACGACTTAGCTTAGGTTTGTATATTTCTTTACACCATCAAAGCATAAATGATTAGAAAAAATAGAGATTATTTACCTACCAATATTCTTACTTATATCGGAAGCCATTGCTTTTAATCTAATTCTCGTCTGGTGTTTGCGGACAACATGCAGTGAGCCATATATAAGGTTGGCTGTTGTCTGGTATAAAAAGTTGGAGGGAAATGCATTTTGAATCACGTACACACACACACGCACACACACACATATATATATGTATATATATATATATATATATATATATATATATATATATATATATATATATATATATATATATATATATATATATATATGCATAATTAATAATTGTGTCAACCACACACAGCTGTTTCGTTGTATTACAACTTCTTCTATAAACTATCCAACATCCAGTACCACGAAGTAGAATCAAAACTTTAGCTCCAGAGGCAGACATTTTATCCCTGCCCTACGCGGAACTGGACGGTCAGTAGGAACGAACTGAGCAATGTAGAATAACTAAAACATAATTCCTCGTCTACCAAAGTGCTCTATCCCAGACTTGGAAGAGCATTGCATATATATATATATATATATATATATAAACTATAGACAGAACATATATATATATATATATATATATATATATATATATATATATATATATATGTTCTGTCTATAGTTTCAAGAAGAGTCTTTAATATTCAAAGGATTTTTCAGGTGATTGAACTCCTTCTAGTTGTTTGTGTTATAATCCTGACGTTTTTACCGATTCATTTTACGCCCTTCTTTATCAAAAACATAATGGTAGTGAACAGAATTTTCCAATAATGGTAGTAAACAGACCATTCCAATGGTAGCCACAGTACAACGTAGGGCTCGAGTAATGTCAATTTCTTTCTCTTCCTTTGTTAGATTTAAATTCCTGTACCTTGTCCCTGTTGAGTAGAGGAAGCCAAATTGGGTTGAACCCCGCCCTTGTCTAGCATACATTTCATCGATACTTTTAAATAAGCTGTCTCCTTGGTTTTTCACGATTTCCCACAGCGTTATTACACCTGAAAAAGGCCGTAGAATGAATCGGTCGAATCGTCGTGTTTACAACCCAAACAACAAGAATAAGTTTAATCGCCCGAAAAACTCTTTGAATGTATATATACTTGTTTTTCTTTTTGGTGGACGTACTACTTTGTTTAAATTTTTCAATAATGATATTTCGGCCTTACTGGTCAACGCTGATTTCAAAATGAATTAGGAACATTACACAATGTCTTGTTAAAAATCAAGGCAGAAATATCACCAATACAAAATCAAATTCAAGTAATGTATTTGCTTTAAAGAAAACCAAACGAGCTTGACGGCGCAATGGTCAAAGTTCCTTCCTTAATTAAAATCTAAAAGGTCAACAGAATTCATTTCTCCAAACAATACTATTTCAAAACTATGTATCCAATTGCAACTCCTTTATTAGTAGTTTCTGTAATAAAACAAGTCGACTTAAGTTGAGAGAGTAAATTTGTCATCAGTTTTTTTGCATACGCAACTTTAATTTGTGCCGTCATGACGTCACTGATTTTGGTGATGTCATAGTTATTGTTGTGACAAACAAGTCAAAATTCAATAGTAGAAGTTTGGCAATGTATATACTTATTATTACTAAGTTACTAAGGATATCAAAACAGTGAATCCACGTATATAAAACGTAATATGTACCTATGTGTTGTTTGTAACACATTTCTACATCACCAGATGTGACGTAGAAAAATGTTACGTCATCAGTGGATATTGTGACGATTAAAGACTATCGTCTTCTAAATACTTCCCTATTGGCGAACTGGTCTCTGACCAACGGGGTATGAATCCACTTCTCCCGTTAGCTATGGATAAATAGCAGAGCAGTGGGAGCCATTTGATTTGGTGGCGCACTAGGACCCCGGACCCCTGAAATCTAGGATTGCTATAGAAACAATGAATAGACATCTTTTAAGGAGCTGCTGCCATCTCGAATGTAGCCAAAACCATTACCCAATATGCCTTGTCATAGGTGATCTTATTATTATATCAATCTGTTTCTATTGAATTTTACCTGTAATCGACTGATAGGTTTTCTTGTAGCCTATCTCTCTGCGAAGCTTTGACACGTGCTGTTCATCTTGACGATAACCAGTATTCGCAATAGGCAGGCCATGTAGTGACAATCAGAGACTATCGTCTTCCAAAAGATTCCCTATTCGTTGAACTGGTCTCTGACCAACAGAGCAGGGGTTCGTCAAGGAAGAAATACAAGGACTCCTTAAAAGGATTCTGATCCTTTGCAGAAGAGACTAACACAAGTGGGCAAGAGAGAAACATGACGACATAAGTCCTATCAGGTAACACCTCTTTCTGAAGCAAGCCACAGAGAAGTCCTCTTAGACAGCTCGTCTTCCCGAAGCAAGCCACAAAGAATCCTTCCAGGCAACTCGTATTCTCGAAGCAAACCAGAGGGAAGTCCTACCGGGCAACCTCTCTTACTGAAGCAAGCCACAGAGAAAAGAACTGGAAGGTTCTCTAAAAGTGAAAGATTTGCTGACGTAATTGCATTTTTCTTTTTCGGATTCAATGTAAATAGAGAAATCATTCGTCATCATTTAATGTTTCTGAGCCTTTAGAAACGATTGCGTTTACCCAAGAAGTTAGACTTATTTTCAAATTCGATTTCAAATGAAGACAATGCTGCACACTCATGTTTTACATCAACAAGAATAATGCTAAAAGGGAAATATTTATGAATATAATTGCATTTATATTCTAGATTCAATGAAAATACAGATATATTTCGTTATTATTGGAGTGTTTGGGGCGTTAACCCTTTCTCTTCGAATGATAATTTCAATACAAAATGATGTCAGTTATTTAGAGATCTTTGCATCCTTAGTGGTATTTGTAGGTCAAATTTCAATTTTTCAATAAAAATTAGGGTTTACCTAAATGTTTCTTAATCATTCAATATTAGTTTTCTTCAACTGGCATTCAAATACAAATTTAGGTAGAATAAAATTACAAAAAGATTTTAAAATTCGAAAATCATTAGACGAACGGTTAACAGCAATGGTGTCTACACAAGAAGTTAAACTAATTTTCAAATACAATTTCAGATTAGGACATACTGCTGCTCAAGCCACTGATAACATAAACAAAGTATCTGGAGTGAATATTGCTGCTATGTGAAGTATTTATATTCGGTTCAATAAATTATTTCTGGAAATATGGATGTTCATTTCAATTTTTAAACTCGAGAGAGAGACCCAAACTTGATTTTAACGATGAAGAATTATCGACAGCAATGGCCAACGACCCACAGACAATGGTTTGAGAATTTTCTAGAAAATTTAGGTACTCAACACTGACCATATCACATCATATGAAGGCAATAAGAAAGATTAAAAAACTGAATGTTCCATTGCAGTGCCAGACATCACACCACTGAACTGATTATGTCTAATATTAGACATTCGGGATATGAAACTCAGTAACATTCTCTATAATAACTTTACAACTCTCCTACGGATTATTATCTTATCAAGCATTTTGGATTTGATATCTGTAACAAAAGTTTCAATAACTAAGACAACAAAATTTGTGTTTTCACTGAATTTGTGACAACTGAACCTCAAGAATTTTATAGAGATTACATGTAATCATTTAAGGATCGTTGGGGAACCTTTGATTATCTTTCCCTTGTTCTTTTGTTGTATATATCATCCTTCACCATACTATTAAGAACGGCATTATCAAGTAAGGTGACAATCGTTTGTTTATTTTAGCACCTTCTTTTTGAAGAGCTCTTTGTCAAAGGTCTTGAAGTGTATGAATGTATACCAGCTGTGACAGTTGCGAAACTAAGAGAATATCTATTAGGTTGTTACATTTATATGTAACAACCCAAAAGATATTTTCTCTAATTAATATTATTTTATCAATATGTAAAATGAGAGATCATAAACAGCTGATGTATGTTCCTATTTGAGTACATCATCTTGCAGAATGATTCTTCACAATTTTTCTATTCAGAAAGTATCAGGGCGGATCCGTCCATTATGCGAAACCTCTGCGGTCGAATAGGACGCAAAAGTCCCTGTGGTGCACCCCAATCTGGGGGGAAAAAAGTAGTCGTTAGAATATGACCGGGGTTGCAAGTCTCACCTAGGGCGCTTGAAACCCGTGCGCTAATCTTAGGTCTCGCTTAAGTTGCATGAACCTCATTCGTCGGCTCTGGAGAGAATATATAATTAACACCCGTGCATTCACGCGCATATGCCTGCGCACATGCACTGATTCTCGCACATGTGCACACGTACACACACACACACACACACACACACACTCAAACGCACGCACACATACTATCAAAGGTGCCCATGAGGAGGATATGCACTTACACACGCACATACGGTTATATATATATATATATATATATATATATATATATATATATATATATATATATATATATATATATATATATATATATATATATATATATATGAACGCATTACGAATCAAATAAGGTAACAATTGTTTGTTTATTTCATCACCTTTCCAACCTTGCTTTTGTAACGGGTGGGGCCATGTTGTTTCTTCAAGTAATGAAAAGTCTCAAATGTCATTTGCGTTTTACGTTAAAATCCATTGCCTTAGGGGAAGTTGAGAGACAAAATAATGTTGCAGCAGCATTTTTTTTACAGAGAAATGAACTCCCTGCAGGATTTCGTCGACAGCTGTAATGAAGAATATTGGAATAAAGGACTTAAAAAAACAGCAACGAATCTATGGGGGATTTACGCGAGCTCTTCAGAGAATGAAGGAGAAAAATGTATACATAAACGGACCAATCAGATTCAAAGCCTGAAGAAGACCAAATACCAAATCAAACGTTAGCTTTCTATTTATTTATTATTCTTTTAGTTTCTTTGGTTTCTTTTTGAAAAATTGCTTCTGTTTTCTTTTTTCGTTTTATTGAACAACTGTCGCCAAAGATGGTGAAGGGTTCCACCCATTTTTGTACGTGCGTGTATTTATTTGTTTGTTTGTCCCAGTGCTACTTGCTATACCGTTTTGTCGTTACAGACGTGAAAATTGCCAGCAGTACTCTTTCTGAAAATGTTTATTTTAGGACTTTTTGACCTTTTCGGGACCTTATTTTGCTCGTTCATCAATTATTGTACTTTAGCTGTTTTTTAGTGAAAAACGTCATTGGTAGAATTTATTCTGACCATATTTAATCTTCGATCGAATTTTCGAGATGCTTTCAAAAAATAGCGATATTTTTTCATATCTTTATCGCTAAAATGAATGCTCAGTTGAAATTAATATGAAATGATTAAATAGATTTCTTAATCATTTCTAGCAGAATTCCCTCTCTCGAATTCTCTAAATGAGGAGTAAACAGTCTCCTATTTGTTCCGTATTGTCTGCATAATTTATGCACCGGCATCTTTTCTGCTATATTGTTTTATCATGCACGGGGTCTGTTTTAGTTATCTCCCTCCGACTAAATTTTTAGCAAACATATCCCAAACAATAACCATGAAAGTAAAAAAAAATCTGATCATATCGATTCTTCAATGGGATTTTTTTTTCATGATTTCATATTTTGACGCTATGGTTGTTCACTTATCGACTATAATGGCGAGTTTTTTTTTACTCGTTTATGACGCTTCGTTTTACTGACCGTTATAATTGTAAAGGCAGATTGTCATCGGAGCGGTCGAAGCTTTTTACTGTGGAAGGTTTAGAGATCATCTGAAAGGTTTAGAAATTATCTGAATTAGCAGTTTGGGGCCTGTTGGAACAGACGTCTTCATAACTAACAGACCCAGAAGGTCATATAGATATGTGAACAAAGGACTGGAAGTCCACTCTGCACACATTGATAGGATGGGGGTTACATGAGAGTAAATAGTTAAGTATTTATACTCCTGCATGTGCACCAGTCACTTTTCTTTGGCAGCAAACAGAAGACCACTCTGATACTCCAGATAAGAAACTTTAACTATTTCTCCTTATGCATATATGTATACAAGTGAGACTTCTGTAATATTAGGTGAAAATCGCCCAGACTGATATATTGTTTAAAGGGCTAATTTGAAAAACGTTCAACTTTAACTTACCAATAATCTAATAACCACATTTGAATGGTCATAGTCTTTAATCAATATAAATAAATACTTTGTTGTTTACTCTCGTGTATAATAACCAGTTTGGTAGAAATTGAGGCACATTGAAGATCTCCTTGACAAAGGGCTTAAAGCGAATGAATGTATAACAGCAGCTATGACTTATGGGAGCGAAAGACGGAAATTAACAACACCGATGGAGAACCAACTTAGAATCGTACCAAGAGCCATGGAAAGAGCAATGCCAGGGATAACTTTAAAAGATAGGAAAAGATCAACATGGATCGGGGCAAAGACCAGAGCGAGGGATATCATATAAATCAAATCAAGCAACAAAATGGAGATGAGCGGAACACTTGGCAAAAAAGGAATGGCAGCAGATGTAGCAAAATGCTGACTGATTGGTGCCCATGGGACCAGACACAAGATGGAGGTATTAGAGAGAGGAGTTGCCGGTAAGACACGGCAGATGTCAGCATAACCGCGGTCGGGGAAAGGAAAGGCCCTTTTCCAGAAGTGGGCCTCAATTAGATGATGATGATAATTCTAAATTAGTTTTGTATCAAATAACACATCTTCCTTACAAGAGTAAAAAAAAGTGCTTCAGTGAAATAGTGAGTTAATTTTTAGAAGTCACTTTTATTTCTCAGGGAAAACTTCGTAGAATTTCCAAACCCACTAGATAGATAGATAGATACATGAATAGATAGATAGATAGATAGATAGATAGATAGATAGATAGATAGATAGATATAAATATGGCAGTATTTAACGCCTGGGAAATACGTAAGCAGATAACTAAATCTTCAATAGCCCGGTGTTTAATTAGCCGTGGAGAGCTTTATATTATTTTCCTTTGTATAAATCATTTTGCTTGAACAAGAGTAGCAACACGCCTACACATGAAACTAACTTCCTGTCGGATAGATTGACATGAAACCAAGAGAAAAAATTGGTTGAAACGAGAGGCCTGTATGGCAGTATTGCCAAATCAGCTATTTTCGGTGAGATCTTGGCGTTCCCCCCCCCCAATCTAAGCGATAGAAATCTACGAAATTGACAAGATATTGCTTCACCCAAATGTTGAGGATATTCAATAAGATTAATTAGATCAGAGATAAATTAAAATTGAGGAATAGAAGTTAATAAAGAACCACTATTGGCAGATAAATTTGAACTGAGAAGATACACTGGATGTTATTGTAGTATCAATGAAATAACAGAGAAGTCGTTATACGCTATGGGCACAAAATGGCTTTGAGCAAAATTGGTCCATGCCCCTCTACACCAGGGGTCTCCATACTCCCTGTGGGTATTCTAAGGATATTCATAGATACTGCTAGTATTGATGTTGGAAGCAAATGTGTATGGGGACTTGGGGGGGGTCTGGAACGGTAAGAAGTCTGAGAACCCCTGTTCTACATTTTTTGCAGACGATATCCGATTTCCGGATGGGTAAATCTAATTTGTTTAAAGAAGTGAATTTACAATAATTTGTTCTAGAGTTTTGATTTATTGTAATTACATTTGATAAGTGGGCTTTATATATATATATATATATATATATATATATGTGTGTGTATATATATATATATATATATATATATATATATATATATATATATATATATATATATATATATATATATATATATATATATATATATATATATATATATATATATATATATATATATATATATATATATATATATATATATATATATATATATATATATATATATATATTGCATTTATATAGAAACTCTTATTTGAAATGATCTCCCGGTGAAAACAATTTTAAAAAATGGGGCTGATGCAGGAATCGAACCTGCAACCGATAGGAGGAAGAGGTGTTTGACTGATAGGTTTGCAGGTTCATCGTTGTGCTGCTGTTACCATCGAGCTAGACAACTGTGGTACTGTAAAGAATCGAACCTGAAATCGATTGAGTAGCCACTTCAACGTAGATTCGATTCCAGCAGCAGCCCCATTCTCTTTAATTGTTTATTGTATTTACATTGTCGAGGCCAAATGATAATCCATTGTGTAATAACGGGAGATCATTTCAAATAGAAATTTCAATATAATATAACGTAAATTATAATCATTCTGTCGGATCATGCATCCATTTCCTTTTAATAGAATCGTCTGAATAAACAGAATGGGGGTTTGGAATGAAAGTAGTTATTTAAGCCTTTGCATTACCAGTGGCTATTTAGTTCAACGGTAAGAGCAACGCTACGTTGAAGCGTTTACCCTATCGGACGCAGGTTCGATTCCTGCTGCAGTCCCATATTCTCTGATTGATTATTCTTTTTGCATTGTCTAATTCAAATGATACATGGACTGCACTGTACCAATACTGAAGACAATTACGGGACTGTGAAATCCTGATATTCGGATAATTGATAATAATCGAGCTTTCTCTGTATAACATATTTCGCTAAGAAGTTAGCTGAAAATGGACAAAATCCAGTCGTCTTTAGCCATTGTTGGAAATAGTTTTAGCTATAAATAACAAACAAAACTTGGCAGCTCTGTTCCGAGCAGAGGTTGGCCTGTGAATCGTATTAAAAGATGATATAATCTCTTGGCTATGTAATCAGTCTAACAGACGGCCTCCCTATCTGATATCTTTCCCAAGAAAGATCCAGCATCTATTATGTTAGTACAAAAGAGTTAAACATCGTTACACCACCAGATGTCACTGCTTATCGGCGATGGTTTTTTTTCTAAAATCACTTCTGTTGAGGTTATATACATAATTCAAAATCGAAGCTGAGTCGAGGGGACGCTGGTTATCAATGGTAATGACTTATATTTGGGGAGATTGGGTCATTTTTTCCATTTTTTCAAGATTCAGTGCACAGAGAGATTTGAAATCTCGTTGACTGGCTATACATGTAAGCATTGGCTGTACCAATCGATCTAGAGGGCTGAAAATCTAAACATTTACTCCTAATTTCTAGGAAAAAAACTTTTTTGTTTTGTTTTTAATCCCCTCAATATGTTTTTAGTAGAGGTTTAATTTGCAATGTAAATTTATACTAAATTGATAATTTGTTTCCAGCAGCTATCATGCTGTTATTTTGAAAAATCAGACGGTTTATAGCGATCAATGCCCAACAAAAGACGAAAGAATTAACTTATCGATTAATCACCCCCTTTTCCGTTTTTGTAATAGATCACCCCCAAGACAACAATTCACCAAAAGTTGTTGGTCAAGTGATGGTTTCTATCAAGTAACCAACCAGACCTGTTTATCAAGCTTATTTTTTTCTAATTCTTTCTTTCTTGTTAGTTGAAGAATTTGTTGAAAACCTAAAGTCCTTCGATGAATCATCATCTTACGGAACGTCTTTGAAAGGTGCCTAAACTTCGAAAATGGGTTTCTCGTGGTTTGGCAGGGTCCAACCGTAAAGCAAGTGTGGGCATCAATCATTGAAGGTCCACTGCTGGACAAAGGCCTTTCCAATCTCCTTCCCTGACGATTGTGATTGTGCTAACCGTCGCTATGCCTTACCGGTAAACCTTTCAATCTAATCCTTCCATCTTGTGTCTGGCCTTTTCCAACTGCGTTTACTGTCCTATGGACACCAATCGATTATTCTTTTGCTCCATCTGTTGTCATCCCTCCCTGCTAAGTGCCTCGTCCATCTCCGTTTTCGTTGCTTAATTATTTGAATAATATCCTTCACTCTAGTTCTCCCCCTGATCTTTGTCGATCTTTCTCTGTCTCAGAGTTTTCCCTTGTATTACTCCGCACGATAATTCCCAGTGTGATTCTAAGTTGGTTCTCAATTCGTTTTCTTAGTGTCGTTTGGTTTTGCATTCGTAAGTCATAGCTAGTATTTTGCGTAAATTGCATACAATACACTCTAAGAACTTTGGCAACGAAGAGCTCTTCTGTGGAATGAGAAAGAAGTTAATTTTAGCTGACAAAAACGAGATTAAAAAACAGCCAAAACGAAATCGAATTTTTATGACGCTGCTGGTAAAACTATGGATTTCATGAAATTATTGAAATGTTCTGGGCTTTTACAAATTGGTTTGGGGTCAATTGCAACATCTGGCTTCTCTCATTCAAATAAATATTGTGGATAATATCCCGTATGTAATAATCTTTAAATGGTATGTGTAATTGAGAGACATATGTAAGTTTAAGATATAAAAGTTGGCTCGGGCTAGTCCCAGTCTCCAAGTAACCGAACAAAATACACTGTTACACTGAATAATTCTTTCAATATGCTGGTCTTAGATTGTATTTTTTTTTTTGCAGCAAGTTCAGTAAGATAATGAGTAAATCTCTTATTTTTCAGCCCTCTAGCTCAATTGGTACAGCATTTGCCTATGATACATATATACTTATATAAAGACATCAATAGCCAGTTAGATCGGCTTAAAAACTGAAGAAAACAATCTTATGTAGACAGTTTTGGATGACGGTTTCTAAATATTGATAACATTATATTGATTTACTTCTGCCAACAATGTTGGAGAGTTATAGGTAGTCTCTCTGTCTGTCTGTCTGTCTGTGTATCTCCACGAAATTCTGGAAGAACACAATGGATTTCAGTGATATAACAAAATAATGAAGAACTGTTTAAATTTGCGGGCGGATCCAGAAATTTATTTTTGATCGAGAGATATTTTCACGTTTGTTGGTTGTTGTTTATTATACGCCCATGACTGTCAACCCGATATCTCCTAAAGTTCTCGATTAATTTAAATCAAATTTTGCTGAAGGGTGCACAATAGTCTAAGGGAGGAAAGACTAAATTTTGGTGGATCTATGTAAGAGTATCTCCCCTACGTCGTAGTTATAAATCCACACCACATAACATCGCTAAATTTTAATGTCTTCCCGAAAGTTCTCATCGAATGTCAATAAAAAATTACAGAATGGTGGACAATAGTCTACGGGAAAAGTGAATAAATTTTTGGGCCGATCTATGCGCAATTACATCCCCTAAAAATGATTTTTATAAAGGTATGCATTCTCCGAGTGCTTTCTAGTCTTATTTGAATGTTATTGAAAGGTTTGGGAAATATCCTTTTAGTTCCTCCCCCAACTTCATAAGATACTCAGTGATTAATTCTTTGAATATGTCAGTCTTAAATTGTGGGATGGATGAGTCTTTTCTTTCGTAATGAGTTCATTAATTTGAGAAAGGAACTTCAACAGCTGCAAAACGAAGATCATGTTCAGGGTTTTTTTTCTAGATTTGATCAGTGATTTGATCTTATCACCAACAACACTGAAAATGCTGTAGCGTCGAAGAAAGAGATAGGATAGCTTGCATAGCTGGTTGCGTTTATCACCTGTTTTGTAATGAGGTCCTTACACGGTAAAGCAATGTGCATCATGGTTATACTTACAGCCTCCTGTGTATATTTTGATAATGGCAAATGTATTCCCTGGGGGTGTATTCCAGCTGGGAAACCTTTACTTACGTGGTTCCTATTTTCATTAATGTTACTTGGAATACAGTTAGTTAATATCATTGAATTAATTGGTTTACTCCACTATCCGAAAAAAGAGAATTACAAAAGCTTTCGTGAGCCGAAATGGCGTAGAACGAAGAAACAATTATCATTAATTTATATCGATTTTCCTTAGCATTCCCAGTCTCCAAAAATGGTGAGTTTGTTATGTTAGGCTGAGTCATCGGAGTTTGTAGCATCTGGTTGTATAGAAGACTGGGATACAGAAGAGAAATGAAGAGGGTGTGTGCTACCTCTATAATTGCTCATTATAGAAAAAAAGCTACTTTCGTTTTTCGCTTTTTTTTTCGAAAAAGCGAAAAGTGGCGTAAAGCGATATTTTGTGAAAAGACTTGAAAATTGGCATCAGTACTCCACTAGACCCCTCCTAAAATGATTTTTTTGGAAAAAAAACTTTTTGGCCTAGAGGGGGGGGGCTTATTTTGATGAGCTTATTAATTTGGTTTTATTTTCCAGTGCTCCTGGTCATAGCGTTTTATCTATTGAATATCCATGGATTGTCCGAGAAAGGGAGACTAAATCATTGCCTCACAACTCATACGAACCTGGAACAACTGATCTGAATTCTAATAATACTTCATCTTGAAATTCAAAACCAACAAGACTGATTGCTTCAAGGTCAATCTCCTCTGTAATCTTCCGATTGAATAGGTTTACGGCAACTTTTGTATTGTATATACAGCAAAGGCAAAATATGAAAATACGTATTTTTTTGTATAAATGTATTTATTTATTGGATGAAATAAACCCGCGTTATCTTAGATTTTTTTAATTCAGCTCAGTCAGTGAGACAGCCTCCTTGCAATAAGTTGGTCGAGAGTTCTAATCATGACAGGGGATGTGAATTTCACATATCAGTTTACAACCTTGATTTTCATATCATCGGCCTATTAGCGTCCGTCGTTGGACATAGACCTTCCCCAGGATTCGCTAGAATGGGAATCGTGGAGCCAATACTTTCTGAACTTGTCTAGTTCGTTACGCCGTCTTATATTTAGCCGGCCACAGTTTCGCATATGATCTGTGGGGATCCATGCTGTGAGTTGTGATTGCCCATCGGTTGTCTGACATTCTTGCAACATGACCAGCTCATTCTCATTCGAGTTTTCTAATGGATTCTGAGATATCCCAAACAACTGTTTTTTTCTCTCTAATTCTTCGTGCTGTTTCTTGATCTCTCCATGTGATATCGAGCACGATTCTCTCGTGTGCTCGTTGCATTGTTTTCCCTGTTCTAAAAAAAATGATTTAAAAAATGAAGTCAACTCCAGCTTTGAAGTTGGACAAATCTACCCGGGTCGTTTGTTGGGTGGATCTTGGTATGAAAGAGGGTAGAATCTTGTGTGTAAACGAGGAAAAGGCAGATGGAGGATTTCAACAGATCCAGGTGAAACGGTAAGTCTCAAATTTAAGTTAGTAACCAGATATAGAGTGATGACTAAAAATAACATTTTCCCGAATCGGATACGTGTAAACTTCGGGATGTGAGACTTTTGAACTTGAACCGTGAAATCTTCAGTACCCAGGTTTTCCAATGGATCACCTTTGATTTCTCATACACACACACACACATATGTATATATATGTTTATTAAGGTTCCATGACAAAATGCATTATATCCTAATTTCTTGAAATAAGAAAGGAAAGGAACACGGTAGTCCTGTACAGTGCATTCTTCAACAAAAGCCAATTTCCTCTAGACCTGCAAGAAGGCTTCAAATGTGTTCTGCGAGGAAAGTACGGTAAATATCGATCGATCGTACCCTGTTGGAGTAACTAATTATGTTTTCTAATTTGGCGTATAACATGCTTTGTCATGAAGCCCCCCATCTCTCTCTATCTCTCTCTCTCTCTCTCTCTCTCTATATATATATATATATATATATATATATATATATATATATTCTCTCTGTTTCATCCGATGGAATTTTCAGTGTGGCTGTTTGACAATCGCCGTTGTTCTCATAGTTATACATATATATCATAATGACAATTTGAGAACTAAATTTTGGCTCGCTTTTGAGCAGCGAGTGGAAGAACGGTGATAGTCGGAAAATAAACAAATAAGCCTGGTGGGATTGGGATTGGTCGGAACCCTAGAGAGTGCCGATGTAGCCTAGGTCTGCTCTAACCGTTTATGCTACCGAGACCTTTACGGTGAGCAAGGTCGAAATAACTCCAATTTCAATTACTGAAATTTTCACTGCGCATTGTTCAATATATATATGATTAATATTCACCACTGAATTTTGCATTGACAAGGAAGGAGATTATGTTGAAGAATAGATATTTGCTGCGCGAAATAAGAGCTTTTTCCTCTATTACGCGACAGACTTATTGATGTACCTACGTTTATGCATGAATGAATGCATTAGGAAAGAAAAAAATGAAAGAATGGAAGAACGAAAAAAATGAAAGAAAGGAAGAAAGAAAGAAAGAAAGAAAGAAAAAGAAAAAAAAGGAAAGAAGAAAAGGGAGACAAACGGAAACCGTCCCAACGATTCAAGTTCGAATTCCGACTGAGACTGTTTACTAATGCTATTGCTGTTGGGATGGGTATAGATCTTGAATGCTGATTTTTGAGGCAAGCAGCTATTCCTACTCGTGAGAATCGATATACTAAGCTTTGTAAATCTCAGAATCTCTTATTCTGATATTGAATACTAAAATAACAACAATAGACGTCATTACAGCACCCTCGGGGAATAAGAATCGCCGTTATAAAGAATTTGCCGTAACAGCGGATAGATTTTATGCGAAGTGTAATTACAGACAAAAATAAATTCTTATTTCTGGAAAATATCTGAAAAGGGGTAAAAATACATATGGAGAATATATATGTTATTAATAAACCCGGAAGACCCCAAAGGGACCCAGAAAGCTTCTTTCTCCAAAATAACATAACAAAAACATTTTAGAGAGAGTATAGTGGGATACTAATGCAAATTTTCAAGTGCAGACAAAACAGTATGGCCATGAGTTCTGGAACACACAAACACACGCTCATATGAAAGGGAATAGAACCCTTTGCCACCTTTGGTGGCTACGGTTTTTCAATAATGACACTGGATCTGTTTACAAATTGGGATTGATCCTCTTTCATTTTAATCTGATTGAAGGATTAACTTCTTAACCAATGTTTATATATAGGATTATAGATGCAGCGCACTCTCTTCCCCCAAGTCCTCTCAAACATCCCAGTTTCCTTTTATTTTAATCTGATAAAAGGATTAAATCCTTAGCCAACAACCGTATTAAGTACAGGAACGGCTTTACCATCACCAAGTCCCTCGCCGCTTAAGGTATCATCCGCTTTTCGAAATTCCGTTTTACGCCAATTTCTTGCTTGAAGAAAAAGGCGAAAATGGAAATACCAGTCAGCATTTGTTTTGCAGCAAGGGGCCGGTGAGAATCGAATTCACGTCACATCATCATCACTATTAGTCTTTTAACATCCGTTGTTGGACATAGACCTTCCACAGGATTCGCCACACTTCTCTATCATGGACGTCGCAGAGCCAGCGCTTTCTGAATTTGTCTAGTTCGTCTCTCCATCCAGTTCTCTGCCGGCCAGTCTACAACTTTTTTTTTTATTACGGCACACTTAGAAGTATCATTGTCTAACGCGTCACACCAATTCTCAATTCCTCTAAAATAAGAATATATGTTTTACTGTTTGATTAACATCCTGCTTCCACATAGCAGTAAACTTTAAAGCAGTACTGAAGGGAGTTACTGTAAGTCGTTGTAGTGTTGAAATAAAATTGGATTAGAAAGAATCAATTCAGTAGTCAAGGAACGGAACTTTCACATGGGCGATGATATCTCACGACGTCAAGCGATAAAAACCACTTGATTGTCAGATTTATGGCGGGACCGGAACAGACATTACACACATTCTGGACACGGCCAAGACTTGAAACATATGTTTCTGTTTGAGGAAAGAAAATTATGTGCACCACTTAAGAGAAAGTTGTGGTACACTATTACGCCACAGCACACAGTTTGAGAAAAACTGGTCTACAAAAGCGAAAATAAATTCTTTCAAAACTGGAGTTGACTTTTATTTATCTATTTTTTTTTTCCGTAACAAGATCAAGTACAACGAGAACAATCCTCACCAAAATTAGGGGTATAAACCGATACTCAAAACTCGATTTGAACTCACGACCAACTAGTTGCCCGTAGGATGACTTACGGACTGAACTGAATTGACAAGTCTGCAATATTAACAAAAGTTTACCAGACAAATACACGCGGGCTAATTTAATCCTGATTTATGCTTTGATAAAAAAAAAAACATTATTTTATAATTTTTTTCCTATTATATGTACGATACATAAGTATGTATCTTTATGTTTTTATTCATCATATATACAATACAAAAGTTGCAGTAATCATCTTCAGTCGGAATAGAAGTCAGAGTGGACCCTGCAGCAACCAGTCTTGTTTTAATCAAGTATCGGAAAAAAGATGCTAATTTTCCGTACTTTTTAGATTGTCGATGTTTCAACGCAGATAAAAAAAAACATGTCCCGAAGGCGGGTATTTCCGGTTTCAAGATGGAATGACACACAAAATGACGCCTATCAAAACTTGGCAAAGAAAAAAAACGAGACACACAGCATCCTTTCAAGATCTTTTAAATGTCATTCACTTCTGAAGAAGAAATAAATACGCAGTCAATTGAATCTGTCTGCCGTAAAGTGTAATCTTTGGGGAAATCTGTAGAAATACTGCCTCTCTGACTATCTTCATAATGTCGTGCTGTTATCCTTGTAAACTAAGACAGAGAACTTTTGTCTTAATGAAAACGAATATGGATTTGCCGTTCTATATTTCGAGAGGCAATGAGGACTTAATTGAGTTAAAATTCCGGCTCCCAATCGCCCTTATTGACGACTTGTAAAATGCTCAACTGTTTCATTTGGATGAAAATTAAACCACTTGGAACGCGAGATAATTCTATATCAACGGCTGGCGGAATATGTTTCGTGAGAAAAGGCTGACGTGATGTCTCATGTGAAATTTCATTGTTCTGGAACGGCTGACGAAATATCTTGCGAGAAAAAAAACCTTCATAATAAATAGGCTGACGAGATATCTCGCGAGAAATCTCTTCATGGAGAATAACTGACGAGATATTTTTTATGTATATATATAAAATAACCCATTCTAAAAACGGTCCGTTTAATCAATATTATTCTACTGATCTTCATCAGAAGATAATTCAACATCTGGGGTGACAGGTTATAGAAATCAATTGGACCATTCTAACTGTTCGAATAGTTTTGCTGCTTTTTTGTTTTTGTTTTTGTGATTGGGTGTCAACTTTGCGATCGTCCCTACAAATTGGCCAGGCGAGGAACTAATACGAACCCCACTAAATTTAAAACTAGTCAGTTTCAAGATTACCCAGTTTTCTGGTGATTCCGGTTTTCTGGTGGTTCTGGTATTCTGGTGATTCTTGTTTTCTGGTGATTCCAGTATTCCTATACTTCCAGTGTTTTGGTGAATCTGGTATTCTGGTGATTCAGGTTTTCTGGTAATTTTGTTTTTCAGGTGATTCCAGTATTCCAGTAAATTCGGTTTTCTGGTGATTCCGGTTTTCTGGTAATTTTGTTTTTCAGGTGATTCCAATATTCCGGTAATTCCAGTATTTTGGTGATTCTGGTTTTCTGGTGATTCCAGTATTCTGGTGATTCCGGTTTTCTGGTGGTTCTGGTATTCTGGTGATTCAGGTTTTCTGGTGATTCCAGTATCCCGATGTTTTCAGTGTTCTGGTGATTCCGGTTTTCTGGTAATTTTGTTTTTCAGGTGATTCCAGTATTCCAGTAAATTCGGTTTTCTGGTGATTCCGGTTTTCTGGTAATTTTGTTTTTCAGGTGATTCCAATATTCCGGTAATTCCAGTATTTTGGTGATTCTGGTTTTCTGGTGATTCCAGTATTCTGGTGATTCCGGTTTTCTGGTGGTTCTGGTATTCTGGTGATTCAGGTTTTCTGGTGATTCCAGTATTCCGATGTTTTCAGTGTTCTGGTGAGTCCGGTTTTCTGGTAATTTTGTTTTTCAGGTGATTCCAGTATTCCAGTAAATCCGGTTTTCTGGTGATTCCGGTTTTCTGGTAATTTTGTTTTTCAGGTGATTCCAATATTCCGGTAATTCCATTATTTTGGTGATTCTGGTTTTCTGGTGATTTCAGTATTCTGGTGATTCCGGTTTTCTGGTGGTTCTGGTATTCTGGTGATTCAGGTTTTCTGGTGATTCCAGTATTCCGATGTTTTCAGTGTTCTGGTGATTCCGGTTTTCTGGTAATTTTGTTTTTCAGGTGATTCCAGTATTCCAGTAAATCCGGTTTTCTGGTGATTCCGGTTTTCTGGTAATTTTGTTTTTCAGGTGATTCCAATATTCCGGTAATTCCAGTATTTTGGTGATTCTGGTTTTCTGGTGATTCCAGTATTCTGGTGATTCCGGTTTTCTGGTGGTTCTGGTATTCTGGTGATTCAGGTTTTCTGGTGATTCCAGTATTCCGATGTTTTCAGTGTTCTGGTGAGTCCGGTTTTCTGGTAATTTTGTTTTTCAGGTGATTCCAGAATTCCAGTAATTCCGGTTTTCTGGTGATTCCGGTTTCCTGGTGATTCTGGTTTTCTGAAAGCCCTTTGAATCATCTGGTATCTGTATTGTTACCTGGTTTTTCGTTGCTCAGTACTTTCATCTTCTCTTGATTTTGCTTTAGTACTGGTAAGGATACCACCCATCCAGTCACAAGAAGGACCACAGACAAAGTATACTTTTTCTCAGTATGCATAACGTACCTAAAAGAGCCGACTTTTATTCCTATCACCCCGAGAATGACCCTAACCTTACTTTCGGACTCACCCCACAATCTCGCCAATTCGACTTCTGGCTCAGAATATTTGTCGGTCTTCACAATTTCTTTCATTGCTGTTATGGTCAGCTGGGACTGCCACACCAGTCATAAGACATTCTCCATTGCTAGGGTGCAAGATGACAATGTCTGATAAATGAAACCCAAGTACTCGGTCTACCTTCTTCTTCTTCTTCTTCTTCTTCTTCTTCTTCTTCTTCTTCTTCTTCTTCTTCTTCTTCTTCTTCTTCTTCTTCTTCTTCTTCTTCTTCTTCTTCTTCTTCTTCTTCTTCTTCTTCTTCTTCTTCTTCTTCTTCTTCTTCTTCTTCTTCTTCTTCTTCTTCTTCTTCTTCTTCTTCTTCTTCTTCTTCTTCTTCTTCTTCTTCTTCTTCTTCTTCTTCTTCTTCTTCTTCTTCTTCTTCTTCTTCTTCTTCTTCTTCTTCTTCTTCTTCTTCTTCTTCTTCTTCTTCTTCTTCTTCTTCTTCTTCTTCTTCTTCTTCTTCTTCTTCTTCTTCTTCTTCTTCTTCTTCTTCTTCTTCTTCTTCTTCTTCTTCTTCTTCTTCTTCTTCTTCTTCTTCTTCTTCTTCTTCTTCTTCTTCTTCTTCTTCTTCTTCTTCTTCTTCTTCTTCTTCTTCTTCTTCTTCTTCTTCTTCTTCTTCTTCTTCTTCTTCTTCTTCTTCTTCTTCTTCTTCTTCTTCTTCTTCTTCTTCTTCTTCTTCTTCTTCTTCTTCTTCTTCTTCTTCTTCTTCTTCTTCTTCTTCTTCTTCTTCTTCTTCTTCTTCTTCTTCTTCTTCTTCTTCTTCTTCTTCTTCTTCTTCTTCTTCTTCTTCTTCTTCTTCTTCTTCTTCTTCTTATTATTATTATTATTATTATTATTATTATTATTATTATTATTATTATTATTATTATTATTATTATTATTATTATTATTATTATTATTATTATTATTATTATTATTATTATTATTATTATTATTATTATTATTATTATTATTATTATTATTATTATTATTATTATTATTATTATTATTATTATTATTATTATTATTATTATTATTATTATTATTATTATTATTATTATTATTATTATTATTATTATTATTATTATTATTATTATTATTATTATTATTATTACTAAAGCCACAGCTGAACATCATCTTAATTTTCTTGACAACCAATCAATTCGGGAAAAAGTCAAAAAAAATTCAATGAAAGAATCAAGTTATCTAATGACACTATCCAAGAAAGGAAAGCCCTCAGCAAACGAACGGATACATTTGTCTTCCATCTTCCTCCTCTCTCTCTCTCATCCGATCGTGTTCTGTCGTCTGCTTGTCGCCATTTTATTCATTCCCCTCCCAATACAGAAAGATGCCGATGGCTATGACAGCTGCACTCACATTCTTTCTTGGTGATGTTGTTTATTCTTTCACATTTTCGTGCCTTTCTTCAAATAAAAGAAAGGATAAAAGTTAAAGTTGCGTGTTTTGAATAGTTTTCGGGCGGAATTACGAAACAAAGGGTAATTAGAAGTCTGATAGCAAAAAACGCCATTTTTTTCTGAAGGTTCTTCGATAATCTTGGTTGCAACTAATACACAGGGCGTGCTATTTATCATAATCACAAAAAAATGTTACAAACCATTAATTAAAACTGCCAACTTTGGTGTTCAAATTGGCTGGCTATGTAAGTATGTGCTGGAGTGGAAAGGTTGATAAGATACAAGTAGCATCGGAATCCAGTAATACGAAACTCTTATATAATCTTCGAAGAGAGGTATATGGACCATCGACTTCACAAGTAAATTTACTACGCTCTAATGATAGTAAATAACTCACAAAACCATCTTGTATGAATGAATCATGCGTACAGGTTGCACCAGTGGAGCTAGAGGACTGAACATTTCAACATTTATTCTTCGTTATTATTACTAGGAAAAAACTTTTTAATCCCCCTTAAATAGGTTCTTCAGATGTGAGGGTTCAAATTGCAATGTAAGTTTTATGCTAAATTGATCCCTTAGTTTGTATCCGTTGGCAGTCTTCTTTTAGTGATCTCTGCCCAACAACAGATGAGTGAATTTTTTTATTGATTACCCCTAACACGGTATTTTACCGAAAGACCTCGGTTTCTATTGAGTGACTAACCAGACCTCTCTTTCTTATCGAAATCAGATAGTCCTAAATATTTATTCAAGGTGATTAGAATGAGCAGCTTCTTTTTTGGATCCTTCGCTTAATGTTATCAGCCGGTTATTGTTTTTGAGTACGTCTCTATCTATACCAAATATTTCCTGCCAATCAGTATGCACTGTCTGACTTCATTCCCGTGGTCTTTCCCTGGCTTTATTGACTGACATAGTAAAAGTATTTCATAACCTATTCTAAGGCTGTACCGTCAATTTTTACGATCTTTTTTCTGGACTTCATCATTGGATATTACTTTTGTCTTTTCGTTAGTTCATATATATATATATATATATATATATATATGTGTGTGTGTGTGTGTGTGTGTGTGTGTGTGTGTGTGGTACAATTCAGGCTAGCAGTATATCATAATATAATAATATATCAATAATATAAGGATACTTCTGAAATTTAATGGATTTATTTCATAGATTCATATATATATATATATATATATATATATATATATATATATATACATATATATATATATATATATATATATATATATATATATATATATATTGAATTTTTTAATTGTTTTTTTAAAGAAAAATATAAAAAAAAGAAAATGAAAACTAAGGAAAAACAAAACTCAAACTTAATACTTTGCAGAATTCCCTCTTTTCTGAAAATTCATTTTCTTCTCATTGAATCATTAAACTCGTTATCTATCTATATATATATATCTATATCTATATCTATATCTATATATATATATATATATATATATATATATATATATATATATGTATGTATGTATGTTTGTATGTATGTATGTATATGGGGAGGAAGCAGGGAATATCTGACATCTCAAATCTTTATTAAAGAATGTTATAACTTACGTGCGTTTCGCCCGTGAACCCCGGGTTTCGTCAGAGCTCGGAGAGCGAAGGTTGTTTCAAGAGAAATGATAAGAATTTACAGAAATGCCTGGATGATAGTTGGGATAAAGAAATTGTTGGGCATGAGCGGTGAACAAGTGGCTTTTTTTTCTATTCCTCCGTATTACAGGAGTAGTGCTACCACTGGCAAAATTAATCGTGAACGAACATAAAATAAATCCCCATACAAGTGATAATAACAAATTTGATGCTGGCTAAAGGTATGATTTTTTCTCCTTATACACATATTTTATACATAACCCCTTTAACAAACAATCCCCACCCCCACAAAAACCCTTGCCCCTTCTTCCTGTACGTGCCATATCACCAGGAAACTCACATTTTCCCTCCCCAGAACAACCTTATCGAATGAAAAAGACATCAAATTTGTCTAGAGACCCAACTTACATACATCAGAAAAACTGTAATTAAAAAAACACTTGTTCTATACCCATACCGAATATTTTCCCTACCCCCAACTATCATCCGAGCATTTCTGTAATTTTCACCATTTCTCTCAAAACAACTTTTGGTCTCCGAGCTCTGATGAAGCCTGGGGTCCATGGGCGAAGTGTACGTAATCTATTACATTCTCTAATAAACATTTGTACAAAGTAGTCTCAAGTCTTTTTCTTTTTTCCATCTTGTCAACTTTTTTCCACAACTCACACACACACGCACACACACACACACACACATATATATTCATATATGTATATATATATATATATATATACATATATATACATATATATGTGTGTGTGTGAGTGTGTGTATATATATATATATATATATATACATATATATATATATAGCAGAATGTGAATTTGCTACACGAACTAGCTCATGTCTCTACCTTCTGCTCTACTCTAAAACAACCTAACTTCTAGAGTAAAAAGTTGTATGTATCGAGCACTCTATGAAATAAATCCATTACATTTCAGAAGTGGCTTTATATTATTGATATATGATTATATTATGTTATACTGCTAGCCTGATTTGTACCACACACACACACACACACACACACACACATATATACATATATATATATATATATATATATATATATATATATATATATATATATATATATATATATACTGGAAAAATTGATCTTTTGTATAATGTAGGCATATTCTTGCAGATGGAAAATCGATTCAGTCGAGCTGAATTCCTGTCCAAATTTCTTGATGAGACATTATTTTTTTTTTTACTTATTCATCTTATTTCTTTCTACCTGCTCACGCTTTGTAGTAATGGATGTAATACTCTAAAGTTGTTCGAATGTCTTTACGGGGGGGGGTGTTTATACATCCACTTTTTTCTCACAGACGATGCATAGTGATTGAATTATCAAACGTGAAAAAAATTCTGTGTGATTTGGTAACCTGATGATAATAGTGTGGCATATGCGCTCGCGCTAACGTCGATGATAATCATTTGATTCCTCTTTATTTATATGGATCAATAACTCTGGCTACTATGCAACGTTCGAAAGTAGAAAATGGACATACAAACACACTTTTTCAAATATATATTAGATATAGATTTTCCTGTGTAATATATATTTAAGAAAGTTCGTTCTATGTCTTCTCTAAAACAGTGTATTATAGGCAGTGGCGTACAAGCCTCACCAATGGAGCCAGAAAGCTGAAATTTTCTCCATGTTATGCCTAGAAAAACGATTCTTTTGTTTGTTTGTTTTTTTAATCCCTCCAAAATAGCTTTTTAGTGGGGATATTCGATTTGCAATGTAGGTTTATGCTAAATTGATCCCTTAGTTAGAACAATTATTCATCTATCACATATTTTTCTAAAATTTTTAATTGATTACTCCAAACTCGGTATTCTACCAAAAGACCTTGGTTACCTTAGTATCCTTTTTTTTAACCCTCCTCCCTCCCAATTGTTTTTAGTGTGGAAGTGGGTTCATTTCGCTGATATAGTTTACGCCAAATTGGTTCTCAGTTCATCATTCACACTTGCTTTATGAAAAATCGAACATTTTTATTGATCACCGCCCAACGAAAGGCGAAAGGTGTGACTTATTTCATGATCACCCTCCTTTCCTACTTTCTTATTGATCATCCCCAACATGACATGCGACCAAAAGATGTTGGTTTCGTGACAGTTTCCCCTGAGTAACTAAGCAAACCTGTGTATATCATTCTTGTCTCGTGTCGTACGTGCCCAAAGTGTATACAAGAGCTATCATGCTGACATTGTCAAGGAAAGTTATTACGGGGACAAAGAAATATCCAGGGATTTCTCTGACCCTTCTAACTCAGGCTCCCTACCATCTTCGATAGATCATCTACAGGAATGAGTGACAAGTTCACTGTCAACATGGCTTGTTAGGGGACAGGGGACAGAAAGATTTGATTTTCCTTTAAGGGAAAATGACATCAGAGGATGCAGACAGATCTTGAATTCCATTTGGGGTCTCTTTTCTTCCGATTGGAAGATTCGAAGAGAAAACACATTTTAGATAGATAGACATGAAAAGAAAAACATAGATGAATAAACAGATAGATAGATAGATAGATAGATAGATAGATAGATAGATTGATAGATAGATTGATAGATAGACACGAAAAGAAAGACAAAGACAGACATGAAAAGAAAAACAGAGATGAATAGATAGGTATATAGACACGAAAAATAGACACGAAAAGAAAAAAATAGATAGATTAATGGATAGATAGATGGACACGAAAAGAGCCATAGATGGACACGAAAAGAAAAACGTAAATAAATAAAAATGGATACAAAAAGAAAAACATCGATAGATTGAAGAACGGGAAATGAAAAATAAAGATAAATAGATACGAAAAGACAAAAATAGATAGATAGGTAGATACGATACGATAAGAAAGACATCGATAGATAGACACGAAAAGAAAAATAACGATGAATAGATAGATAGATAGATAGATAGATACTAGAGGAAAAAACATAGATAAATAGATAGATAGATAGACATGAAAAGAAAGACAGATAGACATGATGAGAAGAACATAGATAAATAGATAGTTTTTTGACACGAAAGGAAAGACGTAGATAGATAGACACGAAAAGACAAAAAAGATAGATAGACACGAAAAGAAAGACAAAGACAGACATGAAAAGAAAAACAGAGATGAATAGATAGGTATATAGACACGAAAAATAGACACGAAAAGAAAAAAATAGATAGATTAATGGATAGATAGATGGACACGAAAAGAGCCATAGATGGACACGAAAAGAAAAACGTAAATAAATAAAAATGGATACAAAAAGAAAAACATCGATAGATTGAAGAACGGGAAATGAAAAATAAAGATAAATAGATACGAAAAGACAAAAATAGATAGATAGGTAGATACGATACGATAAGAAAGACATCGATAGATAGACACGAAAAGAAAAATAAAGATAGATAGATAGATAGATAGATAGATAGATAGATAGATAGATAGATACTAGAGGAAAAAACAGATAAATGGATAGATAGATAGACATGAAAAGAAAGACAGATAGACATGATGAGAAGAACATAGATAAATAGATTGTTTTTTGACACGAAAGGAAAGACGTAGATAGATAGACACGAAAAGAAAAAAAAGATAGATAGACACGAAAAGTGACATAGATAGAAATGAAAAGAAAAATATGAATAAATAAAAATGGATACCAAAAGAAAAACATCGATATATTGATAGATAGATGGACAGGAAAATAAAAACATACATAAATAGATGGATAGATATAAAAATAGAAAAACATAGATAGACACGAAAAGACAAAAATAGTTAGATAGGTAGATACGACACGATACGATACGATAAGAAAGACATCGATATATAGACACGAAAAGAAAAGCATAGATAGATAGATTGATAGATAGATATATACGAAGAGAAAAACACAAACGGATAGATAGATACTAAAAGAAAAATATAGATAGATAGATACGATAAGAAAGACTGAGATAGATAGGTAGACACTAAAAAAACATAGGCAAATTGATAGATAGACACTAAAAGAAAGACATAGATAGGTAGACACGAAAAGAAAAACATAGATAGATAGATAGATAGATATGAAAAGAGACATAAAGAGACACGGAAAAAAATATCGAAGGATAAATAGATAGATACGAATAAAAACACAGATTGGTAGATCGACATGAGAAGAAAAAAACATAGATAGATAGATAGACAGATAGCAAGACATTGATAGATAGATAAATGGAAAAACAAACCGGTGTAGAGAGATGAAGACGTTCAAACAGACGAACAACTTAAGCTATGAACCTCTCCTACTTTCATTCTAGTGAACGTAGGCAATTGGTTAGTGTATGTAATGGAAGTTTTTTGATCGGGCGCTTCAGGCTATTCTTTCGGCCATTATCAAGATCCAAGACCTTAATATTTGAAGCCAAAGACAATCCAAAGAAGAATCTCGCTTGCGTGTATCCTTGTGTATTCTTGTACATGACGCCATTAAAATAAAACTACGTAACGGCGTCATCAGAAAAATGAATTATGACAAAACAACTCACAACTCTTGGGTCTTGATAATAGTTAAGAAAACATTTCGTGTCCCTGGCTTCTAACTCTCTCTCTCTCTTTCTCTCTCTCTCTCTCTCTCTCTCTGTCTGTCTCTCTCTCTCTCTCTCTCTCTCTCTCTCTCTCTCTCTCTCTCTCTCTCTCTTTCTCTACTTATCTATCTATATACATATATCTAATTTAAATCTGATTCGTGTTCAGCAGGTACTGAACTTTATTGGTTATGGTTTTTTGCATTCAACTATTCAAAAATCGAACATATATATATATATATATATATATATATATATATATATATATATATAGTGCAGATCAGGTTAGCAATATAGCATGGTATAAAGTAATGTCTGATAAAAGATAAAAACATTCCTAAGAAAATAATTAAGCATCCATTCATAGATAATTCCTATACCTAGCTCACACCCTTTGATATGTAACTTACAAACACCAATAAAATATCCACACTATTAAAAACAATTAAACAAAATGAATAACCCCTCCTACTCATAGTGACACCAACAAGACTTTCGCCAAATTCCCCAAACTAGAATCTAAAAACACATACAATCATTCGCCTGATGAGGCCCAGAGAGGGCAGAAACATAAACTTGTTTGTGTAGCGAATCCACTCCCTATTATATATATATATATATATATATATATATATATATATATATATAAACTGGGTTTTAAAGCAGAAAATAAGCGTGCACGCACATGTATCTATACATATTTCCTTTTGACACATAAACTCATATGAGAACGTATTGTGTATAATTAGCTATACATACATTAATTGAACTCACAACAGCAGTAATGGTCCTGAGGGTAAGCATTCTGACTTCTTCTCTACAACAAGGTGCGACAAATGATGTTTATTAAGGTTTATACTGACATAACATATCCAAGGAGGATCGAATTCTTGACAGTGGTAATGGTGTGTTTGGATAGCTTGTTAACCATTTCTACATGGTGAGATTACAGATAGATATATCGTGTGCCAGCACACACACACACACACACACGCATATACACACACATACATGCACACATGTGAGCACGCACTCGTACAAAGAAAAAATCCCACAGGCAAATATCTTCCGTAATGTTTCCGTGATATACGACATTCCACGAGATAAAGGCACGCGTAGCTTTAGTGGAGAATTTCTATAGTAAAGAATTTCTATGGTTGTTAGTGAGTACGTGCGCGCACTCACGTTTTCTGTGTGTGTGTGTGTGTGTGTGTGTGTGTGTGCGCGTGCGCGCAGGGCACAGAGAGAGAGAGAAGGAGAGAGAGAGAAAGAGGGAGAGTGAATTGTTCAGAAGATTTTTTGGGATTCAAATAAGAAAAATTTGGAGAATTTTTTTTTTTCAATTTTGAAAGAATTGGAAGAAGAATTGGGAAAAAATGGATTTGAAGAAGAATTGGAAAGAGAATTTGAAGGAGAATCGAAAAAAAGATTTTGAAGAAGAATTGGAAAAGTATTTGAAGAAGAATTGGAGGAAAGAAGAACTTGAAGAAAAATTCAAAAGAAAAATTGAAGATTTGGAGGAAAAAAGAATTCGAAGAAGAATCTTTTTTTTCAAATTTGAAGCAGAACTTGAAAAAAAGAATCTATTGAAGAATTAGGGAAAAAGAATTTGAAGAAAAAATTGAAAAAAGAATTTGAAGGAGAATTGAGGAAAAAGAATTTGAAAAAGAATCGGAAGAAGAATTTGAAAAATTATTCGTGGGAGAACTGGAAAAAAAGAATTTGAAAGAGAATTAGAAAGGTAACTTGAAGAGGAATTTGGTAAAGAATTTAAAGAGGAATTGGAAAAATACTTGGGAAAAATTGAAGAAGAATTTGAAGGAAAATCGGAGAAAAGAATTTGAAAAAGAATTTGAAAAAGACTTCGAAGGAGAACCGGGAAAAAGAATTTGAAGGGGAATTGAAAAGAAGAATTGAAAGAAGAATACGAAAAAGAAATTTGAAGAAAAATTTCTAGAAAATGTTAAGAAATATGGGATGAAGAATTTGAAAAAAATTGGAAAAATAGTTTGAAGAATAATTGGAAAAATTCAAAGAAAAGGAATTTGAAGAAAAAATTTCAGGAGTCGAGGTAAAATAAAAGCAATGGCAAACAATGAGAAACATTGTGGATTGAAGCAGAGATACCATTTATTACAAATAAAAATTGCCAAAATCAATGAATTACCCTAGCCCTACCCCTAATCCCCACCCTAAATTATTTAATTAATCACCGTAAATCTGTGTATAAAAGCTTTCTCAAATTACATTCCTTTTGCTTCTTTCGGGAAGCAATTAGAAGCGAAAAAAAGAAGCCATTATTATCAGTAACAATTTTGTACTAATCAATGAATAACCCTTTCCCTAACCCTAAATTATTTAATTAATTGCTGTAAATATCTGTATAAAAGCTTTTTTTCTTAATCACATTCCCGTAACGAGAAGCAGCGGGAAGCAACTAGAAATGAAATGAAGATATGTTTTTTTTTTTACTAGTAACAATTGATCTTACCTTTGTACAACCCTAACCCTAAATTTATCAATCACCACAAACCTCTGTATGGAAGTTTGTTTTTTCAATTACATTCCTATTGCTTCTCGTTACTTCTTGTTGCTTCTCGTATCATGCCGGAATCATAATTTTAGGAAAATTCGGAGAAGAATTTGAAGAATTTGAAGAAGAATAATTCAAAATGATGAAAACTACATGTGTGCTTTTTCCCACGTCCGGAAGGGGGCGTATTGCAAACAAGGGTCCTCCCCCGCTCACCCACAAACAAACACACAGACAATCGAAGTCAGACAAACGTAATAAACCTCCAAGCTCAAATGATAGCAGTCCATTGTCTTTTCGCTACAGAATATGTTTCATCTTCAGGCGAAATTCACTGCGCTCTCTATTGTCTGTGGTGACATCATATTTGCAGACGACTACGCCCTCTTCTCAATTCTCCGCTCCCTATTTCACCTTTTCTTTCTCTCTATCACTCTCTCTCTCTTTATATCTATCTATCTATATCTATATCTATATCTATATATATATATATATATATTGTGTCATCCACGGACAGCTATATATATACATCGTCCAAAATGACGGAATTATTCATGCATAGATTGGTAGGTATTTCATTTTTGATAATCGAATTATCCTATTTCTATTATTATTCGGACTATCCTCAGCTTGGTTGTTTTTCATACAACGTTTCTGCCGTTGTGCTCTACGGCCTTCATAAGGTATTATCTGGTAGGTGTGGGGAAGTAACGAACCGAACCCTTTATTTAACCGACGGGGGTATATTGACCACACTCCCCTCTTAGCATTAGTAGTATTATTATTGTCTTACACTGGGATTGAACCTAAAACCATCAGATTACTTTACAGTAATTTGTCTGATGCTGTAACCACTGCGCTATGTGTCCATGTACGAAAAACAACCAAGATGAGGATAATCCGAATAATAATAGAAATAATAGTAATAATAATACCTTATCTCAAAAATTCAGAGATATACGAATTATCCTAATTTTGATTTTTTTGAAAGTCTCAATTCAACTCAAGATGTTTCAATGCGTGATCAGATATTGTCTTGAGAGTTTTTCTGACATCTTCTCATTGTTATGTCTTTAGTTTTATCATCTCTTCGAATGACAATACCTTCGTCGTTTCTGGATTGTTCTGCAGCATTTCTTGACAACCCAGAAACAACAAAGCTTATAAACATTTGAAGAGCTGGTAAAACATCAACGTCATTCTGAACAAAACGGTAACACGAATCTCCTGGCAATTCTGGACGACCGAAACAAATCAAGAAAATAGAAATACGATAAACCAATTCAAAAACCAAGTTAATATATATATATAAATAGCAAAATAAACAACACTCATTTTATATATAAACAGTGAAATAGAATACTGTTAGATGGTCAGCATAAATTGAATAGACTCGTACGCTTCAGTGCAAGACGTCTAATTGATTAATCGAATAATAGTAAGATGAAATTAAATTTAATAAACCAAACGACTGTAGACAAGTGAAGTCAAACAAAAGAAAATGTAAGCATACCAATTGAATATTAAAGTAAGATACGGGTGGAGAATCCATGTCCAACCAACACAGCTAAGAGCCGCAAAGGTTAAAATGCCTGTACTGTTGTAAATCCCCGAAACAGGTCCATGGCAAAATGGCTGATGATAACTAGAACAACACTTAACGCACAACATTAGAATCCAAACATAAACAACAATAAAAAAAATGTAATATTCTGTTTATAATTAAAAAAATGTTTGAACATAGTAAATAATGACTCGAACGACGTAATATCTCAGAATGATTTGGAGGACTGTTTGTAATAAAAAAAGCATACGCAATCTCTAAACTAAAATCCTTTTTCAGCTATGTTGAATGCATCGAGCACTTAACTAAATAAACCCATCACAATTCGGATACTACATTATACTGTAAGTATGCCCATCAAAAGTGACGGGAGATTTATGTATGGACCGGCACTAAGTAACAAAGTTAATTTATAGGGCATGTTTTCTTAATTCCAAGTTCTTTTTTTTAAGATCTCAACTGAACGCAAATCGTTTTTAAAGGGCAACAGGGCATAAAGTCCAAGAAAAAACACCACAGTGGTATATCCGGGCTTATTTATAAATGGATCAGCACTAAGAAGCCTAAAGCTACTTTACCACGTGAATTATTTTTAATGACTCAAGTACCCTAATTTCAAGTTTTCTAAGTATCAACTCAAGCTGTTTCAATGTGTGATCAGACATGAAATTTTAAGAGTCTCTATGATGTAATTTTCATTGTCAAGTCACAATAGGAAGGTTAAAAAATTCATAGAAGTTCATTATATAATAATAATAATAATAATAATAATAATAATAATAATAATAATAATAATAATAATAACAATAATAATAATGACAACTATCATTACCATCATTACCATTATAAATAATGGTAACAACAACAACAGTAGTAACTACAACTACAATTCGCCATCATAGTCAATAATAAATGAACAACCGCAGCGTCAAAGTTTGAAGACATGTATGGTCAGAATGAATTTCATTTATGACATCACTGGTGTTTTCCTCGGGGAAACATCTAAAGTAGAGTAAAAAATATCTCAAGAAACATTTAGATTTTCGAGAATCTAGATGTTATTCATGAATCAGTCAGAATAAGGCCCCAAAATCGTCGAAAAAAATTTTTTTTTCTCAAAATGAAATAAAAAAATTTAGATGGAGTCTTGTGGAGTAATTGGTGAGAGGAGAGAAAAGAAAATTAGTTTACCGAGGGGATGGGGAAGATTTTTGTAAACGAAATTAATCCGTGTTTGTATAACACTTAGATAAAACCATAGATGAGCAAAGAAGATTGGAAGGGATAAGGGAAAGGATGAGAACACCCAGACAAAGGGCGAGAGAAGAGAAGAGGTATGCAATAATGGATAATCTTTGTTGTCAACACGTGTGGAATTTTTACGGGTTCAGCTAGTATCATTCCTTAAATAATGCTACTTTTTCTTCTTTGATTATTGTTATCAATCTTACATCTTATTCATTTTTTCACCCCCTTTCCTTTTTATCCTATCTCTCTCTCACTCTCTCTCTCTCACTCTCTCTCTCTCTCTCTCTCTCTCTCTCTTCTTCTTCTTCTTCTTCTTCTCACCTTTTTTCCTCCCCTTCCCTCTTCCATTCATTCGGAATCTAGAACATGACCTGTTTACGCTTCATTTCAATCGGGGCGGGGGGGGGGGGAAACACGCATGGAATGTCTCCGTAAACATACCTCGGAACATTCCTTTGTAATTTTGGGAACATTCTTTCCTTCTCTTCTGCTCTTTACAACCACCCCACCACCCACCCTAAGCCCTCCCTCCTCCCCTCCCCTCCCCAACTCTTTCTCTCGAATTATCTGGAAAAGCCTTATTACCTTTGGGGATCGTGCCATCGATAAGATATCTAACTGTTTCCGTAGAATCCAACGTAACCATTTTTTTCTTCTATTGCTATTGTCGTGACTATAATCACTTCGCTGTCGTTGTTAGTAGCAGCAGCAGCAGAAGTATTATTAAAGAATTTCTATTCTTTAAGGAATCTACGGTGTTCGAACCCTTAATTGGAACAAACAGAAATACTAAAGGAATGACAGAACTACAGGTTCCTATTGTTAAGCGTGACTCACTCGAGTGCTATGTGTTCAGCTTGGAATGACGAGTAAAAATGATGGTTCGCTGCGTAGGATCACCTGTAAGCCAAGTCAAGAAATTCCTTTGATATCTTTTTTTTTTTTTTTTTGGCTCAGGAGATCGCGATGGCGGGAAGTTAGGGTGGGGTTTATGTAGGGGTGGGACCGATGATCAATGTCCCCCACCCCCAATTCTTTACAGTGAACTCAAGAATCTCAAGTTGTGCACATTTTTTCCCTATGACAAAGGTAGGCGCACACTGAATGCTTGTGCAAAAGCCAACTTGACAAAACTGAAGATGCAGAGCCAGAATTTACTTCTACTTTTACACAGACCGAATATGTATTGAAAAATTGTCTCAGAAATTTTAGAAACTTTCGATCAAACCCCAAATTCGATAAACGCGGCATCTTCTGAGGACACATAAACAGCGTTAATCAGGGGGTTCTGTATTTCAGTATTTCATATACAGTACTTGTTGTTAGTATTTGAACAAACATATGAAAAATATCCGTCAAGAACAGAGGAACGAAATGTTAACATTCACCGGTTATATGTCCCTGTTATTCTTGTATTTTCAAAATATGTCGAAAGCTCAATTTACTATCTTCAACATCGAAAACTGATTAAACATCTACAACGGATAAAACCTGTTTTCATCCTCGTTTTATTTACATATATATATATATATATATATATATATATATATATATATATATATATATATATATATATATTGATAGTAGTGATATCCACAGACAGCTGTTTCGTTGTATTATAACTCTTCGGTGTGGCTATAGACTTCCAGTCCCGCTAGGTAGGATCGAAACCTTCGCTCCCAACCCAAAGGCAGACGCTCTACCCCTGCCCTACGCAGAACTGGACGGTCTGTAAGACCGAATTAAGCGATATATCTACTTACGCATAATTCCCCATCTACCAGAGTGCTACATTCCAGAGTTGGAAGAGCAGTGCACCCCCCTTTCTACGTTTTTATCTATGTACTTATCTATGTATCCACGACCATACCAACGGGCCAAAAACACATCGGAATATTTGTAAAGATTTTTGTCCCTATAGATCCATGCATGCACCTGCTTACTAATTCGCCTTCCCCTCTACCTGTCTTTTCTCATAAATTGCATTTCAATATGGCAGTTCTTCTGTCTGTCCATTTGTCTTCTGATTGCTTGGGTTTCAAAAACATCTGTCTTTCTCCAGAATTGATGTCTTTCTCTCTTTTCCCTTCGACGCAGACATATATGACCGGGTATCTCCCTTTCATCCCTCTTCCCACATGGACTGACTAAAACAACAGTCCTCAACAAGGGAGGCATGACCTCACCATTGAGGTGTGTGAGTGATTTCAAGCGGGGTGCGTTTCCCACTCGAAAAATATCTTCGTGCCACTGCCAAAAAGCGTCAACAATAGTCCCAAAACACAAAAAATGGCCGCAACGCATGGTGCTATAAATAGTCGAAAAATGTTCAAAATTCCCGCGTCAATCTAGCCATTTACGCACAGCCAAAACAAAAAACACGCTAGATATAGCGCAAAACCAACACTAGACGCGAGCCCATAAGAAAAAGTAAGAATTTCACTATTTTAGGAATTCTTTTGACAAGTGTTAACATAGTATCGTGATGAAGATGATATACTGAAGTTTTCCAAATTTTTGCAGGAAGTTCTAACCCCTAAAGGAGGCTGGATCCACCCTAAAGTTTAAACCATTCTTCTTAGTCCATGACTCACTCGTCCACAAGCTATCATTGAAATTCATTGAGAACTTTTGGAGATATTGTGTGGGCAAACAGAAAAACATAAGTGTATATTTATACTCCTTCAAACTTCGTTGGCAATAAATAAGGCACGTATGCGTAAATGTCCTCTCTCTCCCCCTCTCTCCCCCTCTCTCTCCCCCTCTCTCTCTCTCTCTCTCAACATTAGATCGTCTACTGGATTCAAACATTCCTAAATATTGCACAACGTCTTATGTGCTGGTATTATGAATGGGAAGCCGATCACAGCAGCCTCGTACTCTATAGTTTGAGAGGATAAATTGCATTGATTAGGTGCCACACCTTGTCTGCTTAAAACAGGTTGGGTATTATACACGCTTAAGTTTTACAAAACGGTAAAAGCGAATCTTTCCAGTTGACTTTTCTTGTTTTCAATTGTCTTGAATTAATTATTTTCATATTAATTTTAGAATCCATAAGGCTTGCTTTTTTTCAGAGACCAAAATAATTATGGAGACAGGGTTATCAGTGTAATGCCAGCTGTCAAATTATGAGGTGAAGTGACTGACCGAATTTATGATGACCGAAAGTTGACTTCAGAACCATTCTCAGCGCAGAAAAATAAATAACAGAGACTATTTGAATCACTGAAAACTCAAGGGGATTTTAACCCATGTGTGCTTCCTGAATAAAAGAGAATTATAACGTAGAAGATTAGGGGAACGAAGAAAGTAACCGACTCGAAAATCGGGGCTGGAATAAGTGACGGTTACTGGAAGTTGGTGTTATAGCCAGGAGCTAAAGGAATTGTATTTCATATGAGGCTATAATTAGGGTTTCGTATCTAAAGCTAATACTTATTTTCGAAATAATTTCAGCTAAAAATAAACGAGTTACCACACTAGTTTACTTTCTCCGTCAAAAATGACGGCATATATGACTTGCATTGTATTGATGCTTTGTTCGTTAATTTGGTTCGAAGAAACGATTGTATGTATGCTCCGTAAGTTGTCAATTGATTTAGATAAACGTAGGCTCATTAACTTATTGACTCTATGAAAAGCGATAAGACTGTTTAATTTCTTATTTGGAATATTGATTGGTTAGATTTTGAATCTGTTTCCATTGCAATGAGCAAGGACAAAAAGCGTTCTGTTAACCACAAACGGATTTGTATCATTTGCTCAGCTTGGTGATACTTTTTGGAACAGGTTTTATAGTAAATTCTCTGTTCCAGACTCTTGTAATCATTTCAGATTTTCATATGACTCCCAAATGTTGATTGTAGACTTGTGATTGTATAAAATCTCTTGTTTTTTCAAATATTCATCGAACCTGTTTTCGAAGGAATTCACATCTTTTAGACACATTATTTCAATAGGTTGACCGTATCATTAAAACTATATCTTCGTTTATCCAACCTTGCTCTTTATTGCTACATTTTCTGTTTGTCTCCTGTTTCCTGCTTTCTTTTTATTTTCTTCTCGCAACTTGGCAAAGATATCAACCTTCTTGTCATAGTTTCCGTTTATAATCCTATATACTTCTATCATTATTCTTTGTCTTTGCTTTTATTACCTTTTCTATTGTGGCATTTTTATTACGTCCTTTGAACATCAATTGAATTCTACTTTACAACGTCAATTGCATGAACGCCATTCTATTTTACTACGTCAGTTATGTCCCTTACCATGACAGAAGACATCTGCACATTGCTAATTATCATATGTGTGTATGTACAAGAGAATGCATGTCTCGATAGAGTGAATATCCAAACGTTAGTTACGTATCTCTTTCAACGATATTTCTGGTCATTATCCAGATCAGGAATAACTGTGGACCTATTCAAAGAGTTTGTATATTAATGGCTCTTCTTTAAACTAAAGACATTATTTTTACTACAGATTTATTAGTTTTTAAATTTTTAGATAATTTTAGATACGGCTCTCGCTGTTTGTGTTGACTAATGCCGTCAAAAGCTTACGGCAATAATTAAGTAATTTGGAAATTGCATTGTACTTACAAAATATCAAATACGTTATGTAGCACAAAATTTTCCTTGTTTATTCTCTCTATTTCCTCAATATTAAACTAATCTAAACGTAAAATTAAGCAAAGATACAACTTATCAAGTTTTGCGTTGCACAAAATTCTATATCTAAGCTACGTCATTGATGACGTAATCATGACAGACGACTGATGCACGTAGCTAATTATTATATGTGTTTTGACGATGACGTCACGCATAACCTGTACACTTCTCGTTGTATAAAGCATGCATGTTGACGAATAGAACAAGTAAGGGTATCAATCAGGTCTTGTTTGGCAATGTTTTCTCCCAGGCGTTTTGCTCGCCCTCTCTCCGACCTTCCCTAGTCGCCTTTCCCGCTTTCAGAACACTGCAACGTCTCTGTCGGTGTCTGGGTGCTTGCATCTCTAGACACAGTGTCTCCCCAGGAACTGCTGAAGTCATTAGACACACCTTTGTCCTTTGCCATTTCAATTTCTCTTCTAGAAACCAACAACCAAAACTGTCAACATAGGTTTCTTCAGTCTTTAAGTTGGCCATTTACTTCTTGTTTTTTGAAAATTCTTCCTTAAATAGTTGGGTTTTTTTTTAATTTGGGAAGGTAAATTTGCGATGCTCATTTATGCTAAATTGGTCTCTTAATTCATGTCCAGCAGCGTTCGCGCTTATTATTATGAAAATTCGGACTTTTTTTAGCGTTCAACGGCTAAAAAAAAGTGAGAAAAGTAATTCTGAAATTTCTTTCAGCTGATCACCCCCAACACAGTATGCTGTCGAAAGATGGGTGTTTGAGGCTGAAACATCATAATTTATTTATTTATCACTCGCATCCCGGCCAATGAGAGGGTTCGAGGTGCTTGGCATGCGTTATAGAGCGAGATGTAGAGAACGACCTCCTTATGAGGATTCACGGGATCGCCATCGTAGGTCCTGACACTCAGTATTCCAAGACTCATCTAGGTTTTGACCAAGCTCGACTTTGCTTAACTTTAGTGTTCGAACGTAAAACCAGTGTATCCAACTTGATTTTGCCGTAACAGATAGCATCATTACTCCCGAATATTCAAATAAAGGTTAAGTCTCTTTGGCTCTTATTCAAACGTAAGCACCCCCTTCCATTCCTATCCTTGGTCCTCACATAGCAAAGGTGGGCCGAGCGAGAAAGAGTTATACTGGGGGTTGGGTCCCTTTGCTTCCATTCTAAGCACCCTCTTCGATTGTTCATTACATTGCAAGGGTGGCTGGGGAGAGAGTGAAGAGAAAAAATGAAATATTTGAAGGAAATTAATAATATTCAGAAAGCAAAATGGTCGATCCATCTTGACGAGCATCCTCATCTTGATTGTTAAACTCACAACGTTTTTGGCCGTTGAACGCTACGGCCTTCTTCAGATGTCTACCGTATTCGGTAGCTATGCGATAATTTCAAACGGAATTCCTCATTGATCCCCAGAGACCATTTTCGAGATTGAAGTCAGCAAAAATAAAATGGGGTGACGAACTAGACAAGTTCAGAACGTTCTGAATCCGCGACGCTCGCGATAGTGAGGTTTGATGACTCTCGGGAAAGGTTTATGACCAAGGTATTGTATGTATGGCTCTTTTTGTCTTGACAATTTCAGGACTTCCAGTTGCTGTACCTGGGCGCTCTGTATGGAGAAAGTATTCCACTTCTCCATTCTCGACCATACTGAAGGTCTCCGAAGGGAAAAAAAAGTGTTAAATTCGTTTGGGGATCAGCCAGGCTGCAGGGAGGGCCTCCCCTGCTGGTCACGGCATCTGGTAATTCCAAGACGGTCACCCATCCAGTTACTGACCCAGTTTGACGTTGCTTTGACTTCTTGGTTTGTTTCGTCGCAGTCTTTCGATCATTTTACTCTCTGGCTTTCTTCAGTTGTCTTTCGTATTCAGTAACAGCCTCGATTAACAAGATGAGCAACAAGAATGAATTTAATCGCCCTAAATAAAATTTAAATAGTTTATTCTTTTTACTTACATCATCCCTGTGATGTAGATTTTGCCAATTCCACTGAGCCAGAAAACAGGTTTCCCTTGCTCGCCGAAAGTAGAGCTTTCTTATGTAACCTTCCGTAAGCCGAAGTGTCGTAGGAGAAAAAGACGGTTATTTGTGGGTGGGGGGATGGGGTTTTGGAACGCTGAAAAAATTCCCTTATCAATTTATCATTATTGCTTATTCGCTTTACGTGTGTTTCGCGAACGCTGCCGGACATAAAATAAGGGACCAATCTAGCATAAACGAGTATCGCAAAAGTGAAGAGGTGTAGAGCAAACTTTCGAAAAACGGAGAGGGTGCTTGTATTTCGTTTTTTGTTTTTTTCTTTTGATTCATATTCTTTGTTACATACGAACTAGCTCTGTCTCTCTGTCTCTCTCTCTCTCTCTCTCTCGCTCTCACATACACGTGCAATCACTTTCACTTTCTGCATTTTTACATTCTTGTCCCGGTTCATTTTAACTTTAAAAATTCTTTAAAAAAAATTATAAATGAATGAATTTACTTCTCAATACTCCAAATTCTTTTCTTTGTGTTTGAATTTTTCTTCTTTCTTTTTCTTCCCCTTCCCTTCTTTGACTTCTCTTTCTTCTCTCATTCCTAGTCGCATACCGAGGATTTCTAGCTCCATTATAATATTTCTTTGTTGTCTCTATTTCCCGCCATTACTGTCGCAGCACCACCTACCCTACCCCTTAATACGCCTTACACTATATCTATCTATCTATATACATATATATACATATATACATACATATATATATATATATATGTGTGTGTGTGTGTGTGTGTGTGTATATATATATATATATTTATATATATATATGTATATATATGTATGTATATATATCATAATATATTTTCAGTTTGTAAAAATACAAGGAGAAAGAAATAGAAAACAGATTTTATTCGTTGCAGATGTTTAATTACAGTGCTCAAAATATAACCCAGTAAATTGAGTTATTGATATATAAAAGATGAGAATTACACGAATATGTACCGGGTGAATGTTAACATTTAGTGCCTAATGCACTCATCAGCAACCAGCGATATATTTTTTCTTGTTACATTGCCTGTTTCTGATGAATGCGTTAGGCACTAAAGGTTAACATTCACCAACTATATATCCTTAAAATTCTCATTATATATATATATATATATATATTAAATAAGAGTTGAAACAAGTTCTTTGTTCTCGTCAGAAAAAGGAAAGTACAAGGTATTTCTAAAAAAAAAGGACAAATTTTCATTAATTACAACGTACGTCAATCTAATCGGACGGTATAAATTTGATTATGTCTGAATAATGTAATAATGATTTTCAGTTATTATTCATTTTTGATAAACTATTTATCTTCGTTGGGCCATATTCTTCTATTTTTCCACTTTTTTCCTTTCACCAGGGCCATTATCTTACCATTATCACATAACACACACACACACACACACATACATATATATATATATATATATATATATATATAAACTATTGAGAATAAGACAATTCGAGAGTAAAAGTGTATTGGGAAATGTTCCCATCTACAGTAGCATGTGTGTACCTCTTAGTGGTCGAAAGGTTCGGTTTCCATAGAAAACAAATGTATCACCAAATGTTTTACTTCGAAAACTAAAGTGAAAATCCATGGAAGGCCATAATAGTGAGCCTGAATTGTTTTCTGTATGTAATGAAATATATGGTAGTTCGGATCTTTAGTGGAAGTAGCAGCAGCAGTTATGGCTGTTTTATGTGTTGTTTTAGTCAAGGGTTGGGTATTCTTAAGAACTGGTTGCCGTGATTATTGGGAATCTATGTCATGGTCCATTGTTGAGCTAATTGGGTACTCAGTAAGGTAATATAGTGTTCTTGTTCGTGTTGGGCTATGGGTCAGAGGCTATCCCTTGTAATAATCAAAGTGGCGTGGGGTATGTTAGAGAGGGTCTTTATGAATGATCAGTTGGGAAATGTATGTTCCGTAACCATTAGGTCATAGTAGACATTCTGAAAAGTCAGATAGCTTTGAATAGAACAAGTAAAATGGACGATACATGGGTATCAATTGGTAGGAGTCTATGTGGCTATGTGTGACGTTCCCAAGGTTGGATACACAAACGAAAAGTTAGGTATGGATAGGGTAAGTTTGTAACATTAACTATATGTAGGCGAGGTCTAGATTGTATAGGTGGGGCCAGTATGGAGAATGAGAGTTCATATATATATATATATATATATATATATATATATTAAAGTGTGTTATGGCGTTAAGGTGTTATGATGCATATCTATGGGCTGCGGGGGAGTATAGTATCAGGTGTAGGTATAAAGATAGTGAGTTGGTAAGCAAAGAGTAATTAGAAGAGAGGATTATGGGGTTAGGGTTCAGTGTGGTTAGAATTCAGTTTAGTGTTGAGTCAGTCAGAAGAGATTTTCAAGTTAATTAATTCACATATCCTCATTTAGGTCCAGAGTTTTAGGTGTGTCGAGAGGTGTATTCATTTCTATTTTTCTATTCTTTCGATGATAGTAAATCTAGCTTCTGTGCCAAAATTGTGACCGGGGGTAACGAAGTGTTGTTCTACGGGGAGTAAGTTGGGATGATTGAGTGATATATATGTAAAAGTTTTAAAAAAATGCAGCCGTATTTTGACAATTTGAATTCAAACTATTCTAAATCTTGAAAGAGACTTTTTTCAAAGACTCATATTGCAAAATGCTCACAAAAGAAGCTAATTACGGATACGCTTAACTTTACAATGAATGCAATTTTGTATATGTTCCATTACATAAGCGTTCATATCGCAAAATGATAGAGCTGACACAACACGAAGGACTGGATGCTCGAATGAGGCTTGTGTGTGATACAATCATTCAAATACAATTTTCTCTGCGTTCTGTGTGGCCACGAAACTAATATGCGCTTTAGTTCTACCTTATTATCCTTAGGGTTGCATCATTTGTGATACATATATATATATATATGTTTTCTCTCAGAATCCTCATCCTGTTTATTCTCGATCTATTTGTTCCTTTTGTTGCGACAGTCATGTATTGAGAAATGGATGTATATGATCCGACAAAGTAATTATAAATTGCGTTATATTTTATAGAAATTCTTATTTTAAATGATCTCCCGTCATTACATGGTTAATGTATCATTTAGCATAGACTTCATAAATAGAATAAACAATTAAAGAAAATGTGGCTGCTACGTATGTGTGTGTGGTACACGGTAATATATGTACAACTACAACACTTTTGTTATTAAAATCTCTAAATAAAGAACTATCTTTGATGCATTATATACCCTCACACACACACACACACACACACACACACACACACATATATATATATATATATATATATATATATATATTGAACGAAAATGTGTACATGTAAATTTTCGTTCGGCATTTTGAGCTGTTGTTTGTTTATTGAAGACCATCCATAGCAGGAAGTGGTCGAAATGCTTGAAAAAGTGATAGTCAGTCGGTTAGAGGTTTGGTGAGTGAGTTTGATGTGAAGTAGAGTTTCGTAGCCTAGTTCATTCGATTTCTTCTCGGTCATTCGTACGGCATGTGGGCTCTCTTACTTTCCAATCAGGATATGTTGAGCTCCTTTACTTTTCTGATTTAGTACAAATGTCGAACAACTGTTAAATGATCAACGTTTAGTTCCTCTGCAACTCAAGATTTGTTTTTGCATGGGTCGCCTCAATAATGACACTATGGGATATTGTGAACCATAGAAGGATGTCCACGTTTTCATATTTTCGTCTCCGTTTCGAAATCTTTGGGGCCAATGTTGAACTGTATGTGCGTTGATGGTCCCCTGGCCAATTACTCGAATGATATTGCGAACAGTTTCCGCTGTTTCACGTCCCATTTTGAATTCATGCAACAAAATTGCTCGAATCTGCTTTTTTTACCATCTTTGATTTGACAGCCTCAAATGAATCAGAATAAATAGTGAAAAGAAAACGCCCAGCTTAAATAAATAGATCGAAATTCACTCTTTAAATTGGTGTATTCTATAAACATTGTTAGATCATCGTTTATTTTAAAATAAGCATCAAAGTTTAAAATAACAAACTGCAAATATTTCTGCACCAACATAATAATAATAATAATAATAATAATAATAATAATAATAATAATAATAATAATAATAATAATAATAATGATGATAATTGGCTGAAGACTTGAGGAGACTTATTGTCACTCAGCCTTCAGCAATGACCACTGGGCAACCGGTGTGAAACTGTAAACTGCAGTATTACTGTGGCCTATGAGAACTAGGAGAGAAGGGCTGGAGACTTGAGGAGACTTGCTGTCACTCAAACTCCAGCGGTTATCACCAGGCAACTGGTGTGAGATTCAAAATGATAATGATAATGATAATGATAATAATAATAATAATAATAATAATAATAATAATAATAATAATAATAATAATAATAATAATAAGTGTTTATAAAGCATCGAGATATCGCCGTGTGCACAAAAAAGAGTACTTATCATGAAATATAATTGCAACAGAGTCGAAAATGACCCTGAAAGCAAATCTGGTCAATCAAAAGATTCATGGCCAAATGCTTTTCTAAAAGGACAGATTTGTCAAATTTAGCCATAAAACGGCCGAAATTGCAACCCAGATGTTCTGAACCAGAATTTTAAGCATTTTTTTAAAAACATTTTTACTTGATCTGTAATTAGACAATGGATATAGTGAATTTTTGTCTCTAGGGTTAATTTATGACTATTTTGGTACTGTCTGTTTTTTGTTTATTTATAAAAATTTGTTTATCTAAAAAGGCCCAAATGACACCCCTGGTATGCACCCACCCATACGGCTGGAAGCAGATTTCAGTTGACACAGAAAGACGGTCTCTTCGTACGCATGCTCTGTTCGGTACAGAAAGGCAGACGACAAAAATGGTGGAAACACGCATCAAATTTTCATGGCATTCCTCACCCGTTATTGTAATTCCATCGACTGACATAATTTCAAAATGTGTTGTAGAGAGGTTTTTTTCTTCTTCTTTTAGCCTCAGACGCCAAGTATCAATGATTCATATTCTCAGTTGCGTGCCCTCTCTCTTTCCTCTCTCTCCTCTCTCTCTAAGCAGAGATCTCATACACTCTCTGTTTCGCTCTCTTATTTACTCAGTCTCTCTCTTTATTTCTTCCATCGTTTCTTTCTCGCTTTTTTTCTTTCTGACTTTTTAACAATCGTAGCCATCACAGATGACAAAGAGTTCTATCTTTTTTTTTTATAAGTGTTTATATGTTTGTGTGTGTATTTTTGTTTGTTTGTTTTTGTTCCATCGCTCCTGACCTTGCTGTTTTGTCTTTGAAAATCGACATCAATACCCCAATAGACCCCTTCTAAGATTGTTTCAATTTTTTTTTCTAAACAAAGCTTTTTTTACATTTTTTGTTGGCCTTATTCTGGTGGGTTTATTAATATCATCTAGATTTGTTCAGAATCTAGATATCTGTAGACGTTTTCACTCTATTCTAGATGTTTTCTTGTGGAAAACGCCTGTGATGTCATAGATAGAATTTATTCTGACCATATTTATTCTTCGAAAGAATTTATTCTTTGACTTGAAATTGTGTCGCTACGGTTGTTCGATTTATTGACTGTGATGGTAAGTTTATTTTCTATCTTTTCCTGCGTTTCTCTCCCGCACAAACTCTCTCTCTCTCTCTCTTTTCTTTCTTTTAGTCCTTCTGTCTTTCTTTTTCCCTCTTTCTCTCTTTCTCTCTCTTTAGTTCATCTCTTTCTTTCTTTATCCCTATTTACCCTCTCTCTTTCTTTATCTCTCGCTCTTTTTTCTTTCTCTCCCCCCCTTTATTCCCTCTTTCTCTCTATCAGTTTTTATCTCTCACTCTCTTTATCTCTTGTTTTTTCTTTATCCTCTCTCTCTGTTAGCTTGTCTCTCTTTCTTCTTTTATCTCTCGATCTTCTCTCTTTCTCCCTCCCTCTGCTTTCTCTCTGTCAACTTTCCCTTCTCTCTTTCTTTCTCTCACCCCTTCCCCTCTCTCTCTCTCTGTCTTTCTCTGTCAGCTTTTATCTCTTACCCTCTTTCTTTATCTCTTGCTCTTTTTTCTTTCTCTCTCCCTCCCCTCTCTCTCTCTCTCTGTCAGCTTTCCTTTCTCTCTTTCTTTCTCTCTCTTCCCCCCCTCCTCACAGTCCTTCTCTGTCTCCCTCCATCAGCTTTCCTCTCTCTCTCTCTCTCTTTCTTTATCTCTTGCTTTTTATTTCTTTCTCTCTCCTACCGCCCTCTCTCTTCCCCTCTCTCCCTCCACTATCGTCTCTCTCTCTCTCTCTCTCTCTCTCTCTCTCTCTCTCTCTATTGGCCATCTTCCTCGCTCCAACACCTACACACACGCATCTTTGAATACCTCAAATGAGATTCCCTAAAAAATGACTCGTAACTTTCTGAGATGTAATTTCCACATACTCTACTCTCACGCACTGAGGATGTAATTTGATTTTGTGCTATCCGCATATGCGTGTGAGCTTGTATACAAATGTTATATGATAGATAAATAAAAAGATAAGAAAAAAATAAAGTAAGAAAAATACATCTCGATCTAATCATCGCACCTGTTCTTGATTAAATGACAGGTTTATCTCCTCACCCAATTTCTTAAAGCCCTGCCCTCAGAATTTCTAACCCAACGTACCCTACACCCCAAATATTTTACTCCTCTTACGCCCGATCAGATCAGATCAGATCGTGTTTATTAATGCAATGAGTCATTTGGGCTTTAGCAATGTTAGGAAATCTTAGAACTGTACTATGTCATGTTCATGCCTCAGGAGAAATTCAGGAGTTTGCAAATTACTTCCAAATTAACTTACAGAAAGAAACATTGGTCGACGTTCAAACGCTAGTCGTTCTCGTCTTGAAGAAAAAGTCATTTTTGAACAAGATTGTCAATGACGATGATAAATAGAATCGTTTTGAAAATATAAAACGAAAAAAAGAATGATAATGGATCTAGGACAGCTTTCAACTTCTTGATCTGAACGGAATCAATGTTTTTAACTGCCCCGGAAGTCGGAAGTTCTTATATGGATGAGGGTTTCATATTAAGACTTCTTTTCAAATCGGTTAACAGCGTTTGTAAGGAATTAAGTGACCTGAAGACAGAGTGGTTGAAGAGAGATGAACGATGTTTTTTTTTTTTTTTAATCGGTTCATTGCGTTGGAAATTATGTTGCAAATTAGACGCAGCAAACGGTTTTGTAGCTGGAATCGGGAGTTCTTCCATATTTGACATATTTTCCAGTTCATTATCACCGAGCAACATTCTTTGTCCATGGTTTCTTGAAAAGCTCATTGAATCAAAACCGTAATCCTTCTTTTATGATGGAATGATACCCAATTTAGCTGAATGGCCACAATTCAACTAAAGTAAGGTTATAGGGAAGCAGCGAAAATACCTTGATGACTGAATAATGATGCTATAAATTTACATGATTGAGATATTTTATTTGCGACACCGCATCTCTATTATACACTTTTCGATCGGTATATCTTTAATACGTTGAATATCAATTTTCTGAGTCGTATCATATAGAATTGATATAAAACTTGTCCAAGACTCTCGGGTGAACCACCCTCATCTTCCTCCACCTCCTTTCCTTTCTCATCCCCCTTCTCTTCCTGCAGCTACCACCACAAATAGTGATCCTAAATATAAAATTTTCTCGGCCAATTGTTGGATTGATACAAAACTTTCACCAGACCATCGAGAGACACATCTTTGTCCTTCTCTTTCTCCTCATCTTCCCCCACTACTATTACTACTACTGGTGGCAGACATATCGTGGGACTTGTGGCTCGTGTTCGAAATGCTGGCGACTTTTGCGTCAGCTTGATATTTTCAATGTTTAAGACTATTTACCCTGAAGTGCAACAAGCTACATTAAGAAACATTCGAATCTGACCGGTGAGAGAGACAGAGACAGAGAGAGACAGAGAGAGACAGAGAGAGCGTTACATCAACATACTTATTCTATGAAAGCAAAAATTCGGAAAAAATTGTACCCTATAAAGACAAGACAAGGTCGATGAATTGGTATTGCCCGTTTCACGAAAATTCGCTTTACTCTGCTCTTACAAAAGATCCGAAGCCGTCATAGTCTTGAGCTATCTCTGTGAGCATCTATGCTTTATTTTGATTCATTTTTTAGTATCGGTATTAGCAAGATATGTCCTCCGAGAGTCCCGGGGGTGTTACATTTAGTGTAAAACTGGTAGACTTAGGGAAAGAACGTTATTTGAGCCTCGGAAGATTCAGAAATTTCCCCATATAAATGAATGTCAATTTCTTCTTCGATTTACGCCATTTCGATTTACGAAAAAGTTTCTTACGGGAATGCCCCAGTTTCGGATTGAGGGTGGGGACCTGTATAGTTCTTTATTTAGCAACTATAATCCCGTACGCCTTTGCTAAGAAATTCATATCTGATTATTTTACTTCGGAAACTGATCCCACCAGTCAAAATCTAAATTCAACATATGGCGATATCAACATTTAATGAAATTCATCTGGTGAGTTATGTTAGTATTTGACGTATCATTTTCTACGTTATCTTCCACACACACACACACACACACACACACACACACAACTAAGAACTGACATCACGGAGAACCATCTAAGATAGCGTAGAAAGATCTAGAAACATGTACATTTTAGAGAATCTAAACATTATCAAGATGTTAGAATCTACGTCTTAGAATAAGCCCCCCCCAAAAAAAAGGTCAAAAATACTTTTTTTCCCAAAACCAAAAAAAGATTTTTTTTGAGTAGGAGTCTAGTGAAGTTCTGATGTCAATTTTCAAGTTTGTAGTCAAAGCGGTATGGCCAGGAGTGCTGGAATGTACACACACAAACATACACACAAGCACAAAGCACGCAGACATCTGAAAAAAAAAAAGATCGGACCTTTTGCCACCTTTGATGGCTACGGTTGTCCTATTGTTTATTTGTTACCTGTTTTAGCTGTGGACGTGCGATGGGTGTGGTTGGTTACAGCATAGACAATAGAACGTTCATTTCGCACTAATGCCCTTGGGAAATGTATGAATCCATCTCTGCTATGACTGAAATAGCAGTGCAACCAGTCAAAGAGAAGGACAACTTTGATTCTAAAACCAATGAGGGGAGCCCCGTTAAGGGGGGGTGACGACAGCTCATGCAGCCCAGCTGATGCCAGACTATCACTCTCTGTTTTTCTACACAAATGAGGGGTTTCTGACGACTGGGAAAGCAGTGTCTCGAAAACGTCGGACAAAGCTACGACCCCCTTTTATTTCGATAGGGTGGTGCTACCCCGAGGGAAATGACCTCCTGAGATTAGGTTTGCTTGATCTATTTGTGGCCACAAAACCAAAAAGGACACATTGTGCTTCTAGGACGCCTACCATAGCATGATGATAAGCAACCTTTTTCCTGTAATGCTGTGTGTTCGATCCTCAGTGGGGATTTCACAAATATACCTTTGCGTCAGACAGCTACGTTTAGTAGGAAACAAAATTAAATGTAATTCCTTATTTTTACCATTGAATAGTTATTCGACGAGTTAGCCAAGTCTGGCACAAGGCCAAAAGTGTACTACATCCAGTGGGTATCAAACACAGAAATAGTCTGCAAGATTAGCTTCTTGATAACAACCTCACAGTAGAGTGCCCTCATGAACCGTACAGGCTTTTATAGATTGTTCAATTCCTTATGTTGATAACTGTTTCGACCTATTTGCAAAGTTCAGCATAGTCTTGAATAAAGCCAAAAGTTCGGGGCACCCAGTGAGGATCAAGCACATTTCAGTGGTAATAATCAGCAAAATCAGTTTCCTAACCACAGACACTCAACAGAGAAGCGTATATACTTTTATTGCATTGTACAGTTCCCTCGATATCAGTTGGTACTTGTTGATATTCACTAAGCTGAGCATAGTGCAGAGCATTCAATGAGAATGAACCATCCAAAAGAAGAAGAGAAGACAGTACACGACAGCTGTTATCAAAAGCATTCTCAGAAAAGGTAAAGGTTTAGAGACCTTTAAAATACTCTCAGTACAGGAAGAAGGCAAAAAATTAGTGTGCTCGGGTAAAATAGAGACCTTACAACAGATATCGGCCAAATAGTGGAACAAAATAAATTCCAAGAAGATTGGAACACTGCAATCATTATGCTATTATAGAGAAAAGGGAACCCGAAAGACCTAAACCAATTTTTGCCAATAAGCCTACTCAACTGCATTTTTTAACTTTTTACGAAAATGATCACCAACCGAATCACCAAAACGTTGATGAAAACCAACCACAGGAATAAACTGGCTTCAGGAGAAGTTACTCAACCATTGTCAATCTCCATTTGCTGAATCAAGTTGAAGGAAGGGCAGGAGAATATAAAATGCCATTCACTGTAGCATTTGTTGACTTTAAGAAGGCCTTCGACCCAATGGAAATCCCCATAGACATAGATACTATAATGTATCGTGTATGTAAGAATCTCACAACATATCTACCAGCACAGCAATAAAAAGTCTGAGTCCTTTCAGTTCGAAAAAGTAGATACCAGCTCACCTAAACTCTTCACAGCCTGCGCTGAGATGATCTTCCGAAACCTTCACTGGAAAAATAAAGGAATTAGAATAGACAGAAAATACCCAAGTAACCTCAGATTTGCCGACAACATTGCGCTTTTTGCTGAGAACCTTCGTGATCTCTCTGTCTCTCTGTCTCTCTGTCTCTGTCTCTGTCTCTGCTAGATGAGCAGAATGGAGAAAAGCAAGAAGGTAGATCTCTACATGAACTTCAATAGAACAAATGTCTTGTACGACAATTATATTAAGGACAAAGACATAAAATTAAAATTAGAAACACAGAGATGAAGAAATAAGACTACAACTCCCTAAGGGAAAACGAAACCCCTTGAAATCTTCAAAAAAAGAAGGAATCAAGCTTCGGTAGAGCTGAAACGTGGTACCTTACCAAAAGATTAATCTTCAAAATCGAAACCGTTCAACGTGAAGCTCACAAAGTTGTGTGGCCTGAAGAAAGTAAGATGGCGTGACGAAGTAAACAAATTCAAAAGATACTGGTTCAGTAACGCCCACGATGGAGAGGTCTAGCGGATCTTGGGGGAGGTCTATGTCCAACGACTGATGCTAAAAGACTGGTGATGATAACCCACTACAACAGTAATGGTTTACTTCCTTTTTCTCTTCTTTTTTTTTACTGGACCCTCTCTCCCCCCCTCTCTCTCTCTCTCCATATATATATATATATATATATATATATATATATATATATAAATTATATAGATAGATAGATAGATATAGATATATCTTCCACAGGAATAGAGCACTCTGATGGGCGGGAAATTTCTATGTAAATAAAAATGTATTGCTTAAATTCAGCCTTACTGACCGTCCAGTACCGTAGCCCGCGGGTAGGATATCGGTCTCTGGGTCTGAAGCGAAGGTTTAAATCCTGCCTTGCGGTGCTGGATAAGATAATGGAAAGTCTATAGCCACACTGAAGAGATGTAATACATCGAAACAGCTGTCTGTGGATGACACAATATTTATATATATATATATATATATATATATATATATATATATATATATATATACACATATGTATATAGTCAATTTGTGTTGAGAGTTCTACCTTAAATCTAAAGTTCTTCAGTACAATTTATTGTTTGATGTAGTGTATGTTACCTATTTTTAATTTTTTTATGTAGTTTATGTTTTAGATATCTTAAATTTGTTTTTTTGTATTCAGTCGTTCAGTATAAATTATCTTTCATGTATTTGAGAATTTTGAATAAAGTATTTTGATACTTGGTACTTGATAAACACTATTCCACAGCGAGCGCCCACTCATCTGCTTTAACAGTTCATTTCCTTCTTCTGGTAGCTGTTTCCACTTGCACAGGTCGTTGGCGCACCTATTCCAAATCACACGCCAATGTCTTCCTTAACCTGCGGTCTATGCATCAGACAGTGCAGGAAATACTCGACGGAATAGAAGAGATGTTTTTCCAATTACATCTTTTAACTTTTTGGAGGAAATACAAATAATGTTTTTTTTTAAGTTGCCCATTAAGTAACAAAAGAAATTTATGAATAAATAAATGAATAAAAAGACAGATCTTGTTGGACCAATATCTGTGAGTAGCATCCCGTGTTCGGGATGAGCAATTAAAAAATTGGAGAAAGGTGTGATCAATAAATAAGACACTTCTTTCACCCTGTATTGGGCAGTGAAGAAAAAGTCTGAATTTTCATGAAACAAACGTGAATGCTACCGCACACCAAATAAACAAAAACTTCAGCATAAACTTACATTGTTAAGTGAACTCCGCACTAAAAACCTATTCAGAAGAGGGATTTTGTGAAAAACATATCTAAGTAAATTCAAATTTGCAGACGACATCATCCTTTTTGCAGAGTACCTTCAGGACCTCCAACTAACGCGAGACACACTGAACGAAGAAAGCAAGAAAGATGGCCTTCACATCATCATCATCATCAGTCTTTTAACATCCGTCGTTGGACATAAACCTTCCCCAGGATTTGCCACAATTCTCTATCATGCGCGTCCCGGAGCCAGTATTTCCTGAATCTGTCCAGTTCATCTCTCCATCTTGTGTCCTGTCGGCCTCGGTTTCTTATGTGATCTCTGGGGATCCATGTTGTGAGATGTGATGTCCATCGGTTGTTTTTCATTCTTGCAACTTGGCCTGCCCATTGCCATTTGAGTTTTTTTTAATACTTTCTATGATGTCACGGACACCCGTTTTCTTCCTTATATACTGTGCGGTCTGATCTCTCCATGTAAGTCTGAGCATGATTCTCTCATGCGCACGTTGCATGCTTCTCAGTTTGCAGGTCTATCTCTTGGTTAGGTTCCATGTTTCAACTCCATAAGTGACTATCGGGAGAATGCATTGGTTGTAAACTGTTCTTTTTATGAACTTCAGCAAAACAAAGTTATTGTGCAACAATGGAAATAAACGCACAACGATAAAAATCTCGGACGTTAAATTGGAAAAAAATAGACCATTACATCTACGTAGGACAACGTATCTCCATGGAATCCTCAAAAGGAGAATAAATCAAGCAAAGAATCACTTTTGGATGGCAAGCTCAACCTTCAACAAAAAAAATCCCACTAGTTCTAAAAAGGAGGCTATACTGGTTGTATACCATTTTTTTAGAACTCATGGGATTTTGCATCCTCCCGATAGTCATCTCTGGAACTGGAATTATGAAACCTTACCAAGAGTCTGACCCTCAAACTGACAACCATGCAAGGTACACAAGAGAGAATCGTGCTCGACATCACACGGAGAGATCGCAAGACAGCAAAGTATATTCGAGGGAGAACATGAGTCAGAGACACCATAGACTCTTTCGTCTTGTCTAATTTCTTTGTTTTCCCAGTCAAGGTTTCTGGGAGTGAAAGTTCACATTTTCAGCCCTCTAGTTCCATCAGTGCGATCTGTACACGAGATACTGACATACACAAATACATACATAGCCATCCAGACTGATCAACTTAAAAAAAAGATGAAGAAATCTATGTTAACTATTTTGCTGACAGTTTTGCTTAACGGTTTCTAATACAACTACCAAAAATAAAAATCGTCCATGAAAGAAAAATTGACCCTTTATCTGAAATTATCTTAAAAATTAGATCTTTAATGTGGGAATTATCTTTTAAAAAATAGATTTTTATATCTATAATTATCTTGAAAACGACCCTTTATCGGGAATTATCTAAAAAAATAGATCTTTTATCTAAAATTATCTTGAGAAATAGACCCTCCATCCAAACTTATCGTAAAAGAAAAGTTGACCCTTAATCTAAAATTATCTTGAAATATAGACCTTTCATTCAAAATTATCTAAAAAGAAATGACCCTTTTTCAAATTTTATCTTTAGAAATGGACCTTTCTACCAAAATCATCTGAAAAGAAATGACCCTTCATCAAAAATTATCTTGAGAAATAGACCCTCCATCCAAAATTATCTCAAAAGAAAAATTGACCCTTAATCTAAAATTATCTTGAAATATAGACCTTTTATTCAAAATTATCTAAAAATAAATGACCCTTTTTCAAATTTTATCTTTAGAAAAGGACCTTCCTTCAAAAATTATCTCAAAAGAAAAGACCTTTATCTAAAATTATCTTGAGAAATAGACCTTCTATCCAAAATTATCTCAAAAGAAAAGACCCTTTATCTAAAATTATCTTGAAAACTGGACCTTCCATCCAAAATTATCTAAAAAGAAAAGACCCTTTATCTAAAATTATCTTGAAAAATAAGTCTTTCATCAAAAATTCTAAAAATGACCAGCAAAAGATTTGAGCATTGTTGAATGTTGTAACCCCCAAAATGTGGCAAGAAGTGTTGGACACACACATACACACGCACACGCACACACGCACACCCCCATGCACACACACACACATACACACACACATACACATAGATAGGTACATAGACACATAGGCACTGATACTCAATTAGAGAAGAATCTCTAGCCAATTGGCTAGTTGGTTAAGCGGGATATTTCTGGGGCTACGGTGATTCGATGAATAAAGACATCCTCTCCCCATTCCCAGAAATGAAGTAATTATCTCATCCCATCTTCATGTAATAATCGATGGGTTTAATTAATGGAGAGTGCGGTCACATTTAGTTGGAGGGCTACACCGAAATGATATTATTACATTCAAATCCTTGATCGCCGGTCCCAATATTGACAATGTTGGAACAGCTTTTAATCTTGAAATTATTTCAATGTTTGAGCCTTTCGCTCTCTTTTCTCTTTACCCACATCCATACTGCCCCCCCCGTCCCCTTTTCGGGTGTGGTGGGGGGGTTCGGAAGGGGTTAATGGGAAAATTGCTGTTTTTTCGCGCTGGACATTTTTTTAAATTCTTTTTTTTTTTTTATCATTTCAATTCTTCTTCAACGTTTTTTTTTACGCTTATTCATCGCTGTTTGAAAAAAAAAATCTATTCTCGCAACGTTGGAGGCAGAGGAAGCATGACGGTTATCGGCACATAGTATGTATCTATTTTCTTATTTATCTGTCAGGCTATCCATTATCTATCTATCTATCTATCTATCTATCTATCTATCTATCTATCTATCTCAGTCTGTTGATTATCTATCTATCTATCTATCTATCTATCTATCTATCTATCTATCTATCTCTGTCTGTTGATTATCTATCTATCCATCTATCTCAGTCTGTTGATTATCTATCTATCTATCTATCTATCTCTTTTTTGCGTATTTCTCAATCTATCTATTTCTTTCTCTTCGTATCTCTCTATCTATCTATGTCTTTCTTTTCATATCTATCGATCTGTCTTTTCGATATCTATCTATCTACCAATCTATCTATCTATCTCACTTCATTATCTATCTATATCAGTATGTACTATCTCGGTACATATCAGTCTGTCTATCTCTGTTGATATTTATCTCCGGCTATCTATCTATCTGTTTATATCCATCAATCTCTTTTCATATCTATCTCCTTCAGTGTCTGTATATCTATCAATTTATCTATCTATCAATATATATATATGTGTGTGTGTGTGTGTGTGTGTGTGTGTGTGTGTGTGTGTGTGTGTGTGTGTCTGTATCTGCGCGTATGCGTGTTTGCTTATATCTATCCGATATTTTATCTCTTCAATTCTTCTAATACATTTATGTGTGTGTGTTTCATAACTATCTATCTATCTATCTATCTATCTATATTTATGCATATCTCTCTCTCTCTCTCTATCTATCTATCTATCTCTATTTATGCTTCTCTCTCTCTATCTATCTATCTATCTATCTATCTATCTATCTATCTATCTATCTATCTATCTATTTATCAATCTATCTATCTCAGTCTGTTGGTTATCTATCTATCTATCTATCTCTGTCTGTTGATTATCTATCTATCTATCTATCTCTTTTCTGCGTACCTCTCAATCTATCTATTTCTTTCTCTTCGTATCTCTCTATCTATCTATGTCTTTCTTTTCATATCTATCTATCTATCTTTTCGATATCTATCTATCTACCTATCTATCTATCTATCTCACTTCATTATCTATCTATATCAGTATGTACTATCTCGGTACATATCTGTCTGTCTAACTCTGTTGATATTTATCTCTGGCTATCTATCTATCTGTTTATATCCATCAATCTCTTTTCATATCAGTGTCTGTATATCTATCAATTTATATATCTATCAATATATATATGTGTGTGTGTGTGTGTGTGTGTCTGTGTGTGTGTCTGTATCTGTGCGTATGCGTGTTTGCTTATATCTATCCGATATTTTATCTCTTCAATTCTTCTAATACATTTATGTGTGTGTGTTTCATAACTATCTATCTATCTATCTATCTATCTATCTATCTATCTATTTATCTATCTATCTATCTATCTATCTATCTATCTATCTATCTATCTATATTTATGCTTCTCTCTCTCTCTCTCTCTATCTATCAATCTATTTATCTATCCATCTATCTTGGTCTTTTCATTCCTATCTGTCTCAGACTGTTCATATCTATCTATCTATCTATCTATCTATCTATCTATCTATCTATCTATCTATCTATATTCATATCTATCTATCTATCAATCTATCTATCTATCTATCTATCTATATTCATATCTATCTATTTATCTATCACAGATTCATCCTATTCTCTCTTTGTCCTTCTGCATCTGTTCATCAGAGTCTGTTAATCTCTTTATCCATCAAAATAAATGTTTTCTCATTCTTGCCTGGACCACTTCAACTTTCCAAATGAGAATTCATGTAACATGCGTGAATTCTACCTTGGGGACATCCTTTCGTTGTTCTGACACGTTATCCAAATACCAATTGGCTTTTCATGTTGACAGAAGCCGCAAGTCCGCTGTTCACCATTGAGCTTACAGATCAGGCTAGCCAGATGTCTTTTGCAGCACAAGACCAGATTTGTAGAGTCATGGGACCAAATAAAGTAGTTTCAGTACCAAAAATCCATCATGAAACCAAATTTGTCTTTTTTGAGGACCAAATTAAGTAGCTTCAGTACCCAAATAGTCAAATAACTTAAAATCCATCATCTGACCAAATTTGCCTGGTTTAGGGGCCAAATTAAGTAGCTTCAGTACCCTAATAGTCAAGTAACTTAAAATCCATCATCTGACCAAATTTGCCTGGTTTAGGGGCCAAATTAAGTAGCTTCAGTACCCTAATAGTCAAGTAACTTAAAATCCATCATCTGACCAAATTTGCCTGGTTTAGGGGCCAAATTAAGTAGCTTCAGTACCCTAATAGTCAAGTAACTTAAAATCCATCATCTGACCAAATTTGCCTGGTTTAGGGGCCAAATTAAGTAGCTTCAGTACCCTAATAGTCAAGTAACTTAAAATCCATCATCTGACCAAATTTGCCTGGTTTAGGGGCCAAATTAAGTAGCTTCAGTACCCTAATAGTCAAGTAACTTAAAATCCATCATCTGACCAAATTTGCCTGGTTTAGGGGCCAAATTAAGTAGCTTCAGTACCCTAATAGTCAAATAACTTAAAATCCATCATCTGACCAAATTTGCCTGGTTTAGGGGCCAAATTAAGTAGCTTCAGTACCCTAATAGTCAAATAACTTAAAATCCATCATCTGACCAAATTTGCCTGGTTTAGGGGCCAAATTAAGTAGCTTCAGTACCCTAATAGTCAAGTAACTTAAAATCCATCATCTGACCAAATTTGCCTGGTTTAGGGGCCAAATTAAGTAGCTTCAGTACCCTAATAGTCAAGTAACTTAAAATCCATCATCTGACCAAATTTGCCTGGTTTAGGGGCCAAATTAAGTAGCTTCAGTACCCTAATAGTCAAATAACTTAAAATCCATCATCTGACCAAATTTGCCTGGTTTAGGGGCCAAATTAAGTAGCTTCAGTACCCTAATAGTCAAATAACTTAAAATCCATCATCTGACCAAATTTGCCTGGTTTAGGGGCCAAATTAAGTCGCTTCAGTACCCTAATAGTCAAATAACTTAAAATCCATCATCTGACCAAATTTGCCTGGTTTAGGGGCCAAATTAAAAAGCTTCAGTACCCTAATAGTCAAATAACTTAAAATCCATCATCTGACCAAATTTGCCTGGTTTAGGGGCCAAATTAAGTAGCTTCAGTACCCTAATAGTCAAATAACTTAAAATCCATCATCTGACCAAATTTGCCTGGTTTAGGGGCCAAATTAAGAAGCTTCAGTACCCTAATAGTCAAATAACTTAAAATCCATCATCTGACCAAATTTGCCTGGTTTAGGGGCCAAATTAAGTAGCTTCAGTACCCTAATAGTCAAATAACTTAAAATCCATCATCTGACCAAATTTGCCTGGTTTAGGGGCCAAATTAAGTAGCTTCAGTACCCTAATAGTCAAATAACTTAAAATCCATCATCTGACCAAATTTGCCTGGTTTAGGGGCCAAATTAAGTCGCTTCAGTACCCTAATAGTAAAAATAACTTAAAATCCATCATCTGACCAAATTTGCCTGGTTTAGGGGCCAAATTAAGTAGCTTCAGTACCCTAATAGTCAAATAACTTAAAATCCATCATCTGACCAAATTTGCCTGGTTTAGGGGCCAAATTAAGAAGCTTCAGTACCCTAATAGTCAAATAACTTAAAATCCATCATCTGACCAAATTTGCCTGGTTTAGGGGCCAAATTAAGTAGCTTCAGTACCCTAATAGTCAAATAACTTAAAATCCATCATCTGACCAAATTTGCCTGGTTTAGGGGCCAAATTAAGTCGCTTCAGTACCCTAATAGTCAAATAACTTAAAATCCATCATCTGACCAAATTTGCCTGGTTTAGGGGCCAAATTAAGTAGCTTCAGTACCCTAATAGTCAAATAACTTAAAATCCATCATCTGACCAAATTTGCCTGGTTTAGGGGCCAAATTAAGAAGCTTCAGTACCCTAATAGTCAAATAACTTAAAATCCATCATCTGACCAAATTTGCCTGGTTTAGGGGCCAAATTAAGTAGCTTCAGTACCCTAATAGTCAAATAACTTAAAATCCATCATCTGACCAAATTTGCCTGGTTTAGGGGCCAAATTAAGAAGCTTCAGTACCCTAATAGTCAAATAACTTAAAATCCATCATCTGACCAAATTTGCCTGGTTTAGGGGCCAAATTAAGTAGCTTCAGTACCCTAATAGTCAAATAACTTAAAATCCATCATCTGACCAAATTTGCCTGGTTTAGGGGCCAAATTAAGTAGCTTCAGTACCCTAATAGTCAAATAACTTAAAATCCATCATCTGACCAAATTTGCCTGGTTTAGGGGCCAAATTAAGTAGCTTCAGTACCCTAATAGTCAAGTAACTTAAAATCCATCATCTGACCAAATTTGCCTGGTTTAGGGGCCAAATTAAGTAGCTTCAGTACCCTAATAGTCAAATAACTTAAAATCCATCATCTGACCAAATTTGCCTGGTTTAGGGGCCAAATTAAGTCGCTTCAGTACCCTAATAGTCAAATAACTTAAAATCCATCATCTGACCAAATTTGCCTGGTTTAGGGGCCAAATTAAGTAGCTTCAGTACCCTAATAGTCAAATAACTTAAAATCCATCATCTGACCAAATTTGCCTGGTTTAGGGGCCAAATTAAGAAGCTTCAGTACCCTAATAGTCAAATAACTTAAAATCCATCATCTGACCAAATTTGCCTGGTTTAGGGACCAAATTAAGTAGTTTCAGTACCCAAATAATCAAATAACTTAAAATCCATCGCCAGACCAAAATTGTTTGAAACTAACTTAACAACAACAAGAAAAATCCTCACCTAATTTAGGGGAATAAACTCTTTACTATTTGTTCCGTAACGTTGAACCAAACCGATATATAAAATTAACATTTCCCCACATTGATTTGGAATCACAACAGACTGATTGGTAAGCGACTCTCTCATCGACTGAGCCAAACTGTCATCCCTGACGAAAATATATCAAACAGATACGCTAATTCGTACTTCATTCTAATAAATAAATGCATTTATAAAATTAACATTCTCCTACTATCGTTTGAAATCGCAAGCGATTGGCTCTCTTATTTCGTGAGCCAAACAGAAAAAATCTTACATATCTACGAAAATTAATGTTATAAGGGATTATTTCTAGTAAATAAATTCTAATAAATAAATACATTTATACTTTAAAAAAAAAGTTTCTATTTATTATATATACAATACAAAAGTTGAAATGATCATATTCGGTCGGAATAGAAGTGGGGTGAAGTTTGACCCTGCAGCAGACAGACATGTTTGTATATTTTTAGCTTTCTCCTGTCAACTCTGTCTTATTTTACATGTTGAGCTAACATGTATCAAGTTCAGCAGCTATTCCATTGCGACTAGGTGTCTCAGTTTAAATATTTATACCTATCCATCTGTTTACCTACTTATCCATCTATCTATCTATCTATCTATCTATCTGTCAGTCTATCTATCTATCTATTTACCTTCCCTATGTCCAAATATATAGGCAGACGTTTTTACACCAGTAAAGTTATACACCTACATATACACACGTTTTCAGGTTCCCTGCCGCCTCGATACATTAATTAATATTTCGTTCGAGGGCTGGGCAGACCTGGGTTGGGCCTGTCGGGACGGGTGTCAGAAGCGAATGATGTGATACGGTTTGTCAGAGGCATAGCTTACGGGTGTAGGCGGGTCTATTTAAAAACGCCCCCGGCTTTACAAGTGTGTGTGTGTGTGTGTGTGTGTGTGTGTGTGTGTGTGTGTGTGTGTGTGTGTGTGTTTGGGGGCAAAAAGCTTTATAAATAATAGTTCACCTTCTGCTTTTCCAAACAAATCTCTCCAAGTGTCGGAGGGGCCCCTCTAAGGAGCCAAGTACCCCCTACAATATCACAATTTTCACCCTTTTTAAAAAAAAGCAACAATTTAGAGTAAAACGAACTTTCGAATATATATATATATATATATATATATATATATATATATATATATATATATATATATATATATATGGGAGAGAAATTACCTTTAGAATAACGAAAAGATATAATTATGTCATTCTCATGACAGTTTCGTTTAATCATCATTTCCTTGAGGGAAATCCAAACAGTAAAGTATTTTTCGATTAATTTTAGATAATGTACGCTTACGGTAACTATAATAGTAATTAGATCAAAACTAAAATCAATTCACCATTCTTGAGAGATTCACGTTGAGTAATTTCTCTCACAGATTTTTAGTATTTTGCTCTCTCATATAATGAAGATATCGAACTCTGTTTATCGTAATTTTTCAAAAATAATTAAATCTAAGGATTCGATTGATCTATTTTGTTATTAAATAAAACATTCTCAAAATGATTCTTTATTTTTAAATCCCTGAAACGGTTACATGGTAAGTAACTGATTATCCAATAAAGAGAAATTCACATATACTATCATAATATCAACTTCTGTGTAAAACATGAAAGGAACATTAAAGAGAAGAGAGCGATGGTTTAGAGAGTTTTACAGCTTTTAAAACTAAATAAACTTAGGAGAAATTCAAAATTTATATCATTTCAGTCATTTATTCCCAAATATCATCGTCATGAGTTTTACATGGAATTAGATATTATGGTACTATTTGCGAATGTTTCATGTTGAGGTCATCAGTTGTTTATATATATATATATATATATATATATATATATATATATATATATATATATATATATATATATATATATGCGTGTGTCTGTGTGTTATTATAAATTGCGTTATATAATACAGAAACTCTGATTTAGACGATCACCCATTATTACACAGTGAATGTACCATTTGGCCTAGATAACGTAAATAGAATAAACAATAAAAGAAAAAGTAGCTGCTACAGGGATCGAACCTGCAACCGATGAGGTAGCTGCTTCAACGTAGCGTTGTTCTTACCATTGAGCAAAACAGTCCGTGGTAATGCACGAGCACAAACATGATAACGGGTGATTATTTCAAATAAGAGTTTCTATATGATGTAACGTATTTTATAATCATTCTATTGGATCGTATATCGATTTCCCCATAACACACACACACACACGTGCACACACACACACACACATATATATATATATATATATATATATATATATATATATATATAGCATCTATGTTATGATAATACCCATACTATATACTTATAACATACATTGTGATAAGACCCTATATAAATAAGAAACTACATAACCAATATATCAAAATCATAGCTGAAAGGGAGGTGGTGTTTGATCAAGACTGCGGGGGTGCTACTTGATATAACCGTTTTGTTTTTAAAATCCCCAAAACGGTTACATGGTAAACAACTGAGGGAAAATTCACACATAGTACCATAATAAGAAAAAGTATATGTAAAACAAGGGCAAAAAACAGTGAAAAAATTACACCAATTGCATTGACAGTTATTGGGAAATAGGTGACTGAAGTGACACAAAAATATTTTTATAAGTTTTTTTTGTTGTATTTAAAGCTATAAAGCTCTCTAAAATATATATATACATACATACATATATAAACGTATATATATATATACATATATATATATATATATACATATATATATATATATATATATATATATATATATATATATATATATAGCTATTAGTGTCGTATATATATATATATATATATATATATATATATATATATATATATATATATATATATACCTATTAGTGTCGATATGTGCGAACAGTTTTATACTAGATAACATTTTAGTACCGTTACAATCACCGTGACATTTAAAAGCTTACTTACCAAAAACCTAAAATGATCAACGGTGGGAAGCAACAGAAACTGGATGGCAACATTACTGCCATGTTATTTCTACAGTCCACTTAACCATAGCCCCCGTCCCCAGGCGTACAAGCCACTGGGGCGTGGGGGGAGCAACTAAATTTGGGCAAAACTGTGTGAAAATCAGTGTAATTCGGTCAAAACCGTGTCAATCTTTGGGCAAATCAATCTTTCTGCTCCTCTTAACCAAAGAGTTCTCATAAGCCTAAGCCAGCAGCTGCCGCCATTACTAGACTATATCTCTTCTATCTCGTCTAAATGGTAGTAAATAGAAGACTTGCCACCACAGTCAATGATTGAACAACCGTGGCGTCCAAATTTGAAGTCATGCAAAAGAACCCATCGAAGAATGAATTTGATTAGGATAAATTCTGTTTCTGACATCAATTGCATTTTCCACAGGACAACAGCTAAAATAGAGTAAAAATAACATTTTGAAGCATTTTGATCTAAGATAATGTAGATATTATTGATAAACCCATCGGAAGAGTTTTTTTCAAAAATAAAAACACCTTAGAAGATGTGTAGTGGGATATAGATGCCAAATTCATAATCTACGGACAAAACGGTATGACCAGGAACTCTCGAACATACGAACACACAAGCACACACAAATATTTTTAAAAGAAAGAATAGATCCCCCCCCCGCCTCCTTTGATGGCTACGAACAACTTGCCTTTGCCTGAAACGATCATGACACATTTGAAATATTCAGTCAGCTTGTCATTCGCTACCTTCTTTGAACGTGACGCTGAACCAAAGATGGCGACGTTTCCTGACATGAGTTAACGACTCTGACAAGAACCTCGCTTTGAGTACACCAGTTCTCATACGATCACCGAAGTTATGTAACGTCTGGATGGGTGATCGTTCAGGTGTACCAAGTGCTGTAAGCAACAGCAAGATTTTTCTGCGAATAACAGAAATGTTTGGACTAAATGAATAGAAGAAATCGTGTATTGGCAAGAGACGTTCATCATCATCATTCTTTTAATGTCCGTCGTTGGATATAGACCTTCCCCAGGATCCGCCACATTTCTCTATCATAGGCGTCGCAGAGCCAGTATTTTCTGAATTTGTCTAGTTCATCTCTCCATCTTATCTTTTGTCGGCCTCAGTTTTGCATGTGATCTCTGGGGATCCATGTTGTGAGTCGTGATGTCCATCGGTTGTCCACCATTCTTGCAACATAACCAGCCCATGGCCATTTGAGTTTTCAAATGGATCCTATGATGTCTCTGAACCCTGTTTTATTCCTAATATACTGTGCTGTCTTGTGATCTCTCCATGTGAGGTTGAGCATGATTCTCTCATGCATACGTTGCATACTTCTCAGTTTGCACTACTGTAAAAGATTCACAAACTGTACCTTCAAAGAAGACACTAATAATTCATGACTAGCACCCGGTCAAGACTGAGAATGAATGTAACAATATTTTTAATTTTTGCTCCTACCAGGTCAGAAAATGCTAGGTTCATTCACTCACTTATCTGACACTGACAAGACATTTTTCGTCAGGGTATCCGACGGGGCGCATAGGGATAGGAGAATAGATACCTCCCCCAAGGGTCGTTGGTGCAAAGTGAACATAAATTGCCTCAGCTGGGTTTCGAACTCGGATCGCTGATTCCGTTTTTTTCTATATCGATCACTTTTTCGATACTTTTCTGTTGTTAATCTATATGAGTGGCCTCAAGTGAAGGCTGACAATGAGTGCAATAAATATTCATTTTTGCTACTGCCTAGGCAGAAAATGCAAGCTTCATATACATGCATACACACACACACACACACACACACACACACACACACACACACACACACACACACACACATATATATATATATATATATATATATATATATATATATATATATATATGCAATGCTCTTCCATAGGAATAGAGCACCATGGTGGATGGGGAATTTCTGCGTAAATAAATATACCGCTTAAATTCAACCTTAATGATCGTCCAGTTCCGTAGCCCAGAGGTAGGATATCGGTCTCCGGGTTTGAAGCGAAGGTTTCAATCCTGCCTCGTGGTACTGGGTGGGATAATGGAAAGTAAATAGCCACACTGAAGAGATGTCATACATCGAAACAGTTGTCTGTGAATGACGCAATATATTTATATATATATATTGTGTGTGTGTTGTCTATGCATGAATATATAAATTTAAAAACAATTTGGAAAATCTTTTGATTTGTATTTCATTTTAATTTTCGATGACGGATTTCGCCATTTGATAGCTTCTTCGAATCAATTTTTGAAATGAAAATGCAGTTTGTCATGGTATTGCTACATGACTGTTATGTATACCAATATCATGACGACCACATTATCGTTATCCTCTATTATACATATATGGATACGTGTATAGTGTATATTAGCATGGCTTGGCTCTGTAAACGAAGGGAATTCTATATCAATTGCTGGCCTACACAGGACAGGCAAGTTGAGGGGGTTCCAGTATTGAGGGGCTGCTTTTTTCTTCTGCTCTAGCTCTGTGATTCGTGCTCATACATCTGAGTTTAAGTTTGATCCTACACTTGTGGCCTTGTGCCACACTAAGCTAGGCTTCATAAGTATTTCTATATGGATCTTTGTCGTTGAGTAATAGTTTGCGAATTGGTCTCACAGGATGTCCCACTCTTGTTGCTAGTTTCAGCAAAAGTGAAGCTTAATAAATATCAATATAGGGCACTTCCCCGGAAGCAACGGTTATTTTTTCTGTACTTGATCCTCCCTTAGTACTTCGATCCTCATTGGGTGTCACACTCTTGTGGCCTCATGCCCGACTAAGGTCTGTTCAGTAGATGGTTATAAGGAATCCCAATTTTAAACAAGTACATAACGACTAAAACATGGTTATTTAAAAAGAGAGTAATCACGAGATAGAATTATTGAAAGGACAGGGTGTTTTTCCTAAATGGGCCCGGGCTCTCACCATAACATAAATATAGTTTCAGCTACAATGGGACTAAAGCTGAACTAAAGTTCACAGCCTTTCCTGGGTCCTTTCCGATCCATGTAAGGACGCGTGAGAAGGTCCGCTCTCGTGGTCGGCAATGGCCAGGCCAGTCAGCCAGCCAGCATTCTGAATCAGTCCCAAATGTATCGCAGTGCCATCTGGTGCTTGTTGAAGCTCGCCAATCTGGATGTCGTCCCCTGATTCTGAACGGCGAATGAATTAAAGTAAATAGTTCGGGCGGACAGCTGCTTAGGATTTGCGCGTTTCCGAGTTGAGAGAAACGAATCACTAGGGACAGGGAAGGGCGTGGTTGAGTCGTTCATTTGAGTGGTTGGCGGGCGGGGGACGCATTTAGCTATCCCAGCTGTTAGGCTGCTATAAAAAGGGGTTGAGGTAAGGAGAGATTAACAGGGATTCTCTTCTGGGGAAAGAAAAAGGACAACTCCGTCATGAGACGGGGAATGTGGCTTTGTTTGTTATGCAATAGCCCCGAACAGCGTCGGGACGATCGCCATGTTGATACTGTGTCTCTGGCTGTCTAGAGTTCGAATCGTATGACATGAAATTCAAACATGTGCAAGTGATGTCACTCAATCCTCATATATGAGCTCAAGAATCGAATGTAACCCCCGTTGTCCGGTCCCACATTAGTCAGAACTTGAAGAGGAGTTCAAAAACTGGCGAATGAGTGGGATTCATGGAAATGCAGTAATTTTTTCTCATTTAATAACCTGCTGCAATAAGGGGATATCTTCATCATCATCAGCGGTATTTAGGCGTCCGTCGTTGGACATAGACCTTCCCAAGAATTTCCTGATTACTCTATCATGGGTGTTGCGGAGCCAATACTTTCTGAACTTGTTCTGTTCGTCACGACATTTCATTTTTACCGGCAACATTATTCTTTATGATCTTTGGGGATCTTTATGAGTCGGGATACCCAGTGGTTGATTTTTACGATGTGTCCAGCTTATTGCCATTTCAGTTTTCTAGTGGTTTCTCTGACTTCTGTCTTTTCTGTGGTGTACTACGTTGTCTTGTGATGTCTCCATGTGACGTTGAGTATGCTTTTCTCCTGAGCACGCTGCATGGTTCTCTGTTTGATGGCCAATCTTTTGGTTAGGTTCCCCATTTCAGCTCCATAGGTGACTATCGGAAGGCTGGATTGGTTATAGACCCTTCTTTTTAGGACTAACGGGATTTTCTTGTTCCTGAAGGTTGAGCTCGCTACAGTGATTCTTCGCTTGATTTCTTCTTTCTCGGAACTCATGGATATTCGTTATCCAAGGTAGATGTCACGGTCTACTCTCTTAAGCTCTGGGTTTTTAATTTTGATCACTGTGTATTTGTGCTCCATTTGTTTCACTGAGGTCCACGTGAAAACCCACTCTCTTGCTCTCTTCCTTTAGTTGGTCCAGCATTATCAAGAGATCATGGAGATTCTCTGGAGAAAGAAAAACGTCGTCAGCAAATCTAAAGTTACTTAGATATTCACCATCTCTTCTGATTCCTTTATTTTTCAAGTCTAAATCTCGGAAGGTCATCTCGGGATAGGCTGAAGGAGTTTGGGTGAGCTGGTATCACCTTGAGTGGAGAGTCTTTGTAGTTTTATAGGAGGAACTGCTGAGTCGATAGATGTGTTGAAATACACTGACATCATGATGATGATGATGATGATGATGATGATCATGATCATCATCATCATCATTCTTTCAACGTCTGTCGTTGGACATAGACTTTCCCCAGGATCCGCCACACTTCTCTATCGTGGGTATCGCAGAGCCAGTACTTTCTGAAATTGTCTAGCTCGTCTCTCCATCTAACATTTTGCCGGCCTCGGTTGCGCATGTGATCTCGGGGGATCCATGTCGTGAGTCGCGATGTCCATCGGTTGTCCGCCATTCTTGCAACATGACCAACTCACTGCCATTTAATAATTTTAATTGATTCTGAATGTCTTTTTTTCCCGGGTGTACTGTGCTGTCTTGTGGACTCTCCATGTGAGGCCCAGCATAATTCTTTCACGTGCACGTTGCATGGTTCTCAATTTGCAGATCTGTCTCTTGGTTAGGTTCTATGTTTCAGCTCCATAAGTGACTATCGGGAGAATGCATCGGTTGTATACTCTTCTCTTTAGGATTAATAGGATCTTATTTTTGAAGGTTGAGCTTGCCATTCTGGTGTGATTCTTCGCTTGATTTTTTCTCCTTTCGAAGGTCTTATGGAGATTCGTTGACCTAGGTAGATGTAGTGATCTACTTTCTCCAGTTCTGTGTCCTCTGACATATACAGGATCTAATGACTTTGGGGATTTATGCTGAGCCAGAGACGTTATTGGAGTCTATAAATGCTACGGTAGTTAGAAGCCATCAGATATGATACATCTCTCCAAAGTGTATTGATATTTACCAAGATTAACTTAGCATGATAAAAGGTCAAGCTTAGTCTGGAACAAGGCTACAAGTGTTTGACACCTAGTGAGGATCACGCTCACTATAAAATTGAACTGCATTAAAGGGATAAATGACTCCAAATATCCAGCTATGGGTACATAGTCGATACACACCCTTTCCAAAGGCATTCGTTGGAAGTGAACGCGAACTGTCCCAGTTGGAATTTGAACTCGTTTCACCACTCACACCTCCGATCCATATCGATTAGATGCAATTAAAACAGAGATGTTAATGACCGATAATCAGCAAGAAAACTGATCAAAGGAATTTTTAGAAATAATTAATGAATAATTTTCAAAGAACAAGGAGAGCAATTCCGTTTTTCAGACTTTTATTTTATTCTGCTCAAGTTCTTCAGAACCTCAAGAAATGAGGTGGGGCTCAAATTGATATATGGGTCAGCGAGATAATTTCAGATGAGAGTGATTCATCGTAGAAATTTTCCCGGCTCAACCCCGTTAGGTGCAGAAATTTTCTTTTTTGCTTTTTCTTGTTTTTCTAAATTCTTATTAATTCGTATTTTTTGCTTTCTATTTTTGTACGATTTATAAAACGTGGGGTTCAAAAAAACGTTTGTAGTCAAAAATTAATTATAACGAACGTTTTTCTCCGTTCTTTAGAAGTCACCCTTCCCTATCTATGTTTTTGATTGAGTTCGATTGACTAGATCATTCTCTGGACTTACAGACGTAGTAATGGGGCCTGGCTTCTGTCCCACAACCACGTGACCTGGGGGGTGGTAATTGAATAAAACGTCACCATAAGATACAAACATTCGAACCATTAAAAAAAAAAAAGAACTAAGAACCATAAGTTCAAAGATGCGTCCACCATCCGTGGTAGTAGTAGCAGGGAGTGGAGGAACAGGGAAAGTGAGTAGCCCTTATCGATTGATTCTCATACTCGTAAAATATTTCCATATGGAAATATTCTGAGAATATTATTTTCATAAAAAATCGTGAATGACAATTTTGGGTTTCTATTTTTTGAAGGCGCAGACCTCAGAAATCTATTATGATATTAGCAACTGGTTAAGAAAATTATCGCAATAGATGATGACGTAACACCTTTTAATGACATCATATCTCTTCCTTCCTTCCTCTTTCTGTTAATTAACGTAATAGGGACCCGAGCCGACCGGCTGACCAACTGGAAAGCCTCTAATAGAGATGCGTTTGGACACATCTAAAAATGCCTGCATTATTTGGTGTTCGGAGGCAGTGACACCCCCTTCATATCACTGACTAGTTTCGATCATTCTAGGGGCAGGAAGACATCGCTATCACGTCACGTGAACTCATGTATGACGCTCATTTGAATTGCTAGGAGACACACTGCTCTAACGGCTGAAAGTCACGTGATATCACGCGTCCTGGCTGGTCTGCTCAATGTGACATCACGTTTCACTTTTTCTGTCTCTGTACACATTTGCAGGTTTGCGTGATAGCGTGAGGTGGCATGCTCTTTCATCTAGACGTGTTATGTTTGTTTGTCACGTGTGAAATCACGTGAGATGACGTGACACAGGGGTGAATCCCCTTGCTGATTACTATGATTTTGAGGCCTTGGGCGCTTGCATAAATACGCGTAACGTGTTAGCAATGCATCCCCGCCCTAAATTTCAGGGATCAGATTAGATACCGATTTAGCATAAACTTACAATGTGTTGAACCCCTCCCCTCTAAAACGTTTGTTTTGTTTTGCTTTTTTGTTGGTCTTTTTTCCGATACATAATAAGGAGTGAATTAAATTAAAATTTTTAGAACTAGCCAGCCAGACCAGTTTGAAAACTGAAGAAACCTATGTTAATAGTTTAGCTGGCAGTCTTGGTTGACAGTTTCTAATATTGTGTTGGCTGGTCATGATAGACTTTGGTTTCTCAATTAAACTCTCAAAGTGCTGTACGGAAACCAATTAGATGCAACGATCAAAAATTACGGGAATGTAATAGAGTCAAGTTAGCTTTGAAGGAAAAAGTAGTCGTAATTCAGTGAACTCAACTCAATTAACGGTCTTTATGCCCTCCCATAACTTTTTGGATCTCTTTCAGAGCAGACGGTTCATATTTTGAAGTTTTTGTCATACTGCCCTCTTTTTTTTTTCTTTCTTTTTTTTTCTTGGTAATTGTTTGATTGGCAAGTTATCCCCCTTCCTCCCCCCCCCAACAAGAATTCGGCTAATCGAATTTTATTTCGGTCGAATTAACTCGTTCCAAATTTTCTTCTTTAATTTCTCATCTCTTCCTTCTTTTTTTCTTTCTTTCCGTTCTCTTTCTGCTATTCCTCTCCCTCTCCCTCTTTATCTTTCTGTCTCTCTATTTATCTCTCTATCTCTCCTTCTCTATCTTTATCTATCTATCTATTTATTTATCGATCGATCTAATTATCAATCATTTTATCTCGGTCAGATTAACTCATTCTCTCTCTCTCTATCACACACACACACGCACTATCTCTCTCTCTATCACTCTCTCTCTCTCTCTCTATCTCTCCCCCCTCTCTCACTGACGCTTCTACCTGTGATGGTTAACAAGCTTGCCTTGTAGACCTATTCGATAGCGCACTGAATTCAATCACCATGGCGTCCCTCACTTCAGTGGCCTTGTGTCAAACTAAGCCGAGCCTTGCGTAGTATGATGGCTACCGAACTTGACTCTCAGGCCAATTTGCTAACATATCCGCCCAATCATTACTGGCCTTGTGTCATTCTGAGCTAAGTAAATAAAAACAATGATATTTCGGACGACACCTGCGATTGCACGATGGTCAGAAGCTTGTTTGGCAAGCTGGTTCTGTTTGGAATGAAGTACCGTATTTTCCCCCTAAAAATGTCTCAAAAAGTGACCGTAACCTTCATTGTCCAGTCTCATATTGACCCAAACCTAACGATAGGTGTTTTTGTTTTTTTTGTTTTTTTTTCAAAAGAACCAGGAGAAATCAGGGAAATGCATTTTTTAAAATTTTTTCTTAAAAAGAATTAGGGGGCCATATGCCGTCATTGACGGCCCCACTTCTGGAAACCGTTGCCCGACAGATCTGAAATTAGGAAATGATATCATAGAATGTGCCTACTGTAGTACGACGGTTAGCAAGCGCGTGTCCTCAGTCAATTTGTTATTGGAAAGAGTTAGAGCCTCACTGGGTGACCTACTACTTTAGTTTTGTTTCATATTAGTCTTGCCTTATTAAGCATTAATCATATCATATAAGACGCCTGCCATAGTGCAATGGTTAACAAGCTCGTTTTGCAAGCTGATTCGCTATTATTCTTCCTTGGGTGGTCTTGTACCAGACTGAAAAGATATTCATCCATATCTTATCTTTTTCTTCTTTCTTTTATTTCCTTTCAACTTTTTGTACATTTTCTCTCTTGGCCCTTCTCACATGTACGATTACATCCCCCTATCTCACTCATTCTTTCTTTCTCTGCCCCCTCTCTCTCCCTCTCTCTCTCTCTCTCTATTTATCTATCTCTCTCCCTCTATATATATATATATATATATATATATATATTTACATATATGTATATATATGTGTGTCTGTGTATATGTATATGTATATATATATACATATATATATATATATAGAGAGAGAGAGAGAGAGAGATAGGTTTCTCTCGCTCTCTTTCTGTCTCTTTTTCTCTCTGCAGATATTCAATCTTTTTATATTTTACCCATTTTTCAATCTCTGTCCCTTATTCCCTTTCTCCTCGTCTCTCTCTCTCTCCCTCTCTCTCTCTCTCTCTCATTCTGTGTCCCTTTCTCTCTTTTGCTCTCTCCCTCTCTTTCTATTTCTCTATCTATCTATGTATATACATATATGTCATCCTTCTATAAATCCCTCTACCTATCAACTGTATTGCGATAGTCTCTCTTCCTCCATCTCTCTCTCTCTCTCTTTCTTCCTCTCTCTCTCTCTCCCCCTCTCTCTCTTACTATCTATCTATCTATCTATCCATTTTCTCGCCCTTTCTATCTATTCATCTTTCTTGTTCCTGGCTCTCTCTCCTTCCCCCCTCTCTCTCTTTCTTAGCCATTTTTCATTTTGTTTTCTCATTCCGCCTCCCTCTCTCTCCTTCTCTCTGCCCACCTCTCTCATATTCTCACTTTTTCCGTTGCGCCTGCTGTAGTGCGATACTTTTCCCTCTCACATCTCTCTCTCTCTCTCTGTTTCCCTCCCTCCCCCTCAATCTGTTCCCTGCCACACACGCCCGAATCGCAAGGCGTTCTTACCTTCCCAGTGTTTGAAGCGAATTGTGATCTAACCCGAAACATCCAAACCCCCCTCCCTAGACCCCAATCCTTCTGCATTCTTATTCTCCTCCCCTTCTCCCATCTCTCTTTCACTCTCTCTCTCTCTCTCTCTCTCTCTCTCTCTGTATCGTATCTCCCTCTCCAATGCATGCTCCCCACTCAATTGTATGCCCGATTAACATTCCATCTCCAATACGTCACTTCGGAACGTCCGTATCGGGACGCCATTTTGTGCATTAGGAACGATCTGCTAATGGCTGCAGAGGGACTTGGCGAGAAATCTCGCAAATAAACACACGCACGCACGCACACACACACACACACACACACACACACACACACACACACACACGTGCGTACATCTTTGACTACAATAGACGCCATTTTTCACGGCACCTTCGGGAATCTAAGAATGCCGTTAGAACGAATTTGCCGTTAGAACGAATTTTATACAAAGTATTTTAATAATGTGAAACGAAACAGTTCAGTAGACTCAAGGGATTACAACACCGTCAGGGATGACGTTAGAACGAATTTGCCGTTAGAACGGGTGAATGTTATGCAAAGTGTGTTAATAATGTGAAACTTAAAAGTACAGTATACATTAAACTTCTGTTATTACAGCATCCCCGGGAATAGGAGAATGCTATCAGAACCAAATTTGCCGTTAGAGTGGGTGGATTTTATGCAAAGTGCGATAATGTGAAACCAAAAAAAAAGGACAGCAAATTCCTATTATTACGGCACCATATGGATTTTGCTGTTATAACGGGTCAACTTTATACGAAATGAATTAATAATGTGTAACTAAAAAGAACTGTAGACTCATGTTATTACGACACCCTCGGGCATTTAAGAATGTCGTTTGAACGGATTTGCTGTTAGAACGGGTCAACTTTCATAAGAAGTGTATTAATAATGAGAAACCAATAAATCACGATAAAAAGGACTTTTTATCACCCTTTCACGGTCTAATGCCCCCCACACGAGTTAAAGGTTTGCGAATAAAATGGACGAACCTAAAAGTAATAATGGTGATTACATATATGATGCATGTAATTGATTGTTTCTTGAAGGCAACAGTAAATTCTTTGAAATACGTATAGACAGACAAAGGTTTCATACAAAAATAGAGAAATATTGAAATCAAGCCAGAAGGAGCAATTAATTTAGGCCACATTATTTCAGGGGTTTACTAATTTCAGATTTTAAAATAATTCATTGAAATCTTCATGTGCTGTTGCTGCAAACTAATCTCCGACAAAGTTCTAGCGCGAAAAGAAAAACAAACGTGCCATAATTGAATAGTGCCGTTAGAACCATCGTCACTACCACGAGTGTTTAAGATCTATTCTGACAGCTCTCCTTTTACATCGGCTTTAATTCCGAAGTGGAGGAATCTTTGTTCTAATTCTTTTTTTAAATTAAATTAACTTTCCTTATTTCAGGATAGAAGAGAACACTTCCGGTTTAAGTGGATGTAAACAAGACTGCCTGCTACAGGGTCAAACGCCACTCCTTCTATTCTACGACTTTTGCATTGTATATATTCCAAGGATTACAGAGATGTGAGTGGTGGTAACGGCACACACAATGGAATCGGCGACCCGAGTTCAAACTCCATTGTCCTGTCGGGTCCATCTATGTTTATTTCGGGCTAATGCTTATGGGAAAGGCATGAATCTTTCTGTTCTCACCCCTCCCGCAATGGGTAAAATAACAGGCAGATTAGGTCAATTAAGGAAGGACAATTCTAATTGCAAACCAGGGAGTGGAACTCCCTTAAGGTAGTTTGATGCCAAATTCGACATCTTTCCAGTAGCTCCTGCAGCCAAGCATAGCTTTCCGCTTTCCTCTGGAGAAGGATTCTGTCGACTGGGCATCTCAGGATCTCCATACGCTTCACCCAGGCATGCGTCAAGGAGAGGACATTGTATGTAGCGACAGAACGGAGGCCCCTCTATTCCAAAAGATCTTTCTCTCTATCTCATACACACAACTTGTCCAGCGGATGATTTTAAAACCAAGAATAATGATTACCCCCTTAGAAAACATGTTTCTAAGAACAATAAAGTAGGTAAGGATTGTTGTTGTTGTTGGGTTTTTTTTGTTTTTTTTTTTGGCTATGGTGGGAATAGAAAGTGAATTCCAGCCTCCAACGTGTACTGGGGTTCGACAATATTGTCTAAATGCTTGGCATCTAGCGCCTTTGCAGTAGGAGAAGACCAGACAGAAGGTGGAGAGCTGAAATAGAAAAGTTTTGCCGTCAAGACAAGACAGGTTAGAACTGTCACGGTCGGCATGGAGGGAACTGAGAAAAGCGTTTGTGAAATAGGAGACCAGAAATGGATGATGATGATGATGATGATGATGATGATGATGATGATGATGTAGCCCTTGTAAATTGACGAGATGCATGAGATAATACATGTCCCGCTGGGTTGGTGGGCTCGTTATCTTTCTTTTGTCAATCTGAGACATGACATTTTGATTCTGCAATCAGTGTAGTACATAGAAACCCCTTGAGAGACAAGCGCCTATTTACCCAAACTCCCTTCAAAAACAGGATATGACACAAGATCGATTCAATGTGGGGGACCATACACGCGAACGTGTAGGGCAGGAACTATTCGAAAAATTCCAAGAGTATTTGACTTAATCCCGATTTCACTGGTCTAGACTACACAGAGTAATGAAAAGAATAATTCATCTGCATCGGTTTTGTCAGAAAGGGTCTTCCGTACATAAAATTGGATGATCAGCATGCAAAACCTGTGATGGACCAGTAGTATAGATTCATTTGAATCATATGAATTCTGTCCCAACTACTGAGAAAAAATCGCTGGGTAGCTCACCCTTCCCCCTCTCCAGATCCACGCTGTTCACTTTACGATCGTGGAATAACGATCTTGGATTTGCAATAAAAAGCAACTGAAATTAAGTTGGAAAAATTCTATAATATCATTCTGCTTGTTCCTACTTTCGTTCAAATCTTAGTAGTAGTTGGTTGATAGTAACATTAGGGAAATGTTAGGTAGTTTAATGAGAGGGCAAGAAGAGTGACGGAAAAGGTAGGTAGTTTAATAAAAATGTTGGAGGATTGAGATGAGAAAAAAGTTAGGTAGTTTAATAAGAATGTAGGAATAGTGAGGTGAAAAGTTAGGTAGTTTAATAAGAATGTAGGAAGAGTGAGATGATGAAAAGTTAGGTTGTTTAATAAGAATGTAGGAAGGGAGAATGAAGAAAATGAAGTTGAGTAGTTTATTGAGAAGAAATTAAATTAATCCATGTTTGGAAGGGCAACGAAGATTCGGAGAGGGGATCACGAAAAACATGCAGTGGATGTTGTCGGACACAAAGTAAGGGATCAATTTAGAAGTCCATAGTAAACTGAATCCCCACTGAAGACCTATTCAGGGGGTATTCCCAAAAAACAAAAAAGTGTTTTTCTAGACATTATAAGTAATCTTTTAAATTTTCAGTCTTGTAGCTCCATTGGTGCAGCCTGTTCGTATGACGCTTGCATATATAGCCAGCCAGCCAGCCAGAATAACTCAAAAATTGAAGAAACCTGTGTTGAAACATGTTGACAGTTTTGGTTGACGGTCATTAATAAAATCCCAATAATATCGTCGTCTAAAGATTAAATAGCAATAAAGTTTTAATGTAAAAGATAAATTCCAATGAAATCATCGTATATCAATAAAACTGCTGTCTAAAGGATAAAATTCTGAAAGGATCATCATATAAAGATTAAATAACAATTAAATTCCTGTATAAAAGGTGAAGTTCCAATTAAATCGTTGTATAAAGATTGCCAAGTACGATATCACTTCGACTGTTTCCCAAAGGATTCTCGTAAATTATCTGACGCTGTGCACCCAAGAGGAAAAATTAATTTATCGAGGCAGACATTGTATAAGGCGATCGATAACTGTTCCTGCAGGCTTTTCACCAGTCAAAGTCTGGTAAAGGATATGGGCGTCCGCTGGGAATAGGGGCAAATGCCCCGTTTGCCCCTTTTCCTGGTCATGCCTTCACATCTAGGATGAAGGGGTTCCAAAGTTGGAACCTTGAAGTTAATAAAGAATAATTGTGTCGTATAATTCGTATATTGTATTTCAAAAAGATGGCGTTATTCTTCGTTGGTAAAATGGTTGCCGCTAAGCTATATTCCAAAAATATATTTTGCTCCCCTCTCTCCTCACCGCTGGAAATATACCGTTTTGCCCAGCCCCTGGAAAAGTGTCAACTGGCGCCCATGCGTAGGGAGCCTGTTTATTTGATTCTACGACAAACAGTAAACAGGTGCTTTTTTTACAGACTGTGAGAATACATTTTATATTTATTATTTTGAGCTGTTTGAACTATTGATATCATTCTTTGTGTTTCCTTTTGTGGTTACCAAAATGTTTCAGCCGATCCATTCCACAGCCTTCTTCACGTGTACGAGGCTGGACCAATAAGTCTGACACGAAGTTATTGGTTGATGTCGATCAGAAATTTTCACTGTATTATGCTCGGTCTATGTGATTGATATTCACTTCTGAATTAATAGCATCGACAATGGAAGGAGATTATGTTGAAAAAATATTCGTTATGTAAAGCAAATATTGTTTTTCTTATCTTTGGGCCATAGACTCATTCATTTACATAAGCACAATCCGTATGGAAGATACGTTCTGTAATTTGGAGATGACTTTAGAACAAATTGATTTTGTTTCTTGTAGTAATAAATTCCAGAATATGCTCATAGCTTCTGCATTTCAAGGGCTATCCGGTCACCTCTTACAGGGCAATTTCCCTGCTCATGGTCTATCTCTTACAAATGGACCCACTATTTTAAGTGGGCAGTTAGAACCATTACTGCCGTGGACAGCAGTAATAGCCCATTGAGTTGAAGATCCTATTGAATTACGATGTTACCATCTTCACCTACGATCGCTTCAAAACCAATCCTGATTATACCGTAACCTTGTTATCTTTGTAGAAGCCAACATGACGGACATTTCTTCCTGTTTCCCTGGTAACTGAGTGGTAATGGACCTCATCAATTTGGATGAAATGTCAGGGGTATGAAAGCCGCAAGCATTTACTCGTTATTTTTCTAAGAATGGGGGTGACCCTTACACAGAAAAGGCAACTTTTGCTCTGTGCTCAATGAATGTTATTGATACGAATGTACAGAGCAGTTCCTTTTATACCAGTGTAAACATATCGGTAAAAATGACGACAATTGTTTTTTTCAATTCTGCCCGCCAAATCTGTTAGCTTCTTTGAGGCATTGTCTCCTCCCCCAATATATACAATCTGACTGACATACTGACATGCTTAAAATTTCAGCACTGTGTCATCAGTGCACCGTGAGCCTATTGGTAAGTTATCAGGCTGCTATGGTTCGCATTGGAGTTCAGTTCGCGACATTTCCACTTAATTCTACACATCTGTTTCCTACAGCGTGACAGAGAACAAATGGATAAATAAACAAATAAACAAAAACATATCGATAATTATTATTATATGTGTTTTGATAAATAAGCTATTATGGTCGGAAAGCAAGCCTGGTTTTGTCTGAGAGTCGAATTTGCTAAACAATTATTTTCATATAAATAAGCCGTTATGGTTTGGGGTCAGGAGAATCCCTCGAAAGCAGTGGTCCTCAACCAACGGTCCGGAGTTGCAAAGCATGTGTTCCCGGGTCACGGGGGAACGATGTGAATTGGCGATAGTGAACGACGTGAGTCAGCTGCACTTTTCTTCATCCCCTCTCCCACCCCCACACCCCATTCAGAAATACATTTGACTTGAACAGTAAACTAACGGTAGAAACGAGATGAATTAGACGGAAACATTCCAGCAGTTAATGAACGATTTTTTTCCCCAATTGATTTGAGCTTCTCCCCTACGGGAGCTCAAGCGGATTTTGATACTGAATTCGTTTGATAAAACCTTTTGGAAACGAAATTGAGCATAGTAGCCGTTTATAAGTGACCGATGGTTGACTTATCTCTTATATTCCTGTGGCGATTACCCCGTAACCCTCATCAATGAGAATAGCGTATGTTTTTTCCTTGCACAGCCCTTATCGTACTAGTCCAGTGGTTCCTAACAGGGGGGATTTATCCAAAAATGGCAAATTTAGGAAGTCCGAGACAGGAATGAGGCTATTAGGTAAAATAAAAGTCGTGGTGAATCTTATGTTTCTAATTATTTTTGCTAGCTTTCTTTGAGTAACAAATACACACACGCAATTGTACAATTATGAAATTAAACTGATCCTTATTATAAAGCTGTCTAAAGACTTGAAAAATAAAATAATGTTTTGAAATTATTCTCTTTGTAACTTACTTAAATGGACTCGGAGAAAACTACAATCTTATTGACAAAAGTGTGGAATGACATTGAAAAGGTTGAGAACGACTGTACAAGCCTTTTCTGTTCCTTAGCTCTTTTATAGAAGCATTTTTTTTTTGCAAACAGTTCTTTGTGGCTAGCTCTTTCATGGTGGAGCCCTTACCTTCCATACCCCTTCACCGGACGGTAACCCTTACTCCAAAGCTAGATGCCCAATATTGTTGAATACCAGACCAATTAAAAGTGTTTCATTCGGATGGACAATCGCTGTCTAGAGGTTTAGATATTATCTCGGGGTAATTAGTGTTGGAGTCTGGATGTTACGTGTAGGCCAAACATCTGAGTATCGTTGGCTGACTAACTTATTCGGCATGCATACACATATTTGCGAGCAGTTAGTGGCCCAGTGGTTAACGGCCCCGAGAGTGGGTGCGGCGAGTTGAGTTCAATCTACGGTTGAGACAGTTTTGCGCTCACTTTACACTAATGCCCTCGGGAAATGCACATATCCATCTCTTCCCCTCTTCCAACACCTCATGGCAGAGTAAAGCTGATCATTCCCCTGCGTCTCACATTTATCATGGGAAGGGGAGCCCATTTCTCACAAGAGATCTTTGGAGCCGGTAATTATGATATATGTATATATGTGTGCGCTACCTCTGCTAGCATTAAGGTTGTAAATTCCCAATAAACTGGGTTAATTGGATACTCTTCTACCTCAAACACTGTATCAGAATAAATGTGGGGTGATTATTGATTACATCTAATGCTTTGTGTCAGACTAAGCTTTTTGAATACATTACGGTGCCTTGAGCGAGAGTAGCGAGAGCGATTATCTGCAAGCTAGTTTTGTTTTATCATTCCTCAGAGGAGCAAGTTCTATCATCTCATCGCACTTAACACATGTAGCCTTGTACCACACTGAATTTAGTAAATACCTTTCAGCACCTTGGCCGAGAGTGATGATTTGCAAAGTGATTTGGTGACAAAAATGGAGGCGGGCACGACACATAGCAATAATGAATGATAAAAAATGGTGCAAAATGTTTATATAATGGTGTCCAACGGGTAGCAGGTGAATGTGTGTGTTTGGCGTGTTTTTGTGTGAGAGAGAGTATACATCCTTTCAAGGTTGACAATGGGTACAAGAGCTTAGTACTGTCAAGTACTAAGATATATTCTAAGATAATGGCGTGTGTGATTCCGAGCATGTTAGATAATGCATTTGATTGCATTTATGTACACCGCAATTGCGGCAAAATCCTTATTCAGAGAGAGAGAGAGAGAGAGAGAGAGAGAGATTAATCAGTCCTTCTATTGCCAGCGGCCAAGGGCAGGCGACCTGTAGACCGTTCGTAGTCAGCCTATTAATCTACTCTTCTGCAGACCAACCTTTGGCCCCCTAACTTATCGCTATCTCATTAGCTAAATTGACTTATACCCTCTACTTTTACTTGATACCGGAAGTAAATGTTCATCTACTCTTTTCTCTTCTGTTTTCCTCCTGTTTTCTTTCGTTTCTCACACAACTAAACTTAAAATCTATCTTTCTTACTTCTATCGTTAGAATCCTTATACACCATCCCTTTTTTTATCAACCCCTTTCAATTTTCTTTCTCCAACTGATTTTTTAGTTAAGAGGCGGTGACTGGCTATCTATCTGCAGGGGTTCCAAGCGGCCCTACTTTATCTACCCAAAATGTTTCTATAACCCTTTTGGCGTCTGAAATGGGTTACTCTTATGCACCCTCATACATACATATAATTAAGTTGCGTATCTTTACAGACTGCGTATGTAAGTATTCCACACTGAAAATATCTTTTAAAAAAGTGTCATTTGAAAATAATATAAATTATTTAAGTATAAAAACGAAATGTCCAATCAAACAGTCCCATCAGCCCTCATATTGTAACACTATTCTACATAGGGAAAGATCAAATGTTTAACAATGAGACATTTGTATTGTGATAAAAAAAATGTTTTTAAGTCATAGCTTTGAATTAAGCAATCCTGATCGCTCTGTCCAAAGCTGGCAATAGGCAAAGTCTAGATGGGGAACCAAGGTCTCATTGAAAATGGCTCATCAAGTATTTTATAAACTATACTAAATACACATGATTCGTGTATGCGTATACAGGTACACACACACATATATATATATATATATATATTTATATATATCATTACTTCTATGTATATACATGTTTGCTTCTACCAGGGGGTAAAACCCCCCTCAAAACTACGTGTATGACATAAGCTACATACTAAAACCATGGATGAAAGGGGGTGCTATTTGATCAGCACTGCTGGGGTCCCATGATAATAAAATTTGTTTTGTTTTTAAATCCCCAAAACGGTTACATGGCTAACAACTGATGATCCCTTCAAGAGAAAATTTACACATTGTATCAGGATATCAAAGTATATGCAAAACAGGGTAAACATCGGTGAAGAAAATTACATAAATTGTATTGACAGATATTGGGAAATAAGTGACAGGTGTGACAAAAGTTTTGTAGTGTTTAATGTTGAAATCTGTAAAGCTTTCTAGATTCTCCCTCTATCTCTCTCTTTTTCTCTCTCTCTCTCTCTCTCTCTCTCTATATATATATATATATATATATATATATATAACTATTTTGTTTTTAAAATCCCCGAAATAGTTACATGGTAAACAACTTATGATCGCTACAAGAGACAATTTATACATTGTTCAATAATAACAAAATATATATATGAAACAGGAGAAAAACACAGAGGAAAATTATTTATATTACATTGACAGATATTGGGAAATAAGTGACTGAAGTGACAAAAGAGAATTTTTCAAAAGTTTTTTTAATGTTTATTGTTTAAAGCTGTAAAGCTTTCTAGACTATAGATATAAATATGCGTGTGTGTGTATGCGTGTGTGTGTATGCGTGTGTGTGTGTGCGTGTGTGGTTGTGTTTTGTATATGTGTGTGTACATGATGTGCGAATGACGTACTGGCCACATGACAATAGAAGAAGCAGAACGATTTATAGAAAGACAATGGCTAGCAGTTTTTATTGGAAATGTATATAGTACAATAGAATACATTACTGTTGTGTAAGCAGCAAATACATCAATAGTATTTGCTTCTACCAGGGGAAATAAACACCCTCGAAACTTAAAAATGCATATGCTAAACGGCCCACCTGCGACCCTAGCCTGGTAGGAAGAGCAGGGAAGGGATCCATCTTGTTGATGAAAATTAGTCTTGGCGAACGAAGAATTCCTGTCTAGTGACCTTAGATAATTAGATAAGTGGAGGAAAGTATCGTAAGGTGATCACAAAGGTCCAGTTTGAAATGCTTTGGGGCATTTCTCTAATCAAATTAGGCAGACTCTCTAACCTGGTCAGTACTTGGATGGGTGACCACAGGGGAATACCAGATGCCTCAAGCAAGAATGGTGTTGTGAGTGATGCCACTCCGTCGTGTGCTTGTCGCCTCATAGTCTATTTCATATATCCGATGGGGACGTGAAATCTGACTGTGCCCAACACTGCAAATATCTTTTAGATTTTTTAAGATTATTCTTTTAGATTTTTTAGATTACTTTTTCAGGATTTCTTATATATATTGCGCCTACCATTCTTCCACGGTCTATGGTTCCAACGCGCTGCCTTTGAAATATTGCAAGCCAAGGAGAGAGGAATTTGTGATATGGGAAGCCCAGAGGAGAACTGTTGATGTCATAGCCAGTGTAAGGGCCCTTGCTAAGTAGTTAGGTTCCCTGGTATCCTACAACCCGAAAACGCCAACCACCATGTTTGTTAAATTGACCAATAAGGCTGTTTGGGTTATTCTGTTTATTTGGGAAAACCGTCGTGGTTTTTTTTCTGAATCATCAACATAATAATCGTAATCAGACTCCGAAATCCATTTTGGGGCATGACGGGATTTATTAGAGACCGTCAACCAAAACTGTCACCAAAAATGTCAACATGATTGTTTTCAGTTGTAAACAATTTCTCGTTGACATTTTTTTGTCTTTTTAAAATTCCCTTCCCCTTAAAGATGTTTTCAGTGGGGGTTCAATTTGCAATCAAAGTTTATGTTGAAATGATCCCTTAGTTTGAGCAGGCAGCATTCACGCTTGTGTTTTTGAAAATTCGGATTTTTTTCATGATCACTGCTCAACAAAAGGCGAGAAGAGTAATTAATTCATTGGTCACTCCATTTTCCAATTTTATTAATCAATCAACCCAACATGCTACCAAAAGACATTGGTTGCATGATGGTTTCTTTTGAGTGACTAACCTGACCTGTTGTTGGAAGTGTTAGACGTGGGATTGATAAGCTTTACTCTACCACGCTGGCCAAAGACATTTTTGCAATGGTGAAATGATCTTAGTTTTAACCTTTTCAACGCCGTAAAATGTACTCAGTACCTTTCTAGACTATTTTCACTGCGGTTTCTTGATTATATCGTCTAAAAACCGTTGATTTCTTTGTACTGATAAAACTCACTACAGTACTAATAGTCAGTGAGATTACCTTACCGGCCATTGTTCACCGAACTTAGCTTAATCTGACACAAGGCCAAAAGTGAGTAGTAATCTGCGAAGATCTTCCCCCATAAAGATAATTGTTTGTGATGGTGGTCGGTAAACCTTTTTAGGTGGCGGACCGGATCGGAAATGTTTCTTACGTCTTGTGGACCAGAATTAAAACAATAAAAACAGATGGTCATACCAGGCCACGGGAAACGGGAACAGCTTGTATTTTGATTACAGCAATTTTTTTTCTATATCGGAGGCACATGAATTTCAGTAAAACCGATGTCACGTGCCATCCGTTGCAGCAGTAGTGAGTTCGATCCTCACTTGATGCCTGACACTCGTGGACTGTGTTTAACCTTGTGTCGCACTAAGTTGATCTTGGTAGATATCGATACAGCTGGGAAATATGTACCATATTTGATGGCATCTAACCACTGCAGCATTCGCAGACTCCAAGAAGGCCTTCGACTCAGTGTAAATCCCAGAAGTCATTGATGCAAGCGTACAACAAAACATAGACCCCGTATATGTCAGAGAATTTCAACATATCTAACGACACAGCAGTTCCTTCTTCATCAGGATACAGAAAACTCAGAGCCTTTTCAGCTCGAAAACGGAATAAGACAAGACTATACCAGCTCACCCAAACTATTTACAGCTGAGATTCAAACTAGACAAAACAAAATGATCAGAATAGACGTCGAATACCTAAGTAACCTCTGATTTGCTGACGACGTCGTCCTTTTTGCTGAGAACCGTCATGATCTCCAAATAATGTTAGGTGAACTAAATGAAGAAAGCAAGAAAATTGCCCTCTACATGAACTTTAGTAAAACGAATGTCATATGCAACAAACATGAGGACAAAGACACAATGATCAAAATCCAAAACGCTGAGCTGAAAAATGCTGACTGTCATATATACCTGGGACAGAGAGTCTTCTTGAAATCCTTAAAAGAAGAAATCAAACAGAGAATCATCTTAAGCTGACAAGCTTTGGCCAGAGCACGCACAATATTAAAAAATAGATAAATCTTACTAGTTTTGAAAGGAAGGGTCTACAACCAACGCATCCTCCCAATAGTCACCTATGGCGTGAAAACATGGAACCTAACCTAAAGACTGATTCTCAGACTAATCACCACAGGTACCACAACGTGTACAGGAAAGGATGATACTCAAGCTCAAATAGACAGACTGCAAGAGAGCTCAGTATACAGGAGTCAGGGGTATCATAAAATCCATTAGAAAAATTAAAAGGGTAATGGACAGGTCATGCAGCAAGAATGTCAGACAACCGCTCAACATCGATTCTAGACGTGGATACCCAGAGATATCACATGAAATGGTGACCGGTAAAAAGTAAGATGGCGTATTCCCCAATTGATGCTGGAGGTCAATGTTCGAGCCCAGGTTCAAAGACAGTTCAGGAGATATTGACGCCTGTAGAGAAGTAGAGCAGATCTCTGCGAAGGTTTATGTCGATGGACGTTGAAATGATGATGATGATGATGATGATGATGGTGATGATGATGATGATGATGATGATTGTGCGTGTGTATGTGTGTGTGCGTGTGTATATGTGTGTGCGTGTGTGTGTTAGCCTGTGTACGCTTGATACATTCCGATGATTCCGTGTGCTATCAATCAACAACAAAAAAATGAGAATCTTTTTTCTTGGAATAAAATATTGTTTTGCAGCGATTCGGATTTTATCTATATTAATAGAACATCAGGAAAGCGTAATGTTTAAACATTTTTAGCTTCGAAACATTAATTCATTCGAGGCTGCAACAAAAATGAATCTTTTGCTCTATTTTCCAAAACTGGATTTTACTGTTCTCTTATCAAACAAAGAAAAAGAAAATAAGGAAAACAAAGAATTCTCTTTTGTAACATCACATATTCAACAAGGTCGGTGTGCCAGATGAAATGAAAGCACGGGTCGGTTTGTCCCACGGACCATAGTTTACCGATCCCTGTTTGGTGAGGCTACCTTCACAAAATTGTGCTACAGTGGATCCCAAACTATTCCAGATAATTACCCACTTTCGTCAATAAGATTACTGATTTCCCCTGCTTCCATTCAAGTAAGTTACAACAAAGAATAATTTCCAACAATTATTTTATTTCACGAATAATTAGGCAGCTTTATAATAGGAATTGGTTTAATTTTATAATAGTATAACTATCGCTGAGTATCTGTTATTCAAGGAAAGCAAGCGAAAATAACTAGGAACACGTCATTTGAAATTGTAATTTATAACAAAGAATTCTGCTATCTGAACTGGTATACACATCCATGTGCCTGTTTGTTTATTTTTTTGTTTGTTTATTTTTTGTTTGTTTGTTTTGATCTTTTGTTTGTTTTTTTTTTTTTTGTTTTTTGTTTTGTTTTGTTTTTGTTTTTATTGTTTGTTTTGTTTTTTGTTTTTTTTTGTTTTTTGTTTTGTTTTTTGTTTGTTTGTTTTTTGTTTTGTTTTGTTTTTGTTTTTATCGTTTGTTTTGTTTTTTTGTTTTGTTTTTTGTTTGTTTATTTTGTTTTTTGTTTGTTTTTTTGTTTGTTTTTTCGCCAATAGTTCTTCAATTCTTTGGTTTATTAGCAAGAAACGCATCCTTAGTACACTTGAGCAAAAAACATTCACTGCAATTTTTATTTTTATATAACAGCCTCACTTCCCCCTGTTACGAACTACTACGCAAGAATATTGATATTCTCCTTGCTTAGCTTGAAAAGGCATGAAACCGACTGCCCAAATGAAAATGCACTCGCTTTTCAATCAGAAAGAGAAACTTTAATCACGGGGTTGAGGCTGACTATCTTGTGACTGAAGTAGTTACATATTCCCAATTGGTGCTGGATGTCTATATTCGAGCTCAGGCTCAAGGACAGAATTTCAAATACAGGTATACCCCGTTTTTCGAAAATTCGCTTTACGCAACTTTTTCGAAGGGGGGCGAAAGGCGAATATAGCATTATAGATGTACCAGACACACTATACCCCCCTTTCTCTCTCTCTCTCTCTCTCTCTCTCTCTCTCTCTCTCTCTCTCTCTCTCTCTCTCTCTCTCTCTCTCTCTCTCTCTCTTCTACACACCAGTCTCTTGTACCTCCAACAGGTAATTAAGTATCGAGGATCTTAGTTTTATTTATTCAAGAAGCTCATCCAAGTCAGGCACAAGGCCAGACATTTAGGGCACCCAGTGAGAGTCGAACTCACTTATCAATCGTGATAAGAACTCTGCTTTGACCTTTATCACACCTGAGCAGGCACTTGAAAGGCGGGAGTATACTGCTATTACGTCTCGTGAACTCATGTGAGTTCTCATGAGCGTGAGCAGTGTACAAGCCACTTTAACGCTTATTTGAATAGATGGGGAACACACTGCCGTAATGGCCACAAGTCACATGATATCACGAGTCCTTGTAAAATCACGTGAGGTGACATGACAGACGTGTGAATCATACTGGTGATTTTCGCGGTTTTTTAAGGATTCGTGAGCTTGCATGAGTTCACGAGTGACATGATAGCAAAGTGTTCCTGCCTAGCGTAGCTGGAGAATTGGGTTGATTTGGAGGTGACGGCTGACTCGGCTCCAAGAGTTGCCCCTCCAACATATAGTTAGTAGAAATGCACTAGATTAACTACTACTATCAATAAAGCTTTTGGACACCCCCTTCATTGGGGGCCACCGAGGCGTCTTTAAATGGCACTTCACCGTCCCTAGGCAACGCCTCTGTCAAGGTTATTGCATCCCTTATAGACATATGTTGTATATCTTAACAGATGGTTACCATTGAAATGACAAATGTCCATGTGATACCTTTCAGTTTAGAAGGATAAAACCTTTCTATAAAACGTCAATGAAAACACTAAAGTAATGGGAAATTGTTTTTTTGTTTTTTACTCCATTACAAAACCGTTATTTCTTCACTGGCGCCATTTTGTGTGTATGAGTGTGTGTATGTGTGTGAGAGAGAGAGAGAGAAAGAGAAAGAGAGGTTGTTTATGTTGATATGTGTATGAGTTTGTATGTGTATGTACGTTAATGTGTATGAGTTCATGTGTGTGTGTGTGTGTATGTTATTGTATGTATGAGTTCGTATGTATATGAGTTCGTGTCTATGTATGCGTGTTAATATATGAGTTCATGTGTGTATGTATGTAATTGTGTGTATGAGTTCGTATGTATATAAGTTTGTGTGTATGTATGTGTGTTGATATATGAGTTCATGTGTGTGCATTTGTGTTGATGAGTGTATTGTTAGTGTTTACATGTATGTTGATGTGTGTGAGTACGGATGTTTACGAGTTTATGTGTCTACGTGTGTGCGTTTGTGCATACTCGTGAGTGTGTTTGTGTTTGTGTATGTTTGTATTTATATTTGTTTGCACCAATGTGTGTGTGTGCGTGCACATGTACCCGAGCTCGTTTGTGGGTGTGTATCTATGTGTACTCATGTGTGTGTGTGTGTATGTGTGTATGTGTGTGTGTGCTTGTTTGTGTATGATTGTGCTTGCTTGTAGGTGTGTATTCTGGTGCACTTTTGTGTGTATGTGTGTGTATGAGAGAGAGAGAGAGAGGGGTTGTTTGTGTTAATACGCGTATGAGTTCGAATGTGTATGTTAATGTGTGTGAGTTCATGTGTGTGTATGTATGTTATTGTGTGTATGAGTTCGTGTGCATGTATGTGTGTTGATATATGAGTTCATGTGTGTATATGTGTTAATGTGCGTATGCGTTCGTGTTTACATGTATGTTAATATATGTATGAATTGATGTGTGTGTATGTGCCTTAATGTATATGTGAGTTCGTATGTATATGAGTTCATGTGTTTACGTATGTGTTTCTGCATACATATGTGCGTTTGTGCTTGCTTGTGGGTGTGCTTGTGTATGTGTATGTTTGCATTTATGTTAGTGAGTGTGTGCGCTCGTATGCGCCTGTGGTTGTTCGTGGGTGTTTTTGCTTGCATGTAGGTGTCTATGTGTGTGTATTCATATTTGTTTGTAACTAAGTGTGTGTGTGTGTACGTATGCCCCTGTTTTTATTTGTATGTGTGTGTGTGTGTGTGTACGCATGCCCCTGGGCTTGTTTGTGTGTGCGTGTGTGTGTGTGTGTGTGTGTACGCATGTCCATGGGCTTGTTTGTGGTTGCGTATTTGTGTGTATGTTCGGGGGTCTGTGTGTGTGTTCACCTCATTGCCCTTGAACGTGTGTGATTGCATGAGTGTGTGCACACGTAGGTATGTTTGGTATAAATGTGTGTGTGTGTGTGTGTGTGTGTGTGTGTGTAACGTGGTTGTTGATGTCTATATGTGTATGTGCGTTAGAGCCTGACTGTGTGTTTGGTCATATGTATAAGTATACATGAGTGGTGTACATGTGTTTTATGTGCGTTTTGTGCATGTGTCTGTGTATCTACTTGTGCATATGTGAGTGTTAGTGTCAATTTGTGTAAGCGTATTTCTCTGTGTGTGCCTCTTTATGTGTGTACGGATGTGTTTGTGTTGGTGCATTTGCATGTGAGTGTGTGTTGTGTCCTTGTGTATATACGTTTGTGTATGTGCGTGCGTTCTTGTATGTGAGTGCTTTTGTGTGCGTGTGTTTGTGTGTGTGTGTGTGTGTGTGTGTGTGTGTAACGGTTCTTGTTTCTCTCTGAATATGACAATGACGTTGTCTGAGTTGGATAATTCAAGTCTTACTCCAAGTAAACACTTATAATCCCCAAGTCTTTAATGATAGCTGTAAAGGTTTTGCTCCTGTGTGCAATCGTTTTTGAGTTAATCTGAGAGAGTATGCATGTGTGCGCGTGTGTATATGTGATTGTGCTCATGCCTTTGTGTGTGCCTCCATTTGTGAATAAAGAAAGCACTTCACGGCTTCTCGAAGGAATATCCGAATCGCCAGCATCATTATTCTTGTTCTTTGAGGCCATTATTGAATAAGATTTATAATTTTTGTTTTTATTTCTGGGGTTAACCACGGATAACGGGGACTGTGGAAAAAGGGGAGAAGTGTATAAGTCCGTCGGGATACCAGAAATGAATTGAGAATTTTATTTTTAAAATTAACTCTATTCGTCAAATTGAGTCAAGAATCTGAGAAATCTAAAAATAAAACATCTTGTTGGTTTCCTGGTATGCATTCAATTGAGACATTGAAATTCCCAGCATCCCAAGTATTTAGCATATACGTGGGCAGGTCAATAAATTCTCAGACTGACACGTCGTTATTAGCAGAATTTGGATTTGAAAATTCCATTGTATAATCTTCGATCTATGTGATTGATATTCACCACTAAATAAAGAGTATAGACAAAGGAGGAGACCATTTAGTAAAATAGATATTCAATGTGTAAAGTAAATGTATTTATCATTGTGCGTATACAAAGGTGCGGACTCACTTCGAAGTATAATGCAGAATGTTGTTGAAAGAGCTAGAATAGAGAGTTTGGAAATGGCGGACATTTGAAAGAAACAATTTTCCGTACATTTAAATTTCTCTTGTTATGAACCGTCCATTAAAACTATTTCCAGAACTAGCAACACAGTTTTCTCTGCAGTGGGTGGCTCCAAGCCCTGATCTCAATCCTACTGGGCATTGATGAGAGTGTTTTGACAGAAAGTTACGAGCAAGGTCGATAAAGGTGCTCATGAGTCATTGTCTCATACTGAAATAGTAACGTATTTATCTATAAAAAGAATCTCTCTTTCCTCACTGACACCACGTTTTAAACCCAAAATATAAATCGGCCGTAACGTTGTCAACAATAAAGATTGGAAGAAGGAATTAGATTGCCAGAACGCTGGTATGTTGATGAGAAAATTATAAACAATAGTGACGTATTTCTCTCCAGTGACGGAAGTTGGTGTTCAAGCCCATCTAAAACCCGGGATTTTGAATACTCCTTCTCATTTGAAGGTTTGGCGTAACACAATGTTTCTCCCGACATTTCCACCCGTTTCCCCCGCCCCCTTTGCCGTACCCAACTAAACTAAAAGCCATGTTCTCTGCTGAGACGAATTTGTTTTGAAAGGGATCCATATACACAGAGTGCTGTCTGTGTTTGTTTAGTGGTAAAACCTCACGTGGATAGCAAAGCCAGCTGTTCAGAGAGAGAGAGAGAGAGAGAGAGAAAATGTAGCTGTGACTAGAAGATAACAACAACAGAGAGATTGTGGGGGTGGGGGAGAGGGAGAGAGAGCAGGAGATGCTCACCCCAAACACACAGACACGTGAACTCAGTTTTGCAGTTTCCCCAGAATTAACGACACAAATTTATGAATACAAAAAGACAATCGTATCAGCATTAGATACAATAATCTATATAGACACAAACGACCGAACATCCAGTGATATATCATCATCGTCATCCTGCGTTTATTGCCCTATGGACACCAATCGGCTGTTTTTTTGCTCCATCTGTTCTTTTTGCCGAATGTCCAGCCCATCTCCATTTTCGTTGCCTAATCATTTGTAAAATATCATTCTCTCTAGTCCTCCCTACGATTCACGTTGATCTTTTTCAATCGCAGAGAGTTATCCGTAGCATTGCTCTTTCCATAGATCTCTATACGATTCTAAGCTAGTTTCCGCGTATCGTATCCTTAAATCATAACTGGTATTATGCATTCATTGTATACTTTACGCTTTTAACACATTGACAAGTTGCTGTCCAATATGTCTCTATTCATACCAAATGATTTTCTGTTGATTACATTTATTAGTTAATCCCTGTTAGAGATTTCACGGATATATTTGAATTTCAATTAAATTACTTTATAGGAAGAAAAAAACTATTGAACTCGATTCAGTGGAAGAGTCCATTATTTCAAATGGTGGATGGGACATCAATAAGTTTTTTCATTGAAAAGCATTCATTTTACCCAACAAATATTCGTTCTTCAACATAATTCAGTGGCGATTTATCAATCACATTGATCGAACATTATACCGAAGATTCCCAACCCATGGTACTTGTTACCCCCAGTCGTACATTTGCATTTCTCAAGAGGTACATAGGAGTTTAAAGGTATAAACATTGTGTACACAGCTGTACAGTGTAAAAACCTCGATACAGAAAGAGATGTTAAACACAACAAACTAACAATGTTGCCAACTCAAAACCTTTTAAGCGACTTTGACGACCAAAAAGCGCTAAAAATAGCCCCAAATGACCAACACACCCTCGTAAGATACTAAACACGGTCTAAAGAGGTTTTTGATATGGTCAAAATGTCCGCACTAATCTTGCGATTTTCGCATTGCCAAAATGAGAAACTCGTTAAATTTAGCGCAAAAAGCGCTAAACTGGAAAAAAAAACTTTCAACTAGGTAAGCCCTTCTTTTTCTTTCGTGTTACAAAGTTGCATATACACCTTGCTCAAGGTCGCCCTACATAGAACAGTAGTACATTGTGCTGCCAACAGTGTACAACTGTCCCATCTGTCTATGAGTTTTGAAGAGAACTGCAAGAATTTTGTACAACATTCTAGCAAACATGATTACTTTGTCACGTCTTTGAAAAATAATTTCTTCTTTCGAAATCTTGAACAAATCCGAGACATATTTGATGCTCTCAATATGCAAAACCAGAATCTTGAAGAAAAAGATGGAATCGTTCGTGAATTCATGACTATTAAGCTCAAAGTATTTCTTACAAAACTCCGCCCGTGGAGAGGAAATATTAAATCTGACTGAACTTCTAGATCAAATCCCACAATGTAAGATTGATATATCTACGTATTATAATCCAGAAAATGTGTATCCGTCTATACGTATTTTGCAGCTTACCTCAGAAACCACACAATATCTCCTTGGAATTATCCGTGTACTTAAAGGATTTCGGAGCATGTTCCCAGTAAGGTAGTTTTTTAACATTCCAATATTTGTCAAGTTCTTACCGTTGGGTTCGATTTACAATGTAAGTATTATCTTAAACTGTACACTTCGTGTACAGCTGCTGGGATGTAGTGGTGACGCAGAAAGCATTCGTAAGTGTTCCAAGATAATGTGTTTTGGAAAAAAAAGATAAGAGAGAGAGAGGGGGAGGACGGGGGCTTTATTTATTTGGCGGAGAAAAGGTAATCTTCTTCAAAGAATTAATCCCTGGGCATCTTATGAACCCGGAAAAGGAACACGGTGGATACTTCCCAAATCATGGTGACGATGAATTCGGGTATCTTCGGAATCCTTTCATTGCGAATTCTCAGACGCTGCAGACAGGGACAGGTCTACGCGTGATGTGCTATCCAAAATGAGTCGAACTTTCAAAACGGCACTTCGTTGTGACGTTTTAGAGTGCTCGCTACTGTAATGTTGTACAGCAGTGGCTTTGACCTTTTGTATAAGAAGAAGAAATCAAGCGAAGAATCACACTAGGATAACAAGCCTTTGGCAAAGCTAGTTCAACCTTCAAAAAAAAGAAGTGTGTGAGTGATATGTGTTAGATGTTTTGTTCGTTTGTTTGTTTTTTCTTTTTTCTTTCTAGCGGACGGCATTTCCATTGAGATCCTTGGAAATCCTCACCTGACTTTTACAGATTCTTACCTCTTCGAAAAACTCCACAGACAGTCAGGTAGCGATTTCCACAGAATATATCGCAGTATGCAGTTTGTCGATGTAACCGTCATCCGTTTACTTGGAAAGAGAGAACGCCAAGTACACTACACACATGTTTATTCTAACAAGTGTAGCTCAAATACTAATCAACGTACTTTGATGCAGATTTTTTTTATATATATATACAAAAGGTCACAGTCACTCCCTCACAACATAAAAGCTGTGAGCCCTCTAAAACGTCTCAATGGTGGGATGTCTCAAAAGTTCGGTTTCTTTTTGGATAGCCTCTGTTTTTTTTCTATTGAGAAGAATTCATGTGATTTTTTGTTTGAAACTCATACAAATTGATTGCTATTCGAGCACCGCTGTTATTTGAATTTTCATCAACAGGGCTTTTTGAGTCAACATGTTCAGTGTTGTTGGTGATAGGATTCAAATCACGGATCAAATCTAGAAAAAAAACCCTGAACATGATCTTCATTATGCAGCTGTTGAAGTTCCTTTCTCAAATTAATGAACTCATTATGAAAGAAAAGACTCATCCATCCCACAATCTAAGACTGACATATTCAAAGAATTAATCATTGAGTGTTTTATGAAGTTGGGGGAAGAACTTGAAGGATATTTCCCAAACTTTTCGATGATAATTAAATAGAACTGGGAAGCACCTCTACCAGCACCGTGTCCAGGGGAAGTAATTGTGCATATATCCGCCCCCAAATTTAATCATTTCTTCTGTATCCTGTTGTCCATTATTCTGCAGATGGTATTGATTGAGAAATTTCGAAGATATTGGTTGGAACAACATTAACTTTTGTGTGGTGTGGACATACGCAAGGGGAGATAACTATGCGCAGACCTGACAAAACTCAGTCAATTCTCCCGTAGCCTGTTATGCACTCTATAACAAGATTTGATTGAAATTATTTGAGAACATTGGGAGATATCGGGTGGACAATCATGGACTTTTACATGAATGTATGAAAAAAAAACGTTGAGATATCGCTCAATCAGAAAGGATTTCTGGATCCGCCCGCTAATTTAAACAGCTTTTCATTATTCTTTTACCCCCTCCCCTTCCATAAACAGTCATTGAAATCCATTGTATTCTTACAGATAGACAGGCGGAAAGACCTGACCGACTATCTATACCTCCCCAACATCGTTTGCAGAGGTAAACCAATATGATTTTATCAATATTCAGAAACCATCATTGAAAACTATCAATATAGGTTTCTTTGGTTTTTAAGCCGCTCTGGATGGCTATGTATGTATGTATGTGTGTGTGTGTGTGTGTGTGTGTATGTGAAGGCTGTATCAATGTGGCTTGAGGGCTGAAAATCAAACCATTTACTCCTTATTATGTCAAGAATTTTTTTGTGTGTTTTTTAAATCCCCTCCCCTAATAGGTGTCTGGCGTGGGATCATTTTGCAATGTAATTTTATGCTATCTTTCTCCCTTAGTTTTTGTCCGGTAGTGTCCTCGCTTGTTATTTCGAAAATTCAGATTCTTTAGTGATCACCGCCCAATAAAAGACGAGTGAAGTAACTTATTCATTGATGACCCCTTTTTACTAGGAATTAGTTAATCTTCCCCAACATGGCGTGCTGTCGAAAGACATTGGCTACATGACAGTCTCTATTGAGTGACTAACCAATTTTATCATTTTTTTTTCATCAATTGTCGATCCGAGAACTTTCACTTTTCCACTCAAAGGAAGAACTTTACGGCTTATCTCTGTTGAATCCAAATTTCCAACATCAATACGTTTGGGGGATATCATTAGATCAATTTTATGAATTGTTTATTTCTGGGGTTAACCGCGGGTAGTAGGAACAGTGGATAAAAGGGGGACACTGTACAAGTCCGTCGGGATAACATAAAGATGAATTGAGAATCTAAAATTTACTTTATTCGCCCAGTTGAGTCAATAATCTGAGAAATCTAAAAATAAATCAGCTTGTTATTACAGACACTGGTATGTATTTAATTGAGACATTGAAATTTCCAGCATCCAAAATATTTGGGATATACGTGGGCAGGTCGATAAGATTTTGTAGCCTTTCCTCGCCGTATCCGAATTACCAGTACAGCTACTCTTGTGCCATAGGACCATTATTACCGTATTTCCCCTTGTATAATCCTCTACCATTGATAACTCCTTCCTGATTGAGCTTCACTTTCGAATGAAAACGCATTATCTATTATGTGCTATTACGTTCACAAATATGTATAACAATTATGTTTCCATATATAACAGGCACTTGGAATTTGGGGGCTCAAAATCACCCCTGGAAAATTCCAGGTAATCCATGGTGAGATACGACCTGTAAAAACTTATGAATTGTTAATTTCTGGGGTTGGCTGAGAGTGAGGAAACCATGCGAAGCAAGACCATGAGGATTGGGGCACTTCAGCTACGTGTCTGTAATAAGCGTGTCTCTGTGTTTCTCTTTTAAGGGTGTATGTGTCTCCGTTGTGTATGAGTGTGAAAGAGAGAGAGAGAGAAGTAAAGCTCTATATGTATGTGTGTATGTGTGTGTGTGTGCATGTAGGTGTATGTATGTGTGTCTGCTCGTGTCTGCTCGTGTGTGTTTGTGTGTCTGTTCGCATGTATATGTGTGTGGGGGTGGATAGGGGACCCAGCGGAATAGTCAGCAGTTTCATTTCGTGGATGATTCTTTTTATTGCAGATCCTCACCGGCTGCACATACAACTGTGGCCTTGTGCCAAACAAGGTCCAGCTATGCTAAGTAAATCGATACTAGCTGGAACCATGGAAATTCCACGGCTGTTGGCGACTTAGATTATCCATTATCTCATGCCTTCGCTCCTCTCTCATATTGTACCTGCCTCTTTTCATCCTCTCCCTTATCCCTTTCAATCTTTGTTGCCTGTCAATGTTTTTTTTTAAATTTAAATGTTATACAAACATGGATACTTTTATCTACGAAGAAGGAATAAGGAATGCCAAGCCAGATTATCTCTACTGCACGCTCCCGTCTCTCTCTCTCTCTCTCTCTCTCTCTCTCTCTCTCTCTCTCTCTCTCCATACAGAATCCCAATGTAAAACAATGTTCATGCCTTTCTATCTTCTGCTCATTGTCTCTTAATATCAAGTCAGCTGGCCTGTCTCTCTCACTTTCTCTCTTTCGTCTAATATATCCCTTCCCCTTATATATGTGTTTATTGAAAAGTTTGGTTCCAAAACGCGATAAGTGCCATTAAAAAAAATATCTAATCAAAATAAAAATCGAATTCTTGATTTGGAGTTTTCATTTCATTGGAACTTTATAGACGGCACACACACACACACACACACACACACACACACACACACACACATATATATATAATGCTATTCCATAGGAATAGAGCATTCTGGGGGATGGGGGATTTCTGTGTAAACAAACATATCGCTTAAATTCAGCCTTACTGACTGTCCAGTTCCGTAGTCCAGAGGTAGGATATCGGCGAGCCTGAAGTTAAGTTTCAATTCTGCCTCGCGGTACTGGATGGGATAATGGAAAGTCTATAGCCACACTGAAGAGATGTAATACATCGAAACAGCTGTCTGTGGATGACACAATAATTATATATATATATATATATATATATATATATATATATATATATATATATATATGAAGGGTATGATAAGATAAGAATATTTAATACCAGAATTTGATTTTTTTAATTAAACATTCATTTTTTCAAATGACACTCGTCGTGTTTTACGACCACACTCTTCATATCTTCATTTGCAGTATTAGACACCGTCAACCAAAACTGTCATGAAAATTGGCAACATAGTTTCTTCAGTTTTCAAGTCAGTTGGCTATCTACGTATGTATGTATGCAGGCGTCACGCGTACAGGTCATGCCTATGGAGTTATAGGGCAGAAAATTTACTCTGTATTAATGAAAAAAAACATTTTTTTTTTAAATTTTGGAAATAGCTCTCAAATAGATTTACATTGAGCGGCTCAATTTACAATGTAGGTTTGTGCTAAACTGATCTCTAGTTTTTGGCCGCTTGTTTTCTATAAAAAAATTTTTTTAGCGATTTCTTCCTTTCACTTTTTTTCCTTTTTGTTTTCATTTACTTTCTTACCTACCACCTTCCTCCTCCCTCCTTCATAACCCTTCCTTTTTCCTCCCAGGCTTTTCATGGTTCCTTCCAGATTAATATGATTGTTAATTTCTCGGTCAGAAAGCGGAACTGATTCCAGCTGAGGAAGGCCGGAGATCGGATGAATACTGCATGGTGGCCTTAGGTAAAAAGCGTAACAGTCGCACGTATAAACAAGCAGAATGATATTGATAATTCTACGGCCTGTTTCGTGGCTGACATCAGTGATTCAGTCACCTGGTATGAAAATGTAAGCTCAGGATAGATAGATAGATAGATAGATAGATATGAACAGGATGTTTGGGATAAGAGTATCTGTGCGCTCTGTCCAGGATCAAAGTGTTGCTCCCCGATCTTCAGCACAGAATCTGAATGATCTGAGGTGTTATCGAAGAATCCGACACACACACACACACACACACACACACACACACATACATACATATATATATATATATATATATATATATATATATATATATATATATAATTTATGATCCCAAGAAGAGAAAATTTATACGTTGTACCATGATTAAAGAAAATTACATAAATTGCATTGACAAATATTGGACTGAAGTGATACGAAAATATTCGCGAAAAAGTTTTTAATGTTCAGCGTCTAAAGCTGTAAAGCTTTCTAGAATATACATGTGTGAGTGTATGCGGGTGTGTGTGTTGAGAAATGGATATATATATATATATATAGATAGATAGATGGATAGATAGATAGATAGATGATCCGACAGAATGATTACAAATTGCGTTATTATATAGAAATTCTTATTTGAAACGATCTCCCGTTGTTACACCGTTAATATATCAACCGGCTGTAGCAGGAATCCAACCTGCGATTGATAGGGCAGCCGCTTCAATGTAGCGTTGAGAACAGCTTGAAATAGATATAATGAAGTAAGGATTAACTACAGAAACAAGTTTGTTTCTACCCAGTTTGGGCATCTTCAGGCGAATATGAAGAAGCCCAAGCAGGACAGAAGCATAAACGTTTTTTGGTAACAAATCCTTACTCCATTATATATATATATATATATATATATATATATATATATATATATATATATATATATATATATATATAATGGAGCAAGGATTATATATATATATATACATATATATATATATATATATATATATATATATATATATGTATATATATATATATATATGTATATATATATATATATATATATATAATTAATGATCTATTAAGATAAAGAGCTTGTAAATATTTCGTGCGTATGTTAAAACTGACATCTACAGGATTAATCCATTGATCTCAATATCTCTGGGAGGGATTAAGGGCCATCTTTGAAAATTAGTTGCTATGTATGGTAACCGAATAATTTGCCACTCACCTTAAGATTTTCCATTGTCTCCAAAAAAAACAAAACAAGTAAATATTCTATATGAGCACATACGAAAATTCACACACACTTAATAGATAGATAGATTTATAGATAGAAATATGGGGACCCTGAAGTTAAACGCCCTCCAACATGTTCCTAAATGAATATTTCATTTGTAATTTTTTTTATTATAAAACTTTTTAGGGCGCTTTTCTCAAACTATCAGTATACATAGACACATACACGCACACACACAGACACACATACGCACACACACAATTAACCAAATAAAGTGCGGTAGGTAGCTAAGAATAATAGTAATCCATTGCAAGGTAAAAGCCCTTGTTCATTGCAAGATAATCCATTCCAAGATAAAAGGTCTGGTTCACAGATATACTTGAGCTGTCATTATGATAGAACGGAAATTTCATTGAGTTAGCGGTAGAACTGTAATGACAGTAATATCCGTCATCCGCAGTCAAGGGTTTAATGGACAAAACGAAATTATAAACAGCGAAAATATTTCTTATAATTGGTCCTTGTCAAAAACTTGAAATGTAATCTTTCCAAAAGAAAAGTTATCAATTGCAAGGTAAAAACCATGGTTCACACATAAAATTAAATTTCTATCAATCACAATGGAAATTTTATTGCTACTCAAAGAACGGATATTCCCGTCATTCGCAATTGATTTGCAAATAACCATGCAATGATGAAACAAGATAGTTTAGATCTGAGGTATTCGAATTGTGTCTCCAGGAACCTTGGGGTTTCGCGTGACCTTTCCATGGGTTCCGTGAAAGTAACATTTTTGTCATATACTTAATTCCTCATTACATGAATGTTCCCTTATATTGTGTGATAATTAATTGTTTATGATGTACTTAACTCATTATGACTCTAAACTCGATTCCAAATACTATTTTTTTAGTGTACGTGGAAATTAAAAACATACTATTCAGCCAGAAGTAGTTATCATGTCTATTTTCCCTCAGTAAACTTCGATCTTACTTTTTTCATTTGAGAGACTACTTGGATTTATTCACGTTCGGATAATTCCATGAACAAGGCCCAAATCCAATAGTTATCTACACTTGTAAATATATATATATATATATATGTAGAAGGGAGAGATGTTTTTTGAAGGAGTTCCCGAGAAAATTTGATAATTGAAAAGGGTTCGCCCGAGTACGTGAGGCTTGAAGACTATCAGTTCTTGTCAAGAAATTATAAAGTAATTTAATAAAAAAAATATGTACTTACTTAACTTCGTCTTTACCCTGACGTGTCTCCAGAAAAAAAGCAGAAATTGTTCGTTTCCTTCAAACTGAAGAATGAATGAATATAGCCAACTCCACAGGGGCGCACTGAGTAGTATAAGTTTTTATCAAATTATATATATATATATATATTTCCATATACACGCACCGATTTTTTCTGTGCCTGTGTATTTCGGGGGTGAGGAGAAAAAGTCGGTTGCAGAGTATATATTTATGTATTGTAAGGAAGTCTGGATGGTAAAACCAAGTTTGTTTATGAATTTTTTTTTGTTCTTTCGTTTTTCTAGGCTGTTTTAACAGTTGTCGGCGTTCGTTACTGCAAGAATGTCAGGAGAGCAGTAATTTTGATCCGTTATAAGGGCCGCGTCATCTAAAATATTTTAGCATGTACACTCGTATTGGCTAGAGTCGGTGTATATATAATACATGTGTGTGTGTACGTATATGTGTATACGCGCAGCTGGGTATGTCAGTCGTTATAAGTGTGTGGAAGGAGTACGTCCCCTACACACCGGGCCACTGCACTTGTTTACATAACATCCAGTAAAAGTCTGAATTGTGTTTTTAGTACATTGAGATATGAGTGATGTTATTACGCGTGAAAGCGGTCTATGTTTATATGTGCAAATGTTTCAGTATATTTCAGTGTATATCAATAAGAAAACATAACCCTTGGCAAAGTTTGTTTTTTTTTTTCGGGTTTTTTAAACACATGCAAGCGATAATTTTTTGTTTGGTGAGAGAGGGGGCCTGCACAGGGTTCCAATTTTTGGTATGAAGAAAAGTACAAAATCTTGATATATAGAATAGTATTATTTCTTTTTACGCGGAAGGGTGTTCTTATCAAATATCATTGTATAGAGTGTAATGCAATGGTTCTCACACGGTGTGCCGTAACTCTCTCCCAAGTGTGCCGTATCAATTTTTCCAGTTATGCAAACACGTACTGCGAGTCTTGAAATTGTCCAATACAGGTATTATATCTGTCCCGCTTCCACCACAAAGTTACTAATCTAGACTACTGAAATGTTCATGCTTATTTCATTCCATTATGGTTGTCGTATAATGAAAGTCAACGTATTTTCTCAGTGTTTCGTCACACAATGAAGTATGGAGTGTTACAGACAAAAAATAAATGTACAAAGACACGTGACGTATGATTATTATTATTAATAGTAGTAGTAGTATTTGTAGTTGTAGTTGTAGTAGTAGTAGTAGTAGTAGTAAAGATTACACACAGACCAACCTAATGTAACTTTACTTGGTGCACTCCTAGATAGACATGCAAGTGACACTGCAACCTAAGGAATTTATCAGCGTCTGTACGAGTATAAAAGATGTATGTATTTGTGGACTTGATAGGTAGCAAATTTACTCGAGATGCATGTGTGTAGTTGTCCACGTTTACGCCGGGGTGTATAGGCGTTGAAGCTGCATGCATTTATGATTTCAGCGAAGATAGATACACCTTTGCCTTTAGGGCGCGTCTCTGTCTACGTTCATCTATGAGTGTATATACGTTTTGATCATCTACCATATGTTAAGAGAGAGAGAGAGCGAGAACGAGAGATAGAGTGACAGAGAGAGAGAGAGAGAGAGTCTATGTGCGTGTAGGAATGGGTGTAGATTCCAGATAAATTGTATATATTGTTAAGCTAGAAAGAGAGAGACTGCGTGTGTATGTGTTTATGCCTACGTACATGTATGTATGTATGTATGTATGTATGTATGTATGTATGTATGTGTGCGTGCGCAACCACTGTGTGCGTCTGTCTACCTAATCACAGAGGTATTTTCCCGTCAACGCATACACGTTCCTGCTTGATCGGATACATAAGCAGACTACAATTTAAATCCATTTAGTCCTATCCAAAGCACTGTCTTTTAGACACACGTTGCTGTTATTATTACAATTAATATTTTTAATTGTGTCTTGATTATTCAGGTTTCTCTCGGCTTTAAAGCCCATACATACAGAACTATACGCGCATCATAGTTATCTTCAAAGAGGTCAGCACCATCACAGTCAGCATCAAAGGAGCAAGGAAAGGCCTTTGTCCAGCAGTGGACTGATGATATGTGTACGGTGTGTACAGTGATGGAGTTCCGTGCTCGTAATATATAAATATTAAATCCCAGTTTGAACCCTCCTCTTGTTTCTAAGAAGTGGGGAAAATCCTGTCGGACATCGCATGGGTTAGTGTAATCACTGTCGGCATGGAAGGGAAAGTGAAAGACCTTTGCCCAGCTGTGGACTTGTAAGGGCTGGTGATAGTGGTGGTGATATTTTGATGGTGAGTGCAGCGATAGTGTTGCAGTGCGTATTATGTAGAGGATCCCAGCTTGGAATCCTTCTCAGGTTTAAGTAAGCTGGGGAAAAATCCTGTGATCTGCTACTTCCGACCGAATTTTTCCTTGCCGTCGTCGTCGTCGTCGTCTTGAGCCGATCTTTTGTGAGAAGACGATTCGCAAGGGTTTTTTTTTTTTTTTTGGCGAAAGTAAGAAGTTGCCGACAATTCTTCAGGGATCGTTCCTCTGCGAGAGAGAGACAGAGAGACAGAGAGACAGAGAGACGGAGACAGAGATGCCTTTCTTTTTCTCCGGAGAGGCTGTGAACAGATGCCGGCTTGTAAAAGGGGGTTTGGGGTGTGTTACGGAGGCGGGAGGGCGGAGCTAGGGGGGGAAAACGGAAAGTGAAGGAAAGGGATGATTTCGCCGGGTGTACACAGTAGTTGCAGAGGAAAATGAATGACTGGTGGGTGGGGGTTTTTTGTTGGGTTGGGCTGGGGTAAAAAGAATTGTGAGTTTATGAATGATTCCCTAATGTTGATCGAGGAAACTGTGGATAATGACGCCAGGTCGTATGTGTATGCATGTGTATGCGCTTATGTGTGTGCATGTGTGTATGTGTATGTGTTTGCACTTGTAATTGTATGTGTTTCTGTTTGTGATTCTCTGTGTGTGAGTGAGAGAGACCTTACATGTTTGTGTGTGTTTGCATACGTTTGGGTATGTTCTCCAGATTGTGTAGGTGTTTTTGTGAGTGCGTGTGCGGATGCATGTAAGTATTCTGTGTATGTGCGTATGTGTACGTATGTGTGTGTGTGTTTGCATACACTTGGATTTGTTCCCTTGACATTGTGAGTGTTTTTGTGTATGCGTGTGCGTATGCAGGCAGGTATTTGTATGTCTGTGTATGTTCCCGTGTGGACGTGTGGACGTATTTGTGTGTGTGTGTGTATGTGTGTGTGCCTGTGTGGGTATGTGTGTGTTTGCATACATTTGGATTTGTTCCCCTATGTGAATGTTTTTGTGTATGCATGTGCGAATGTACGCATTTATTTGTATTTTTGATTGTTTGTGTACGTGTATGCGTGTGTATTTCTCTGTGTGTGTGTGTTTGTGTGTGTATTTGTGCGTGTGTATTTCTCTGTGTGTGTGTGTGTGTTTGTGTGTGTATTTGTGTGTGTGTATGTATGTGTGTGTGTGTGTGTGTGTATGAATACATTTGGATGAGTTTTCCAGACTCTGTGAATGTTTTAGCGTGCGTGTGTGCGTTTGCGAATACCTGTATGTATTCGTATGCCTGTGTATGTTCGTGTGTGGACATGCATGTGTAGTTGCATGTTTGTATGCGTGTGTATGTACACATGTACGTGTGAGCATGTGTGTGTGTGTGTAGGTGTCTGTGTAGGTGTGTATTTACAAAAGGATAACAGGCAAGAGTCGTGGAATTTAAACAAAATATCCATCCATAGAGAAACGAGATGGATATGCATTGTTATTGATATCTAAATAGAATTATACACAGGTCTGGTTATTCACCCAATAGAAACCGTCTGGTGACCAACGTCTTTTGGTAATATACCATGTTGTGGGTGATCAATTAAGAAATTGGAATGAATAAGTTACTTCTCTTGCCTTTTATTGGGCAGTGATCACTAAAATAAGTTTGAAAAATAAGCTGGCATGTGTGTGAGTATATGAATACATATACATACACACACATGCACACACACACACACACACACACATATATATATATATATATATATATATATATATATATATATATATATATATATATATATATATAATTAATAATTGAGTCATCCACGGACAACTGATTCGTTGTATTACATTTCTTCAGTGTGGCTATGGACAATCCATTATATATATATATATATATATATATATATATATATATATATATATATATATATATATATATATATATATAATGCTCTTCCATAGGAATAGAGCACTCTGGGGGATGAGGATTTTCTGCGTAAATAACTATAACGCTTAGATTTGACCTTACTGTCCAGTTCCGTCGTCCAGGGGTAGGATTTGGGCCTCCTCCACCGGGCCTGAAATGAAGGTTTCAATCCTGCCTCGCAGTACTGGATGGGATAATGGAAAGTCTATAGCCTCACTGAAGATATGTAATACATCAAAACAGCTGTCTGTGGATGACGCAATAATATATATATATATATATATATATATATATATATATAAATATTTATATATATATGTATGTATGTTTGTCGGTACGCAGGTGCACCACAGATTGATGGGGGCCTCTAGAAATTAGGGGGAAAATTATTTCGTTTGTGATTGCTGAATACGTACTAAAAAGGATCCGATTAATACATTGTACATATATTTGTAACAAATATTCTGCGTCAAACGCCGTACATATATATCGTATGACGGTTTGTAACGTCTAAAAACGACTAAGACTGTATTGCTCTTACCACAAGTGAAAAGGATCTCAAGAATTAGGAATTTACTGATATTCAGGGGAGATTTGTTTCTAAGAAATTGTGGGAAGCCAATCTTTGAATTTTAATTCTTGTTACCCTTGCAAAAAAGTTCTTTTTTTTTTTCTTCAACCATTTCTTGAGAAATATAATTGGAGACCCACACAATAGCTGTAGTCCAGGAGCCTCTGAGATCTCAATCCATCAGTGGAGAGCATGCACGAGCGTGAAAAGGCAATTCTGTAAAGCTGTTAATACTTCTTGCACAAATATCAGTCTTTAGTCATTCGTAACAACCCTAATTCTTAACACGATGCTGGAAACTCCTAGTCACAATAATATTTGTGGTTAAATCAAAACAAAACTAATCCTCCGACAAAGGGGTCCACTGGAAGACAGGGCATCCAAAACCCCACCCCAATCAGGTATTCTCACCTCGGGTGAGGTGATGTGAAAGTTTGAACTTTATTGTCTACGAAGGATTATAGTACTTTACGATTGTTTCATGTAACTTCAACTTACTGAACCCATCAAAAGATGGTGTTGTTATTCTTTCGTAACCCGGTTGCTACTAAGATGTATTTTCAGAATATATCCCTTTGCATCCCCGAGAAAGTGGCAGCCAACGCCCACGATATCTGGGTCTCTGAGACGAGGTGTTGTAACTATTATACATCGGTAAATACCCTTTGTTTTATTATCTGTATATTTAAATACGTGTACACAGTAATTTCAAAGATTCGGAAAGTCTTTGTAACTAGTTACTTGGAATTGCAACTAAGCTTATTTTATTCGTTTTGAGTAGAAACGAAGAAGACGCAACAGTAGTAGTAGTTATATTATCAGCAGCCAGCAGACTAAAACACGTATATAGACCAGAACAACCAATTCTGTGCTCGTGTGTTCGTATTAAACCCATCCTCTTCTATTGTTCTGACTGATAGCCCGCGAATTATATTAAAGATTGCTTCGACTTGTTTCCTTGTCTTTGTTGTCTTCATTCGTGATTACTACAGCATTTTATATTACCGAGAAAATTTGTCTACTTCGGCCAAGGAGCTTAAGTCCCCTTCAAAGTAACCCATGGGACCTCGCATGTTTATCCCAGTGTTCCAATCACTGTTCAAATGGAAGCAGTTTCAGACTATGAATTCCAGATCTCCACCAGCAGCAGCAGCCAGCTTTTCATCTTCTCCTTAATCTCGTCCACAGTCTGAAATCACTTCCCATGGAAAAGATAGTACCGGTGGTTGCAAATCCAGTGGGTGGGAGGCCGATACACCTGCATGGTGCAATATTCTGCAAGAACTTTATCTGAAACGTGGAGAATGACTCGCTTGTGAATGCGACAGTTACATAGTATACAAGTTCACTCAACGGCCTCTCACTGCTGATTGAGTAACCCCACGGGAGAGTGTATGTAGATCTCCGATGATTCTTTGAATCAAGGCCCAACAACCGACATAGCTGGATACTTTCCAAGCGGATGTCGTAATAGAATCGTTTGTGTTACAAATCTATCAACAGTGAGAATAAGACTGTTGGTACCTTCGTACAAAATTGGTACTACTTACCTTCGGTCGAACGATTGGTACTACGTCCGGTATTTTGTTACTTTTTAAGAAAAATGAATTTTGCGTTAATATCATACATTTCCACTCAGAAGACGCTGAATTATACATGTAAGTTAAAAGCGCGCTATGATCATTTTTAAAACGTTAACATTTCTATCGTCTGATACATATTCATTAATTTCAACGAAGTTTATTACGCAAATGAAGACTAAAGGATGGTGCATTAATATAAAATTGTTTTGTGTTCTTGATAATGAAGGAAAGCAAAATGAATTTTTATCGGTTTAAAGTGTTTTATAGATTCTTATATTGAAAGTTTTGTACTCGTTCACGTGTTTTTGGTACTTTTCCATACAAAGTTTGGTACTCTTTAAGAATGAATTTTGGCAATGGGAATTCATCTAACAAGGAAAGGAGTAACTTTATAGCCAACCCAAGTGTGTTTTTGTACTTACATTTTTATTAGGAACAGGTCTAGTTAGTCATTCAATAAAAACCATCACATGATCAACGTCTTTAGGCCAGCATGCCTTGTTAGAGGTGATCAATTAAAAAATAGGCAAAAGAGGTGATCAATGAATGAGTTAATTTTCCTGCATTTTGTTGGCCAGTGATCACTAAAACAAGTCTGAATTTTTAAAAAAAAGCGTGAACATTGCCTGAAACAAGCAAAGGAACCAATTCAGCATTAACTTACATTGTAAATTGAATCTCGATCTAGAAAACTATTTAGAGAGTATTTTCAAAAACCAAAAACTTTTTTTTATTGACATAATAAGGAATGAATTTTTCAATTTTCAGCCCTCTAGATCCATTGGTGCGCCCTGTATGCGTGACACAGTGATAGCGAGCCAGCTAGCCAGACCGACTTAAAAACTGAAAAAACCTATGTTAATTTTGACAGTCTTGGTTAATGGTTTAAAAAAAAAGGCGATATTTACATTGAATACGTGCAGTGACGGTGTTGAGTTCGACTGGGTGCCTGCAAATTTCTTCAGAATGATTCTTTGGATTTAAGGGGATATTTTAGATTTTTTAGGATTCCTCAGATATATTGCGCCCCTAAAACTCTGGCTCCTCCCCTACCCCGCTGTCACGCGGTCTACGGATCCCACGCGCCTCCTCTGCTATGCGATTAACAGAACACAAAAGTTTCGGGTCGATTCTCACAAAGTTCTTGAGGGTTTTTTTATTAGCTTTTCAATAGTTGACAATTTTTTTTATAGCGTCTCATCTATTGATTTTCCGGTCAAAGTTCAGAAGTCCGATCCCTTACAAAAACAAGTTCAGATGTGTGGTCCCTCGTTAAGGTCTCTTAATAGCTTCTTATTGGCGTGTCGGCTGCTTTATTTTCCCATCTCATACTCCCAAGGAAATAATTAACGTGCCTCGGCCTGGTGCCAGATTCAGTTCTGCAAAATAGTTCTTACGTGCCAAGGGGAATTATTCGTCGTGATATTCCTTAATTTCCCAAACAGAATTGCCTTTTCATACATACGTGTGCGCCGGCATACGTACCTGAAGACGAACATTCATGTACACGTATACTCACATACATCCAAACATGCAAGGGGACATATACTGATATACCTTGAATAGCACGGTTTTGATAGGTGCAGGGCCCGGTGTAGTACGTTTAAGGTTATTGCTGTACAAAATAATGTAACTAAGTCTGAGGTGGAAAAAATACAATACAATAAGACCTTGAATAGTACGGTTTTGAACAGCATGGAAAATTTCTGAACGAATTAACCGCACTAATCAATGTATACCTATTCGCACACACATGCTGATGAATCTCTTTAGGATTTTTACTTGTGATATCTTGATACAGATTTTCATTTTGATATCTGATAAATTTCACTCTGAAATCACTTTAGAATGGCAAGCATTCGGCAGAGCAAGAAAATCCCATTGATTCTAAAAAAAAAAAGGGGGGTATACAACCAATTCATCCTCCCGATAGTCACCTATGGAGCTGAAACATGGAACCTAACCAAGAAACTGACCTGCAAACTGAGAACCATGCAACATTCACATGGAGAGGTCACAAGACAGCGCAATATATCAGGGGAAAAATAGGAGTCTGAGACATCAAAGAAACTATTATAAAACAAATGGCAATGGGCTCGTCCTATTGCAAGAATAGCAGGCAGCTGCTGGATACCACGACTCACAATACGGATACCCAGAGATCACATGCAGAATATAAGATGGCGAGACAAACTGGACAAGTTCAGGAAGTATCGGCTCTGCGACGCCCACGATAGTGATGGCGAATCCTGGGGAATATCTATGTCCAACGACGGACGATAAAAGACAGATGATGATGATGATGATGATGATGATGATGAGGAGGAGGAGGAGGAGGAGGAGGAGGAGGAGGTGAAAAAAAGAACTAATTACAATAAGACCCTGAACAGTACGGTTTTGAACAGTATGGAACATTTTTGAGCGAATTAACTGCACTGATCTAGTTATACCTAATCGCACGTACGCGCACACACACGCGCGCACACACACACGCGCTTATGATTTTTCAAATGATTTACGTTAATAATATCTTGATACAGACTTTTCATTTTGATATCTGATAATTTTCAGCACTATTGATATCATGAACAATACAGGGAAATTTCACGCTGGTTCTAATACGTGGATTGACAATAACACCGGTTTGAAATTTGCCCCCATTTTTTTTTTGTTTTTTTTTGCTTTTTTTTGTATTCCAGGTATTATTTTATCAGTTATTATTCATTTACTTTATAAATTAGAATAACTATAGATTGCATAATATCATTCTGAAACTCTATTTGAAATGATCTTCCGTTATTACACGGTGAAAGTATCATTAAACCTAGACAACGTAAATAGAATAAACAAATGAAGAAAGTGGAATTCCTGCAGGAAAGAACCTGCGATCGATAGGGTAGTTTCTTCAGGGTTGCGTTGCTCTTACCATTGAGCTAAAATTGAGCTATTGGTCACGAATTCGAATCTTACAGCAACTCCATTTATTCAATTGATCATTCTATTTACTTTGTCTACGCAAAATAATGCCTTCACCGTGTAACAACGGGAGATCAGAGTTTCAAAATAATATAACGCAACTTATAATTATTTCTGTCGGATTGATACATCTATTTCTCCATGATATATATTGAAATAACGAAGAAGTATCATATTAATCAGAAAAACCCATATCAACATGCTTATGTAATGGATTGATTTTGCACTGATTTCGTTTACACCGCCTCCTGATAGAACAAATCCCCGGTGTTAAATCGGAACAACTTGTATATTGTTGTACTCGGTGCCACCATTGACAATTTATCGTTGCATATGTCCCAATGGTATGCTACGGCTTAAAATGTTTCAAAATTATAGTTACCACTAGGAATTACTTTGTACTTCTTGGATATTCGGAACAACAATAATGAAAAATATAGGGACTGCACTTCTTGACTTGTAACAATCCTTCTGGGTGGACGAAAATATACGCTGCGACCAACATCTGCAGTTGTAGGAGGGAAAGATTGGGAAACAAAAGGAATATGTACACAAGTTGTTTTCAGTCATTATGAAACCGAATGAAGGGTCTTTTGTTGATCTTTATCAAATGACTTTCAGGCCTTGTAGAACAGCTGAAGTATTAAGTAAGCCTAAAGGCTACCAACTGGAAACCGATTTTCAGCAGGATATCAAGTTTCAGGTTTTGCACCAAGACTTTGGGGGAAAATTTGCCAACATCCAATAGATTCACGGTTTAGTATTGAAACTGGAAAGTTCAATTTCTGCACGAGTGACATCATATCCAGGTTAACTTTTATTATTTTGAGGTCGAAAAGTTTGGTTTTAACAATGACAAGACTTGAAAATTAAACGTCGTGGCATTTTGTCACGTCATTCAATGCAATCAGGGACGTGTATCTCATATTCGGTAGCATGACGTGGTTAAAGAAAGACACGTGACCACGTAAGCATGAGTCGCGAAACACGTAACCGAAAAGGTACACGTTTACATACGTCAAAATGTTTTCTGATTTAAATTAATGGTCGTTGATTTTTATTTTTTTTTCGCTTTACGTTATTTCAGCCTTACGGGAGGATTCTTAAGACTGTTTTACATCTGGATAGGGGAAGGATGTACAGGGATTTCCGGCTTTTCGAAAGTTCACTTCACGCCAATTTTCTGCACGTACGGAATAGAAGAAAAGCAAAAATTATGTCCAGCATTTGTTTGGCATAAGCTGTTATAGAAGCAACGCGTACACTGTTCATCTCTCTCCTACACTCAAATATCTTGTATCTTTCTACATCACACCAACCTCCATCATCACATTTTTTTAGTGCTGAGAATGCACAGTATTTTCTTCCGGAATAAAGGGTGGTAATTTCTTCCTCACCTTACGTTATTTAGGTTTTACAAAAAGTTCCATAGAAAAGCTAGACTAACATGTCCTAAACCTACGTTCCCTTCCAAAAGTCAAGTCATCCTTTTTCTTCTGTAATCTTAGGAGCATTTTAAACGGCGGTGAAAATTCCACGCAAGGTTATTTTCTGGTTCAGGAACGCTCCAAAATGTTCCTCCATGAATTAATGGTAACTGATTCTTTTCTTGAGGCCATTTCGACTTCACTTTCTGGTAGCAGGGAAATCTGAATTAGAACAAAACAAGAACGATAAGTTCAACGATACGTCCACCGTCAGTGAAAGCAGGAAGAGGAGGAGAAAGAGAATCAGGAAGACGATGGTTCGACCGACGGTCTCAAGTAGTTTCATTCCAATCCAATATAATAGGGCTGAGATAAATAAATTGATATTTAACATATTGAGGACCGACCGACCGACCGAAAATTGTATTATAGAGATGCGTGGATACATTCATAGAAAAAAAAACTTGTTTAATTTGCTAATAAGTTCGTAAATTGTGATAGCGCTACGTAATACCATCTACAATAGTTATCCTGGAGCTGTGTCACGTGACGGGCAAAGATGAACGCTCGGCGTAATTCAAGAAATCACATCAAATCAATTAAGAGACTTCTTTTCATTTCTTTCTTAATCGTTTTCGACAGCGGCAAGTCAAGTTCTTAAGAGTAGATGATTAGCTTTAAAACCTTTTCAAAAGACACGAGGATCGGGTTTGGGGGGTGGTATTCAAGGCCGAGGAGCGATTTGGGTCACGTGAGCATTAACGAACTCCCTCTTACCAGGGCTGCCAAGAGAAATTTAAATCTAACGTACTAACACGGGCGTACTAGCCTGAGGGGTAAGGGGCAATTGCCCCTAGGTTCAGGCAAAACAGTGTAAAGTTTCGGGCCAATCAAACCTTTGACCCCCCCCCCAACTGAACCTGTGTACCAATATTACAGCCTAGAATGTATCGAACCTTTCGAGAACATATAAAATCTTTTATAAAGTACCAAATTTTTTGAACGTACCAAATCTTTTTAAAAGTGTGCCAAATCCATGGTATCTCCACTCTATTATGTGCGAGGTGTCCGTCATGCAATAAAAACTGCCGAAACATGGGTACAACCCAACCGAATACAGCGTGAATACTCAACAGACATAGGAGAAGATTTTAAAATGAATAGTTTTGTAAGAAAAAATGTCAAGGCTTAAAAGAGTGGGTTTGATTAACAAAGTAATTCTTATTCCTAAGAGGAAATTTTCTTTCAGTCCATATCAATATATTCATGTGTTTATGTTTGATTCTTCATGGGGTCTAAGATAGAGGGAAATTCCCTTCCCTCTTTGCGATGCGAAAAGTGAAAGTAGACTTTTCCCTACCTGTATAGGGTCAAAAGTGACGAGAAACATTTTGATCCTTTAAGGTGTCAAAAGTGAAGGGATGCTTCCCCTCCCTTCCAAGGAATCAAAGGAAGAAGGGGGACTTTTCCCCCTCAAAGGGCTCAAAGCGAAGAGAGACTTTTCCCCTTGAAAGGGAACATTTTTGCCCCTCGAATATTTCACCTGGCGTAAATGGGTATTCAGCTAGTGTATATATATATATATATATATATATATATATATATATATATATATATATATATATATATGTATATATATATATATATATATATGTATATATATATATATATATATATATATATATATATATATATATATATATATATATATCAACTAACCAGATAATGATTGATAGATCAGTACATCCCTTTTATTGAAAACGATGAAAACACAAAGAAAAATTTTTTTTAGAATAATTGGGCAATCTTTAGTTAGTCGTCGCCAGTCGAATCAATGTTTGACGAAAACGGGTACGGAAGGACGGAAGTGACAAAAGCATCTGTGTCTGAATACACCTAAAATTACAAGGATTAAATGAAACATTAGAGATGTGATTAAACTACTTGTTATTTTTTTTTTACATGTAACCCCTTACAAATTTAGGCGTATTCAGGCATAGACGTTTTAGTCACTTCTGCCCCACCGTAGCAATTTTCATCAATGGTTGATCTGGCTGGCAATGATTAACGAAAGATTGCCAAAACTTGCTTTCTCCACTTCTTGCTCTTTCATACTATCCTGGTGAAAATCAAATTTCTTTACGTTCTTCGTCTTATTCATTCCACTCTTCACGAACTCACTAACAGACTTTCCCACCATTTTATTGTTCCCTTGGCAGTGATCACCAACTAGCACCAACTTGTATGTACAATACATATATATTCACCTCCACAGTCAATAATTGAACAACTGTAGTATCAAAATTTGGAGTCATGTAAAAAAAATCCATCGGAGAATGAATATGGTCAGAATAAATTTTATTTATGACATCACTGGCGTTTTCCGCTGTAAAACATCTTTTAAAAAATAACATCTAGAAACATCCAATAAATCCGTCAAAATAAGGCCCCTAAAAGGCGAGAAAAGCCTTCTTTCCAAAAATTCTAGAAGAGGTCAAGTGGAGTACCGGTAACATTTTTCAACTCTGTAGACAAAATGCTATGGCCAGGAACTCTGGAACACACAAATAAATACATAAACAAAACTTTTCACCTTCTTTGTTGTTAGACAACAAGAAAAATTTGACAAGAAACATCTAAAACGTACCAAATATTTCAAGCGAAGTACCAAATGTCAGCTAATAGTACCTGGTTTGGTACGAAGGTACCAAAGTTGGCAACGCTGCCTCTTGCTACTACCCTTCCACCTTGCATGCGCACGCATGCTCCAAACGCACATTGGCAACAGCAGCAGAACTCGCTGATCCCAAAGTTACGCAAGATTTTTCAAATTCCTTCTTCAATATCCGTCTTATTAACTCCTGTCTCTCGTCATCTGTGCTACTTTAATTCAATACGATGATGATCGGTGACAGAAATCAGTCACAAGTATGCACAGCTGAACGTATACATTCATTGAACTATCTACCTTAGAACGCTCATATCTATCTCAGTCTCTGTTCATATCTATCTAAAGCAGTCTGTTCATATATTTATCTATTTCAATCTGCTCTTATCTATCTATCTATCTATCTATCTTGGTCTGCTCATACCTATCACTATATCCATCTATCTATCCTTTTATCTATCTCTGTTCATTCTCTATCTACCAATTTATCTGTTTATATCTCTCTCTCTCCTTTTCTCTCTCTCTCTCTCAGTTTACGTCTCTTTCTCTCTCTCTCTCTCTCTCTCTCTCTCTCTCTATATATATATATATATATATATATATACATATATATATATATTATGTACTATGGTACTTTTTGTCCTTTAGAAAAAGCTGGCTACACAAATATGTTTATGGTTCTATCCACCCAAACAAAATCATTAAAAAGATCCCCCAATTCAATAGAAATTAGGCTAATATGCAACTCCTCAAAGGAAACATTATTGAACAATGTTAGAAATAAATTACTGGAGCCTCAAACAACAGCGGTTTTACCGAGACTAGCTTTAAATATGATGAAAAATCCAACAAAGGGAAAATATTCCTCCAATTAATAGAAAAACACTTTCCACAGTGTAGATCATTTAATAAAAAGAAACTGAGAATTAGCTATAGTTGAACGGATAATTTCAATAAGTTCATAACAAAACATAACAATAAAGTAATTTGAAATGATACTAATGAAGAAAACATAAATAAACCAGATTGCAATTGTACAGACAGAAACGAACTCCCATTGTAAAACAAATGTATCATATTGAATAGTATATATCAAGCTGAAATCCTTAGATGTGGAATACTATATAGGAATATCTAAAACATCCTTTAAACTTAAACTAAGATTCGCTAACCACATATCATTATTTACAAACGAAAAATACAAAAACAGTACATCACTGTCAATATATTATTGGAGGCTAAGCGATACCAACCTCACACCCACAGTAAAATGAAAAATATTTTTAAAATATATATATATATATATACATATGCCAAAATATTGGAATCCCATGTTACCTATGCCTAAATGAAAAATTTTAAATCTTCACTTTTCCAATAGAGCAAAAAAACAAAAAGCAGAATCATTAAATGAAATAAATGAAGTAGCGTTAAAGTACCGGCACCGCCTAAAATTTCTATTAAAAAACTTAATTTAACACCCCAATTACAGGTATACCAAAATTAATCACCATAGCTATCTTATTCCCCTCGTTATCATTAACAATAGTAGTACCTATATTACTACTATCATTAACATTATTATTTTAAATCCCCAGCTACTTAAAGAACGACTCAATCACCTTTCCATAATTATCTTAGATATTTAAAAACATATCAAACCTAGAATAGTTAAACTAACAACTAAAGTCGTTAACTACAATACGAGGAAATAGATTTAAGTAAGAATCAAGTATTATTCAAGAGGAAGCATATCACAAAGAGCTGATGTCTTAACAACATACTGATAAAGAAAATGCCTATTGTACCTCCGGCAAATTTATCATTCATAACTACCAGACAGTAAAGTATCTCCACCATGTAAAACAGGAAGAAACAAGCAATGACAAACAACTGAACGAGGAAAGAAAAAAGAAAAAGAAAGTATGTATAAATAGAATAAGAAGAAATTTTTCCACCCAAGAAAAAATAGACCTCCCCCCACCAAAAAAAATCTCAAATAGGGATCTAAAATAAATGGAATTATTTAGGGCAGAGATACAAACGTGTTTGTGTAGTGAATCATTTATTTAATTATATATATATATATATATATATATATATATATATATATATATATATATATATATATTGAAAAATATAGACATTTTCGTATGTTCCTTTTTCTGGTAAGTTTTCAAAGTTTTCTTTCATGTTTTTTCATGTATAGTCGGTTCGAATGAATGAAAAAATTTTCCAGAATTCGTTTTCATTATCTTTAATTGGTTGGTTTTAATGTTGTCACAATTTCCGATTTTTATCAGCCCTATTTTCTATAATTGTTTATTCTATTTACGCTGTCTTGGCCAAGTGACACATTCTCCGGGTAAATACTGGGCAGGGTCATTCCAAATAGAGTTTCAAATAATATAATGCATTCATAATTATTCTGTCGGATTATATATCCATTTCTTACCGGGACAGGTCTTTGATAAAACAGCTGACTGACCAGAGAAAGAATGAAAAGACAAATACAAATAAAACTATATCATATGCAACAAGAACCTATGATAAACAAGAAGATATAATAAATATTTACGAGACAACACGTTGAAATGACAAAACTCAGATTAAGAGTGGCTTACAAGACGCACGGATACATTTGGACTATGTATAAAAATTGACTGAAGAATCGGTCTTTCTCAGCATTAAAATATGAAAGTTATATATATATATATATATATATATATATATATATATATATATATATATATATATATATATATATAATTGATGACTTTATTATACGTGTATCAAACTACAACGGGTTTGTTAGCGTAGTTCCTAATGTGTGGAATTTAGTCACTTCTCAAAGCACACAGCTATTTGTTTATTTATTTATTTCAATTTCTTTGCTTGCTCTATTTTCCGCTAATTTTTATTTTTATACTATTTTTCTTTTCTTTTTTTTTTTTTTGGCAAGTAGTTAAGTATCGGTATAGGTTCATCATTTTCTTTCGAGCTGTCCATACTAAAACGGAAAAAAAAACAGCCATACATATATGATGTATATATACATGTAATACAAATGAATGCAAAATGAATAATACGATGTAATACAATATCCGATGTATGATGGGTTTATTTCATAGAGTGTTCGATACATTCAAATTTGAACATTAAGTCAATTTTAAGTCAATTTAAGGCAGCTGAGTGAATAAGATATGTGTTTGTGTAGCGAATCCTCACTCCATACTCTCTCTCTCTCTCTTTCTCTCATACACACACACACACATATAAATATATATGTATATATATATATATATATATATATATATATTATTGTGTCACCCACAGACAGCTGTTTTGATATATATATATATATATATACATATATACATATATATATATATATATATATATATATATATATATATACACAGTCTCTACAGTACACATTATATATATATATATATATATATATATATATATATATATATATATATATTTCTGATGTAAAAAGCAAAGGTGTCTACTGCCTCTTATGTGTTAGAATTAAAATCTGTTTATGTCGATTTAATCCGTCTTAATCAAGTGTGAAGCATAAAGCAAAAAGTTCAAGACTTCAATCCACAGACAGCAATGTTACACGCTATACCCTTCAGTGACTTTCTCTGCCCACAGATATCTTGATCCCTACGTCATTGTAGACATCCTTTTCTTTTTCTCAATACACACGTATACATAGTTGGATACACGCATTTAATTGTTCACTTACCTATCTTAATCTGTTCATATCTATCAATCCATCTATCTATCTATCTACTAGATTGGAAAGAAAGTCGTGTCGCTTATTTTGTCAGGAACAGAAAACTAATTTTTTTTTAATGATACTTGTCATATTCAATTAAGGTGATATCCCTCTCCATTTTCAATGACAATCCCACCTGCCCTAAACTTAAAATTCTTCGTGTTTTGAGACAAAAAACATCTCGGTGTCATTTCCCTTCATAGTTGATGAATTGTTTCCTATCTAAGAAATGTTGTAAACACTCGGAAAGTGATCTGATGGAGTGAGTTCTGGGAGGGTGAGAGAAAACTTCAATATTCAGGGCCAGAATCTTTTCCTTGGTGTATCTCGCGACGTATTGCCTTGCGTTAACACCTTTCCGATTAGCCTCACTTTATTAACAATGACAGGGGCAATGCTTCTAATTTCCCACAACCTCTGCTTCAATATCCAACCAAACACAAAGCCTTACCTTCTCACAGTGAAAGCCTGGTTTTGGCACTGGTACAGGCTTTTCTATGGAGAGTGATGGGCCTGAATTATCACACTAGGATGGCAAGCCTCTGACGGAGCAAGCTCAACCTTCAAAAATAAGAAGATCCCATTAATCCTAAACAAAAATAAAAAAGGTGTATAACCAATGCATCCTACCTATAGTCACTTATGGAGCTGAAACATGGAACTTAACCAAGAGACAGATCCGCAAATTGAGAACCATGCAACGTGCTCATGAAAGAATTAGGCTGGGCCTCACATGGAGAGACCATAAGACATAACAGTACATCCGGGAAAAGACAAGAGTCAGAGACATCAAAGAATCTATTAAAAATTTTAAATGGCAGTGGGCTGGTCATCTTGCAAGAATGGCGGACAACTGATGGACATCACGACTCACAACATGGATCCTCTGAGATCACATGCAGAACCAAGGCCGGCAGAATATTAGATGGCGATATGAGCTAGACGAATTCAGAAAGTACTGGCTCCGGGACACCTATGATAGAGAAGTGTGGCGAATCCTGGGGAAGGTCTATGTCCAACTACGGACATTGAAAGACTACTGATGATGATGATGATGATGATGATGATGATGATGATGACAGGCTTTTCATTGGATCGTAACCACTGTCTCTTTTGTTTGATATGATTATAAAAGACCCACGTTCAATCACTGGTGACCATCTTTTCACGTCTTCTCCTTACGGATGAACAGATCACGACTTTCTGATTGATTTGAGAATTGGTCAGATGGAACACGTTTGTGGTTGACAGTTTATTGGGCCCGCGGCGGTGGCTTATGATTGTTCTATGGTCGTATTGAACTGCTGTGCCATTCCTCGTGTTGTTAGATAAGGATTTTCTCCGCTTACAATTAGGAGAATTCGATTTTCGATCAAAATCGATCGCCAATTACCAGGGGAATTTTTCGAGAGAAGAAATTTACAACCGATATGAATCAAACCATCGCTGGTATGTCCTAACACTTAAGACACTAGTTCCATAGACAGTCCAGATATTCCTTGCCGCTTCTGAGGCTGATGAACTATTCTCGAAATCGTGAAGCATACAGTGCCTCAGACGTGTTTCATATATGCTTATTTTAGGAGCAGACGTCAAAAGAGTTTAAGCTTTTTTTCCACCGGACATTAAATATTTCCAAAATAAAGGAGGAATAACGAGAAAGCAAGATTTATGGTTAGTTTTGTCTTAGAAGATCGATAAATAACCTGTAAGTTATCAAAGACAAACTGTGATGGGACAACCTTCCAACCTAATATCTATGTCTAATATAGACGAAACCGAAAGAAAGTATTTCAAAAATAAATTTATTGCTTAAAACTTGTCACCGTCAAAATAGTCCCTTCTACTGTTGATACTTTGTTCTCAGCCAAATTTTCAGTTCTACAATGCATTTAGGGCTCAGAGTGATGGATAGTGTCTCGAAGTGCATATCTGTCTATTTCTTCTAACATCTGGAACCGACGACTTTTCGGGGGGAATTTCAGCCTTGGAAACAAAAAACGTCGACAGGGGGCTAATCCGAGAGAAAAAAAGTTTGTTCATCTATCAATGGACTCGGCACAAATTGTGTAGTAATAAAATGAATCATGTTTCATGAGTTTTTAGATTCCTTCCTTTTTGGAAACTTCACGGACAGTCAGGTGACGATTCCCACGGATCACAGAAAGCGCTTTAATGTGATTGTCATCCGTCGGCGAGAAAGGTCCCCCCAGATTTGGCATTGTCTTCAAGATCTTTAGTCGTTCAAGTTGGATAAAAAGCGTTACTTGCACGACACACTCGTTCACTCTGTCGTATATAGCTAAAAAAATAACCAAAGTAGCTTGGTACCTTTTTTTTTCTTTTATATATATATATATATATATATATATATATATATATATATATATATATATATATATATCACAGTAACTGCTACATACCATTCCAGTCACGGGCACGCTAAAATATCTCATGGGCTCGCTGATCGTTCTTTAATGGACACGAATCGTATATATATATATATATATATATATATATATATATATGTGTGTGTGTGTGTGTGTGTGTATGTGTGTGTGTGTGTGTGTGTGTTCAGGTCTATGTCACTCTATTTAAATATATGTGATAATTGTAGAGACATTATATTAGGAAACATACTTTGTTCGGCACCGAGATTAACCGAGTAGCAAATCGAACATCCGACTGCGTGAATAAATGAAGAAATGAACACTATGCGTGATTCGAACCTTGTCACATTACGACAGCTTCCTGATGGACGCCTGTTCGAGTACCGCACGGGGCTCATTTCTTCATTCATTCACGCAGTCGGCTGTTCGATTTGTTACTTGCTTTACTTCAGTGCCGGACGAAATATGATTCTTAATACAAATATCAAACACACATACACACATACATACATACATATATATATATATATATATATATATATATATATATATATATATATATATTATTGTAAATTGTATTATATTGTATAGGAATTCTTATTTGAAATGATCACTTGTCATTACACAGTTAACGTATCATTCAGCCCAGACAATAGAATAGAATAAACAATTGAAGAAAATAGGACTGCTGCAGGAATTGAACCTGCGACCGATATGACGGGAGATCATATCAGATAAGAGTTTCTATATAATATAATGCAATTAATAATCATTCTGTCAGATCATATATATCTTTTTCTTAATACACGACAGTTGCATGGAAAGAAATCAATAGATCAAGGCTAAATGAGATGAGAATTTGGAGTGAAAACAGTTATTTGAGCCTCTGCACTACCTGCGACTGTTTGGCTCAATGGTAAGAACAATATATATATATATATATATATATATATATATATGTGTGTGTGTATATATATATATGTGTGTGTGTATATATATATATATATATGTGTGTGTATATATATATATATATATATATATATATATATATATATATATATATATATGTGTGTGTGTGTGTGTATATATATATATATATACGTATATATATATAAATATTGTCGCTTTTTTCCTTTTTTATTTCTCGATGCATAGCTGATCTAACTGACGAGCGCGCGATATCTGCGGTGCGATAGATGACACTGCGAATACCCGTTGAGTACCCGTTAAGTACCCGTTGCTATTGTGACTATGACGACGACGGCATTAGCGATCAGGGTGGGAAGGACAATACATTTGTTTGAATGTTGCAAATTTTTTTTAAAAAGCGGAGAAAATGTCTCCAGTTAGCGGATCTCACAATCATAAATCAGGAAAATAGTCACAGCGTCTGCGCAGAAGCTATAACGCCACATCCGGTTGCAAATAAAGGAGACATTTTTATTATCTATGAATTGGGAAACAAGAAATAAGTTCCGAAACTGAAAACATCTTTGCCATTTTTTTTCTACACATAGACACACGCACACAATTTCTTTTTCCCCTACGTGTTTTGGCCTTTTTTTTTTTCAATAAAACGAAAACAATGTCGAATGTTCTTAGATGTAGGAAGACATATCCGAGAGACAAATGTCGGGAAAAGCATTAAGAAATGCAACGATATCTAAAAAGGCACGAAAAGAATCTTCTCTCTTCATCCAGAAACATGCAAAGATTCATGGGTGGCAAGCAAGGTTCTCTCTGATTCTTACATAAACTGCGCGGGTCTAAAAAAAAAAAGCCCGCGAACAACTGAAGTTTAGTGCATAGAAGATATACACCTTTGAGTTAATCATTGTTTTGTTTTTTGTTTTTTTGTCTTATTTTTAAGAAACAATTGCCAGTTACTCATAGCAAAGGTGTGAAAGGTAAGTAGTGCCCTTACGATGGATATGGCTTCAGGCATCCCTTCTTAGACTCCTCATATCACTTACCATTTACTCAGCCCAAATGTGATTTGTGAAAAAGACAAAGAGAAGGTCAAGTACCAGAATCGACGTCACTCACTTCACCCTGTACTATTTTACCTATACGTGGGGGACGGATTCATGACTTTCCCAGGAGCTCTAGTGCTAAATGAATAGATTATCTCACTCGGAGTTTGAACTTGGTTCGCCGAGTCCATTGTTCATGTTATGCACTCTGCCTACCCGAGAATGTAGAATAAAAGAAACGATTTATTAGGGGTAATCAACTAAAAGAGAAAGAAGCAGAATATGAAATTTCACTCGGGGTAGCATTTATAGACTTCAAGAAGGCCTTCAACAGTAAAAATTCCTGCAGTCATTGAGGCGTAGACCTCGTATAACTCAGGGTATTGCAACGTATATACCATCACAGCAGCTCCTTCATCAAGGTACATAGAAACTCGGACCCCTTTCAGCTCTCATAAGAGGTGAGTCAGAAAGACACCAGCTCATCCAAACTCTTTACTGCCTGCATCGAGATGATCTTCCGAAACCTATACTGGGGAAACAGAGGAACCAGAATAGACGGCAAATACCTAACATTACATTTGCAGACGACATTGTCCTTTTTGTAAAGAACCTCCGAGACCTCCGACTAATGCTAGACGAACTGAACGAAGAAAGCAAGGAAGTTAGTCTTCATGTAAACTTCAGCAAAACAAACGTTATGTACAACGAACGGATATAAACGCACAGTGATTAAAACTGCAAACTGGAGTAAGTAGACCATTACATCTCCCTAGGACAACGAATCTCCACAGAATCTTCAAAAGAAGAAGAAATCAAGGGAAATATCACTTTAGGTTGGCAAGCCTTTGCTTGTGAAAGCTCAACCCTCAAGAACAAGAAAAATCCCATTAAATCTAAAAGAACAATATTCAACCAATGCATTTTCCTGATAGTTACCGATGGAAATGAAACATGGAAACTAACTGAGTGACTGGCCCTCAAACTGAGAACCATGCAACGTGCACATAAGAGAATCATGCTCAACCTCATATAGATCGCAGGACAGGACAATATATCGGGGAGAAAACAGGAGTCTAAGATACCATAAAATCCATTAGAGAACCCAAATGTCAACAGGCTGATCATGTTGCAAGAATGGCAGACAACTGATGGACATCACGACACACAACATGGATCCCCAGAGATCAAATGCGGAACCAAGGCTGGCAGAATATCAGATGGCAAGACGAACTGGACATGTCAAGAAAATTTCGACTACGCAACGCCCATGATAAAGAAGTCTGGTAGCCCGGGGTTGTCTATGATTGACTTTACTACATTATTTGATTTTGTGTATGTATATGAATATATATTTGTTATTCATAAATATATAAATATATTCATGTGTGAGTAAATTGGATATACATATATATATATATATATATATATATATATATATATATATATATATATATATATATATATATGTGTGTGTGTGTGTGTGTGTATTTATATATATATATTTTTAACATACATGTATATATATATTTGTGTGTATGTATACATATACATATATATATATATATATACATGTATGTATATAAATATATATTTGTTTTTCATGAATATAAATACATATGCATGTGTGTGTACATATATATATATATATATATATATATATATATATATATATATATATACATGTATACATATAAGCATACATTGTTGAAAAATATATATACGTGTATATATATATATATATATATATATATATATATATATAAACATACATTGTTATATATAGAGATATATAGATATATATAAATATATATATGTGCATATATATATATATATATATATATATATATATATATATATATATGCACATATATATATATATATATATATATATATATATATATATATATATATATATATATATATATATATATATATATATATATTGTTAAAAGTTTTGTTTTTTTCAACAATTTATGTTAAAATGAAAGGATTGCAGCCTCGTTATATTTACGTTCTACTCTAATGGTGCATAAAGGAAAGTTTATCGTTTTTGCCTTCCATATTTCATGTCGACACACGTATTGACATGGATATTGTTATGTTATGTTATGCTGTTATTGTCATCAGATTTCAGAGAGAGATAGAGAGACAAATAGACAGATAGACTCAGACAGGGGGGAGCAGAGAGGGAAAGTCAGAGACAGAAATAGAGAGACAGATAGACAGAGACACAGAAAGAGAAAGACAGAGACAGACAGAGACATAGGAAGAGACACAGAAGGAGAGTCAGAGGCAGAAAAGCAGAGACATACATAGAGAGACAAATAGAGAGACAGAGAGAAAGAAAAGTAGGGAGAGGTATAGACAGGGACAGAGAGACAGAGACAGGCATGGAGAGATAGAGGAATGGGAAGAGAAAGAGACAGACGGATAGATAGAGACATAGAAAGGGAGACAGAGACAGAAGAGTGCTGGAACAAACAAACATACAAACAAACAAAAGAATAAATACACAAACACAATCACACACTCATAAAAAAGGGATAGAACTCTTTAGCATCTCTGATGACTACGGTTGTTCATTTAAAGAGTAATCTGAACAGAGGAAGGTACAGAAGAAAATTCAGCGATCATTTTAGAAGCCGTCAACCAAAACTGTCAGCAAGATCAATCGAGATTTCTCCAGTTTTAAGGGATTCTGGCTGACTGGCTATCTATGTATGAATTGCGCGTGCACGCTGCATCCATTAAGCAAGAGATCTGAATGAAACATTCTCTCCCTATTATGTCTAGAAAAATCTTGTTTTTTTTTTTCGTTTTTGAAAATTCCTCGAAACGAGTTTTTAGTGGGGGTTCCATTAACAATATCAGTTTATGCTAGATTAGCCCCATGTTTTTTTTTGTTTTTTTTTCAAGTCAGACTTCTTTCAGGGATCACCACCGAACAAATGACGAGAGAAGTAAAAAAAATTTTATCGATCATCCTTTTCCCCAATTTTTTCAATTGATCACCCCCAACACAGCATGCTGTCAAACGACGTTGGTCACGTGACGGTTTCTATTGAGTGACTAACCAGACCTGTTATTTTTCTGTTTTATTTTTATTAGATGGTTTATTGTAGATAAATACTATTATTCTTTATGAGGAGCCACAAGAACCTCAATCTAAGTACCTTGCAACGTGTCCAAAAAAGAATCATATTCCACATCCCTCGGAGAGACCAGAAGACAGTATAATTAATTAGAGAAAAACAGGAGTGTGAAATATCATTGAATCCATCAGAAAATTCAAATGGCAATGGGCAGGCCATGTTGCAAGAATGTCAGGCATCACGACTTACATCGAGAGTCTCCAGAGATCGTATGCGAAACTGAGGCCGGCTGAAATCAAGATGGTATGACGATTTGGACGGGGTCAGGAGATATTGGGCCCGTGACGCCCATGATTGGGCTGACTGGTAGTACTTGGGGGAAGTCTATGTCCAAAGACGAACGTTAAAAGGCTGATACGCCCATGATAGAGAAGTGTGGCAAATCCTGGGGGAAGGTCTATGTCCAACGACGGATGTTGAAAAACTGATGATGATGATGATGATGATGATGATGATAATGATGATGATGATGATGATTCTAGATTCTCCTGAATCTAGATGTTTCTAGATGTTTTTTTCTCTGTTTTAGATGTTTTCCTGTGGAAAACACGTGATATCATCATCATCATCATCATCATCATCATCATCATCATCATCATCAGTCTTTTAACGTCTGTTGTTGGAAATAGACCTTCCGCATGATCCGTCACATTTCTCTAGCATGGGCGTCGCGGAGCCAGTATTTCCTGAACTTGTCTAGTTCATCTCTCCATCTTGTTTTTTGACAGCCTCGGTTTCGCATGTGGTCTCTGGGAATCCATGTTGTGAGTTGTAATGTCCATCGGTTGTCCGTCATTCTTGCAACATGACCAGCCCATCGTCATTTGAGTTTTCTAATAGATTCTGTGATGTCTCTAACCCCCCGTTTTCTTTCTGATATATTGAGCTGTCTTCTGATCTCCCCATGCGAGGTTGAGCATGATTCTCTCATGCGCACGCTGCATGCTTCTCAGTTTGTAGGTCTGTCTCTTGGTTACGTTCCATGTTTCATTCTGACCACATCTATTCTTCAATTAATTCTTTTTCTACATTACTTCGAACGGTGGGGATGACCCGGTATATAAATGGGTGATGTTTGTCTATCATACGATTGACTGTAATGACGAGTCAATCTTATGTTCATACAGTGATATAACTTGCTTCGCCCATCGTACAAACAAGGAGGGGAAACACAAAATCTGGACGGATTTATTCAGAAAAAAAAGAAAATAATTACTAAGACAGCATTAGACAGAAGAGACTGTAACCTTTAAAAACAGTGACCGTAAAATAGATCAAGAAAAGATTCTTGAAAATAAAGGGAAATAATATTTGCACACGTGTTACTGTTATTTCTAAGAATCAAAAACCTAAGTCTCTTCTCTTTTTTTAACTTTTCTCTTCCTTAAATAACTCTAAGTCCATTTGATTCCTTGATATTTACTTCCGTAATATCTATCAGTCTTTTGTTATTGGTAATGTTTTTCTTACGCCTTCATATTTGCTAAGCTTATATATATATATATATATATATATATATATATATATATATATATATATATATATATATATATATATATATATATATTATGATAATTAATAATTGTGTCATCCACAGACATTACAATTCTTCAGTGTGGCTGTAGACAATCCAATATCCCTTCCAGTGCTACGCAGAACTGGGCGGTCAGAAGGTGCGAATTTAAGCGATATATTTAGTTTATGCAGATTTCCTCATCCACCAGAGTGCTCCATTCCAGAGTTCTTATCTTCTTATATATATATATATATATATATATATATATATATATATATATAACGCTAAATTTTTTGTGAATATGCTGTTGTATCGAAAGAGAGTAAAAAGCGGACGGGCTTTCATCTTGCTGAAATTTCGGCGTTTCCATTACTGAATAAAGTATTTTTCGTCAAGTTAACCATCAATGAATTCCTCTGAACACATTTGGGAACCATAATCTGTACTTTAGCAACTATAGTCCACCAAATCCTCGACCTTTTGGTGGGGGTCACCTGGTGTAAAAGTGAATGATGTCTATTTGAGTGTTTGTCTATTATGCGATAAAAAGTACCCTCAAATGGATGAAGCCCAACCAAATTTAATAGAAAAATATTTGTGAAGCGTTTTAGAGTTTTCAAGAAAATATTTCAAAGGATTTTAGAGTGAGGTTCTATTTACAATGTAACTATTATACCAAAGTGGAACCTACTTTCCACCTTTATACATATCTATTCATTTTATATTTTCATGAATAATTCTCCAAGTGGTTCAAAGTGAGCAGACAGCCCTTTGAAAGGACAAATTTTTTTCCCTGAATTAAAACTGAATTAAAATTGATTATGCAAAAAAAATTAAACTTTTAAAATCTAACTATGATGCAAAACTGGGCTCTTGCTTTCCGTATCAATACACACACACACACACACACACACACACACACACACACATACACACACACACACACAAACACACACACACACATATATATATATATATATATATATATATATATTAGAGTTGTAATACAACGAAACAGCTGTCGATGGATGACACGATAATATACACACACACATATATATATAGATATATATTGGGTCATCCACAGACAGCTGTTTCGTTATATATATATATATATATATATATATATATATATACATATATATGTCTCCACAGACAGCTGTTTCGTTGTATTGCAACTCTAATACAACGAAACAGCTGTCTGTGGATGACACAATAATGTATATATATATATATATATATATATATATATATATATATATATATATGTATGAATGCATTTATATATACTATTGTTTCATCCACAAACAGCTGTTTCGTTGTATTACAACTATATATATATATATATAGAGAGAGAGAGAGAGAGTTGTATTACAACTCTCTCTCTCTCTCTCTCTATATATATATATATATATATATATATATATATATGCGTGTGTGTGAAGAAATGAATATATGCGATCCGACGGAATGATTATAAATTGCGTTATATCATGTAGAAAGTTATTTGAGATGATCTCCCATCATTACACGGCTAATGTATCACTCAGCCAAGATAACGTAAATAGAATAAACAATTAGCAGCATCCCTATTTTCTTTGATCGTTCATTCTATTTACGTTGTGTAGGTCGAATGATACATTAATCGTATCATGACGGGGCTGCTACGTGAATCAAAACTGCGACCGATAAGGTAGCCACTTTTGGCCATGTTTGTACTCCTAAAAGTCGAGAACTACACATCACAAAGGGAAATCTAAGGCACATGTGAAGTCGACGTGGTTCAAATTACATACTGCGTGTATACATACACATGTTCACGTCGAATTTCGAAAAAAAGAAATTCTCCAATTCCTATGGGGTCTGCGTTCACGCTCTCTGAAAAAACTATGTCCAAAAATTTCTGTTTTTTTTTTTTCATCTGAGACTTCCCTTACGCTGGCTACGGCATCAGTCGTCCTTAAGTGGGCTTCCCATACCGCAAGATTCTCTTGATTCGGCTTACAATCTGTTGAATTGTTTTAGAGGCGGCAAATACTCGAAGTGACATAACTCATTTTTAGTTCGCAGCACCTGGCATTCATAAACGGTCACCCATCTAGGTACTGTCCAGGTTCGACGTTGCTCAACTAAGGCGATTTTTTTTCTTTTTCTTTTCCTTCTATTCTCTCTTTACTTCTTTCATTTTCTCTCTCCTTCTTTTTTACATTTCTTTCCAATTTTCCTCAAGCAGAAAACGAACTCGTTTGTTTTTAAATATATATATATATATATATATATATATATATATATATATCATAATCACCGCTATCTATAACAAATCGACTTAAACACTGTTACTGGATTCTGGTTATTCGTGTACTCTGACACTTATAGATTGTAATCTAGCAAGCTAGCTAGCTATACAGACTTTGAGCTGCTCTAATCTTTCATAGTACGAACTTGAAATTTCGCACCCCGTCAATGAGTAGGGAAAATGTATTGTTTTGTTTTTGCTTTTGAAAAATACCCCTCAAAAATAGGTTTTATTTGGGGTTCAATTTATAATGAATATTTACACCAAATTGGTCTCTAAGTCTTTGTCCAATACTTTTTTTATGCTTTTTTATGCTTTTTTTTAATCATAATATTCATCATTCAAACCAGTATGACAGGAACAATAAATTTAGAGAAGTATTTTCATCAGAGTAACTTGCTTTTACCACCACCACGGCTTAATTTACGGCAGTTATTCACAATTTACCTTGGAATGCAAGTCTTTCTCTCTTTCTTTCATTCTTTCTTTCTTTCTTTCTTTCTTTCTTTCTTTCTTTATCTCCGTCTTTCTTTCTTATCTCTTTAATTTCCCTTAAGCAGAAAACGAACATATAAAAGTCTTCCCTGTTTTTTTTATATAGTTCATAATTGGTCTTATTTTAATTCCCTATTTCTTAACAAAGTTTGTTGCCCTTAATTGGGAAGACCTTGGTTTCATATCTGATCCTATCAGTACCAGCCCTCATATCATTACCCATAATCCTTTTCGAGATGAGTCAGTGGAAAAGCCAATCAAGTGATGGTATCGGAAGAACGGGACAACCAAGCTAGTAACGGCACGAAGAATGGACACAGCGAGCAGAGTTCGAACTCCTGCAAGGACAGCCAGTGTTCACTTAAAACTTATGTCCTCGGGAAAGGCCTGAATCGATCTTTCCATCTAGGTGTTCGTTTAATTCAATATTGCAGACGAACTGAGCAAGTAGTGAAATGATATATGGGGCCAAAGAAGGGGAGTCTGGAGTCGTAGCCAGCGTGAGGGCATTACTTTTTTCTATGCAACAGCTCAGATCTTATCACTTATTACTCATCATCAGAGACCTACCTTGGAAAACTTATGGGCCCCTTGGGTTGGCCCCTTTGGTTGGCCCCTTCAGAGACTCTCGTCAACATTTCGTGATTTTTGTTGGTAGAAATGCAGTAGTCGAACAACTATTTATAAAACCTTTGAGTAAACACTCAATAGGGGCCGGGGTGTTTTTCAATTAGCCCCACCTTTCCCCTCCTACGCCTCTGTGCATCATCCCTTTCGAGATTAGGGGGCACAGGGGGAGTGACTCTTTGAGGGGCTCCCTCCAGCATCTAGTGAGATTTGTCAGTAGAAATACGTGAGTTGAATTGATTTATAGAGCTTTTTGGGCTCCCCTTCATTAGTTGCTCCCCACTGTTGGGAGAATAGTAGTGTTTTCAAATACCCCCCCTCCCTGCTCCTCAGTTGCACCTCTGCCCATCATCCTTTTCGATATGAGTCATTGGAAAAAACTGACCGAGTTGTGGTATTAACAGTGATGACGACTTTTTGATTGATCGAATACCAAAACATCATTTTTTGGGCAAAGGAAGCGATTACTGTCTCAATCCCTAATCACATTTCGTTTCCTTCTCTTTGTTTTTTAATCACCGCTACCTACAACAGACCAGTTCATTCACTGTTGCTTGATTTAGGTCATTTATGTGTTCTGACATTTATATCAATCTATCCGGATTTCGACCAGCCTTTACCATTCATGGTGGAAACTTGAAATTTTGCACACACTCCTCACAGTGTGGTTCGATTCCTGCGGCAGCCACATTTTCTTTGATTGTTAATTCAATTCACTTTGTCTAGGCCAAATGGTACCTCCACTGTGTAATAACGGAGATCATTCCAAATAGAGTTTCAATACAATATAACGCAATTTATACATATATATATATATATATATATATATATATATATATATATATATATATATATATATATATATATATATAGTATAAATGCGTTATATTACACTGAAACTCGCACACTCTTCTCGATGGGTTGGGAAAATGTTTTTGTTTTTTTGGAAATTCTCTTCCAAAATCGGTTTTAGTGGGGTTCCATGTGCAATGTAAGTTTATGCTAAATTGGTCACCACTTTGTGCCTGTTTGCTTTTTATCTATTCAGCCTTTTCTCAGTGATCACAGCCAAACAACGGGTGAGAAACTTATCCATTGATTACCCCTTTTCCTAACTTTTTAATTGATTACCTCCAACACAGCATAAATGGTTGATGATGATTCATAATTCCCCTTGGAATGTTAGTCTCGTCTGCTTTCTTACAGTCTGTGTTTTGTTTTGTTTTTTTGTTTGGTGATTTATTTATTTCTTTCCGTTTATTGGTTCCAGCTTTTATATGATTAGATATTATTAAAAAAAAAACAAAACGAAAAAAACACGATTTCGGTTTTTCATTAATCAACGTTAATTTCCTCTCGGGTCTCCTTCTTTATTCCCCCACCAAAAGCTAACGTTCATAATTCTGAAGTAAGGAAGCGTAAGAAGGAATAAAAAGATTAAGATTCGTTATCTTTTTCTAGCCGGAGAAGACACCAAATACTATGCCTTTTTGGTTGTCCCTAACACGAAGACGGTAACGCTCAACTTATTCGTTGGAAATACATGGTGATCCATATTTTTTTTTAAAAGGATAATTTAAGATAAATCAATTACTATAATTCGATAAAATAAAGCGTATGATGATTATAATATACTTGGAAAATGTTCAACGCATAGCAACATATCTTCCGATTGTAGGGATATAATAAAATTATTTAATCCTTAAGTTTAAATACTAATATTTTTTGTATCGTCTATTTAATAATAATAATGATAATAATAATGATACATTTTATTGTGTCATCCACAAACAGCTGTTTCGATGTATAACATCTCGTCAGTGTGGTTATAGACTTTCCATTATCCCATCCAGTACCGCAAGACAGTATTGAAACCTTCACATCAGACCTGGAGGCCAATATCCTTCTCTGGACTACGGAACTGGACAGTCAGTAAGGCTGAATTTAAGCGATATATGTATTTACACAGAAATTCCTCATCCATCAGAGTGCTCAATTCCTATGGAAAGGCATTGCGTAAGCTTACAATGAATATATATATATATATATATACATACATATATATATATATATATATATATATATATATATATATATATATATATATATATATATATATATATATAAAGAAATGGATAAAATATGAATAAGATGAACTTGGTACCAGTCATGTAGTTTGACCCTCTTCAGGGGTGTTTACTGTGACACGAAGGTTAACAAACTAGTAATTAACAGTTATACACACACACACACATGCACATATATGTACAGTATTAAAAGCTGTAAAGCTTTCCAGACTATATATGATAAAGTAATGAAAAAGATCCCATCGAAGAAGAAATATGGTCAGAATAAATTCTTTTTATGACATCACTGGTGCTTTCCACTGAAAAACGTCTTAAGTAGAGTAAAAAGAAAACGTCTAGATTCTGGAAAATCTAGATGTTATTAAAAGGTCAAAAAGCTTCTTTTTTTTTTCGAAAACTAAAAACAAAAACACTTTTAGAAGAAGGCTAATGGAGTACCGATGCCAACTGTCAAGTATTTAGACAAAACGGTATTGCCTGGGGCGCTGGCGCAAACAAACAAGCAATCAACCAAGCAAACAAACACATGACACACGTACATATTCAAAGAAAGGATAGAAACCTTCACCATCTTTGATGGCTACGGTGATTAAATGACTTGAAAATCCAACTTGAAGTCTATAGAATGAATGCTAGTCAAGATCTCCCACCTCCAAAACGGACTCACGTACAGTGATATCCGTGATCAAAGGTATTGTTACATGGTGTGGTTGTGTTCCTTTTAATAGGGCTCTGACAGACATACTTGTTGTTCTTGTATTGACGTGGCCAAGGTTGGAGAAAACTTGTCAAAACAAAAGACATTAACCAAAGAGAACGGCGACAAAAATATCAAACAGTAACGAAAGCCAATTTGGATTATCCGAACAGGAATTTATAGGATCCTTTAGCGCTTTCCACGCTACGAAAACAAGGTAAGTGCTAAATCTAGTGCGAAAGGCGCTAAATTAGCAACACAAACGTTTTACAAAAGACTTCTCCAAAACCCATAATACTTTATAATACAATAATGAAAAATGCAAAAATGAAAGCTGGGTCTGGCCTGTACCTAGATCCGGTGTTCCCCGCTAGGGCTAATATCCGCTAAGAGGCTGTAAGATCCTCGACAGAGTAAAGCCGTTGACTGTAGGAACACAGAACCAGGGGCTTTTTTCTTTCGAACAGGTAAAGGGGAAAACTCGGTGGTAAATTTCAAAATTGCACTCTATGATGCAAGGTTAAAAAAAACTTGTGATATGCTCATTTAAAAAAATAGAGCAAATGTAATAATTAAAACTTATCCGGTCCTAAATCATTCTAATGAGATGCAAATCTTATGTACCTATTATCATGTAAAAACTGTAATCCTAATGTGTATGAAATGGTAATTCCCTCAACGTATATGTATAAGTATATATATATATATATATATATATATATATATATATGTGTGTGTGTGTGTGTGTGTGTGTGTGTGTGTGCGTGTGTGTGTTTAGGCTTGAGTTTTAGTAAACATGTGTAAATACGTCGCAGCAGTGTATACAAAAATGCTGACCAACATAGCAATTTTAGCAATACCTCACTTGTATATGAATTCAAGTGTATGTGCGTACGTGTGTCGGTGAGAAACACACCCCCATAAATTGAACACGGCAGTTTCAAGATATTATCGGCTCGTCTGGACCAGTGGGACAATCTAAGTGTATTTCCATGTAGTTTAGAGATGAAAGGAGGATGTTGGCATATGGAATAAATTAAATCTAACAGACGTAATATCAAATATTGACCACTTCGTTTTTTCAAAGGAGTGGACTAAGACAAAAGGAGAGAACTAAAACAGTACAAACATATCTAAAAATTTCAACCGATAACCAAGGTAAGGGAAAAACTTTTACTTCAAATATAATGTCTACTTATAAACCTCATAAAACAATACATATTTGAAATAGTTTTTGCTTTCTGGGTATATGCATAAACCTTGTTAAACAATAAATGTTTACATAAATATAACTGTAACAGGAGGAAACGGGTGTCTTTCACAACAAATTCCATTTAAGAAACGTAAATGGGTTCATCATCATCATCATCATCATCATCATCAGTCTTTTAACGTCCGTAGTTGGACATAGACCTTCCCCAGGATTCGCCACACTTCTCTACCATGGGTGTCGCAGGGCCAGTACTTTCTGAATTTGTCTAGCTCGTCTCTCCGTCTAATATTCTACCGGCCTCGGTTGCGCATGTGATCTTGGGGGATCTATGTTGTGAGTCGCGATGTCCATCGGTTGTCCACCATTCTTGCAACATGGACAGCCCACTGCCATTTGAGATTTTTAATGGATTCTATGATGTCCCTGAATCTTATCCCTCCCCGGATGTACTGTGCTGTCTTGTGGTCTCTTCATGTGAGGCCCAGCATAATTCTTTCATGTGCACATTGCATGGTTCTCAGTTTGCGGATCTGTCTCTTGGTTAAGTTTCATGTTTCAGCTCCATAAGTGACTATTGGGAGGATGCATTGGTAAATGGGGTAGTTATAATCAAATATAAGTGTGGATATGACTGGGATTAACATAGCAATAACCTGTCCTGTTTTTTAATACTCCCGAAACAGGGCTATAGGAAAACAGCCGATGAACCCCAATATGAAAAAAATAAATTGAAAAATATGACAAAATATTACTAAATTACGTGCACCAAGATCCTGAAATTAATTTTAAAATTGTTATGGAATAGCATTAATCGGATTTAAGATGACTCGCATAGCACGTAGCCGTGAATAAATTTTGACTAATAAAATCCCCTTTTCAGCAGTAAAAAATGAAAAGTTTATATTAGATTAATTAAAATTAAATCAAAGCAACCTATTTTCGAAATAAGATATTTTTCGACATTAGTATGGGTGTTTTCAAGTGCATGTTGCATCCACGCAAGCAAATGACATCGTCAGCGCGTTGCGTTAGATTCAGTTTCTCATTAAAACAGATTTATTTATGATTAAGCTAATTAAAAAAACACTTTAGAAATCAATATGATATAATATTTTTCAAATATGATACTAATTAATTTTTTAATACCAATATCATATTTTCTTGATGATGACCAATCATGGTCGAAAATTCCAGGACTACCAACTTTGGAACATTTTTTTTCTAAATACTTAGATGACATAAATGAAAAGTTTGTAACCAAACTTGACAAAATAACAAAAAAATAGATAGACAGAGTTTGTCTGTTATTTTACACACACACACACGTATATTCCCCTTTATATATGTATATTGAAGAGTTTGGTTCCAAAATGCAATAAGTGCCATTAAAAAAAGTATTTAATCAAAATAAAAATCAAATTCTTGATTTGAAGTTTTCATTTCATTGAAACTTTATAGACGGCACATACACACACACACACACACACACATATATATATATATATATATATATATATATATATATATATATAATGCTCTTCCATAGGGATAGAGCATTCTGGTGGATGGGGGATTTCTGTGTAAACAAATATATCGCGTAAATTCAGCCTCACTGACTGTCCAGTTCCGTAGTCCAGAGGTAGGATATCGGCCTGCAGGTCTGAAGGTTTCAATTCTACCTCGCAGTACTGGATGGGATAAAGTCTATAGCCACACTGAAGAGATGTTATACATCGAAACAGCTGTCTGTGGATTACACAATAATTATATATATATATATATATATATATATATATATATATATATATATATTCTAGAAAGCTCTACAGTTTAAACACTAAATATCAAAAAAACTTTTTCAATAGATTTTTGTGTCACTCAAGTCACTCATTTCCCAATCTTTTTCAATGCAATTTATGTGATTTTCCAAAGTATATCCCCCCCTGTTTCCCCTATACTCTGTTATTCTGGTACAATGTATGAATTGTCTCTTGTGCAGATCATCAGTCTTTTGCCATGTAACCGTTTCGGGAATTTTAAAAACAAAACAGTTATATCAACATGTCACCCCAGCAGTGTTGATCAAGCACTACCTCCCTTTATTATAAAGTTTATGCCATACATGTAGTTTGTCATTTCATATAAGGTTTTATATGTATTGTATATTGATATTATTTAGCATTACATATTCAATTTTTTAAACAAGACGTACGTAAATTACTCTAAAAACGTTGTTAACGATGAGGGATCAGTAAGTATAACAACAGATGTAACTCAATGTTTGTGTCATTTCTATTGAATGTTCACCTATGTGAATAACAAATCCGTTGTGTCGGTTTCAATTTCCGACTGAATGCAAACCAACTTATGACATCATCTTTGAGAATACTACATATATATATATATATATATATATATATATATATATATATATATATATATATATATATAATGTAATGAGGATTCGCTACACAAACACGTTTATGGTTCTGCCCTGTTTTGGTTTCTTAAGACAAATGATTCGGTTTATTTTAGATTCCCCTTTGGGACATTGTCTACAAGGGGTGTCTACTATTCTAGGTGGTAAGGTCTTTCTTTCATTTTGTTTTAATTTAGTGGCTGGCTATATCGAGCACTTTATGAAATAAACCCATCATACATCGGATATTGTATCATATTATATTGCATCCCTGATTTGTTCTATATATATACATTTATATGTGTGTGTGTGTGAGTGTGCGTCTGTATGTACTATGTGAGAACTATATATAGATTTGAGGTGCTATTTATAAAGCATCTGGGACCCACTCTATGGAAGGGTCGTTTTCAAATAACCCTTCTGCTACGCCTCTTCGTATGTCAGTGCAGATGTCAGCGCTATCCAGACACGAGTATTCTTGATGTGGATCTGCCCCCACAATGATCAGGGAGATTATGACTGATCTTGAATATCGTCAAGGAAAATAGTTTAAAAAACCTACCAACAAAATTTCTACCCACATACGTGATTTTTTTTCTGATAAAAGGAATGAACAGGTCTTGTTAGTCAGTCAATAGTAACCATCACGCGACCAACGTCTCAAAGGTATGATCAATGAATGAATTACTTTTTTCACCTTTTGTTGGGCAGTGATCACTCGAAAAAAAGTCTGAATTTTCTGTAGGACACTAATTGAGGGATCAATTTAGCATAAACGTGATTGCAGATTGACCTCCCCCCCCCACTATTTGGGGGCTAACAAAAAAACTTTGGGGGGGGGGACGTAATAAGGAGCAAACGTTGAAATTTTCAGCTCTTTGACCCCTTCGGTATGACCTGTACGCGTGATACATACATACATATATATATATATATATAGCCAGCCAGACCAACTTGAAAACTGAGGAAACTTATATTCACTGTTTGGGTGACAGTATTGGTTGACGGTGTCTAATACCTTTTTTTTTTTTAAATCCCTGCTTGCCTCATCAAATGTTTCCCAGGATTTCTATGTCCCTCCCCCCACCTCGAAAAAAAAAAAGTGATACAGATCTCTGAGGCTGGGTATTAGTTACTGATATGAAGCACTGAAGAGATGTGTAATTCTTAAGGATTGGGGATTTTTTTTTCCAAAATCATGTTTGCAAAAATATTTAACATCATTTTCTTTTTCTATCTTTAATCTTCCTGAATTTTTTCCCTTAATTTTCTCTTCACCAATCGTTCTTTCAAGCTTATATAGATATAAATAAATTAAAGATTCAATTATTTTTTTTTTCGGAAACATGAAATTGTTGATCAGTGGTTTAACGGTAAAAGAACAAGCTTTATCTTAATTTCTTAGATGGAGTGTCGTCACTGTCATACAAGATCCATCCAGAAAATATCAAGTCATTTTAGATATCCCGGGAACCGGTTGCGTGGCCTTGATGCCATTCGACAACCAATCACGGGGGACCTCACTTCGAATGTGTGAACACCTTCCCGTGGGTTACAATGACCGAGTAGGTAATTCTTCACGTTTTGTGCTGTGTTGTTTGGTAAAACATCGCATCACCCAAGTCTGTTAGCCTTTCTATTTAAAGTCGAGATTCGACTCCCAGCGACTTCTGGATTTTCCAAAATTAGTTTCAAACTGTGGACGAAATTAAGAAGAACGCGATGAGGCAATTGATAGCGATCTCGTAAGAGGACTTAACAGACTATTTTGAAAAGTGGAAATGACTCTGGGATAAGCTTATGGGGTCTCAAGGGGCGTACCCTGAAGTGGACTAAATTGTCATTGTCTTAAGTAGGCTATTTCTTTTTCGTTAATATTAAATGGACGGAAACTTTCTGGACAGATCTCGTGCATTGGTTCATGCTGCCAAGATTCGTTGTCTTTGTTGTCTGTATCACAACGTTTTGGTTGGACTTTTGGTCTGTCGAATGAGACAAATATGTATTTTAAGCGGTATTGTGCTTATTATGAAAGTAGATTACTACAGATATTACTTTAGAAGGAATAGCAGATAATTTCATTACAGAAATGCACTACAAATAATTTTCCTATAGTATTACATCGTCAATTATTTATCAGAAATGCCTTAGAATCAAGAAGGAAGATGTCAGCGGTCAGAATTTAAAAGAGCATTACTGGCAGAATATAGCTATTAGATGTCATGACCCGACTTCTCCGCTCAAGACTACTCAGTGTCGACATCTTCACGACTTCTTGACGTTAGGATAACTCGGCACATGATAACTGAACAAATCTTAGCGATAGAACCAACAAAAAACTGTAGAATTGAAGCAATTTAGCGAGATACAAGAATTAGAATTCATTTTCGGTTGATCTATTTTAGTGAATTAATTAACTTCTGTTGTTCCATTTGATAATTCATAGTTCGAAAGAACAAACTTCGGAGTTGAAACTATAAAAAAAAAATTGAATTTATTTCAAGTTCGTAGTATGGCTGCATAAATTTGGCTGAATAAGTTTGAGATGTGCAAAGTTATCGTTCGCTGAATTATCCTAGAAAGGTTTTCAAATAGAAACAAATGAATAAGTTTTGGGGCTTATGGAAAAATGTTTTTATTTCTTATAAGCCCGAGTTATATAAATCGAAGTGATCTGGTCATGATTTTTCATCGAAGGTATGATTCAATAAATACATAGTTCTAATCAATGATCTCTTATCTCAGACAGGCACGAGCCGAATAATGCTGTAGATTCTATCTGATCTATTAAAGAAAAAAATAGACCTTCAACAGGAACTAGTTGAAAAGAAAACGGCCTACGGGCGGGTTTTCAGCTAGTTGTGAATATTTTGGCTCTAAAACAATCTCTCTCTCTCTCTCTCTCTCTCTCCAAGTACTGGCTAAGTGCTTTGGGAGGGAAAGGGTTGACTCTTTCGCTTTTGAACCGTATACCCGTGGGAACCAAAAGATGGCGACTGGTTCTAAGTCAGAACTAGCCAACCTTGACGTTTCAGTTACCATATCTTATGACATCTGCAGGATTATTCTACTGATCTCAATATCTCTGAGAGGGATTTGCGATCATCTTTGAAAATTAGCGACTAAATATGGTAACCGAATAATCTGCCTCTCAACATGAGAATCTGCAGCTTTCTTTTTTCTTAAACAAGAACATTTTCTGTGTGAGCGCGTATGAAAACGCACACACGCATAGATAGATAGATAGATAGATAGATAGATAGATAGATAGATAGATAGATAGATAGATAGATGTTAACAGAATGAGATGGATAGATCGATAGATTACGCTGAGTCTGTTCAAGAAATATCCAGTCGTTTTGATTATCTCGAGAACCGATTGCGCGACCTCCATTTAACTTGGTAGCTAATCAGAAAAGATATTATTACGTATGCTTGTGCAGACACTCTTGTGGGATCACTCCGTCGACATTGAGTGAGCTTTTGCTCTGTATGACCGTTACATTCACAATGACCAAGATCTTCAGACTGTGGACGACATTAAGGAAAACGTGACAAGGGAGCTGATGGCGACCCAAAAAAAGATGTGAGACGTTGTTACTTGAGATAAAGGCATATTCTGATTTTTGTTCAATTTAGAATAATCGAAAAAAAATGTACATGCAATTATTGTTTCCTTTCCTTATTATCAACAAAATATATATAGGAAGTTAATTATGCAAGGACTGTGGTGTCAAAGTTATGGTGCATAGTTTATTTCATATACTTATATTATGATTCTATCATACCTGTATTGTATCAAATGTTCATACAATCAATCTATTTTCTAGTCATCTCAACAAATAGTAAATGAACATCTGAGCTGGGGCAATTATTTTTGTTTGCTTCCGACCCATGGCTGGCAAGCTTCCGGTAAAGGCTGCCAGATTTGCTTCTTAGCCAAATTTTATGAATTTGGCTTCTTTTTTTTGCCACGTTGGTTTCATAATCTCACTTTGGCTTTTTGGCCTTTACCTGGCTATTTTTTTTCACTTGCATAGCCTCAAAACATGTTTTTCTTTGTTGGTAAATCATGAAAAAAGTAAATACAGAAAATCATTGCTCACTTAGTATTTAGAGTAATACTAAAATTAGCTGCACCTTAACATTTTTATCTATCTATCTCTGACCTACATTTCAAATTTCTTATTTCTTGAAGTGGATTAGAATTTTGTATATATTCGTAAGTCCAATTTCTACACCTTTCCTTGATGGATACACCTGCACTGTAGGTCTGCAACCTGACCCCCGATTCCTATCCTTCTTTCTTTCCTTTCCTTTCCTTCTTTCTTCCTTTTCCTTCCTTTCTTTCACCCTTCCTTGTCTCTTCCTTCCAGCTCACGCTCTTCTTCCCGACCCCTGCATCTGAGTATCATTCCGTCTGAGAGTCATGAACTATTCATAAATGTTCGCCTTCACAAAAGTACCAGACCTCGAGCTGCAAAAATCCATGGGAAAAGTGGACCTGCTATTGATGGTCGGCTAAGCAATCCAAGACACGAGAAATTGGACCCCAAAAATCAGTGAGCTATAAGAAGAAAACGGAAGCCATACTGGATATTTCCATCCGAGAACTTGCGAAAGATTATGATGTGGATCATAAAACGCCATTCGAACAGTAAAGAAGCATTACATTATCAAATACCGCGAGGAAAAGCGAGTTCCAATGTTTTGCGACCGAAAATCGTTGAAATGAAAACCATTCTCGGGCGTCTGTGCAGACTCTTATTTACTGCTCTAACTTCCTGGACTTAACGACGTATTGTGGACATGCTTTTTATTCTGTAGATCCTGAAAGTAATCCACATTCTGCAAAATACGATATGGTCGAGAAATGGCCTTATGAAATTGTATCATGAAACGCCATGATTAATATTGGCGAATCACCAAATTTCACATTGCGCCAAGGATTCGCTGTCAACCAGAAATTGTATGTACTGCAATGTCTGCACAATCGGTTGCAACCTTGGTTTCGGTAAAACAGAATTATGCATAGTTGTGTGTTCTGGCCAGACAAAGATAGTTTCAATTATTCAAAAACGCACATCGCTTATTTGGAATCCAAATGAAGTATTGTAACACCGAAAAAAGGTTTACAAACGTCCTACAATTAAGACTTACACCAAAAGAAAAGTTTCTTTGGAACGATTTGAAAAAATACTTCGTTGTGAAAAAATTGACCTAAATTTATCAGTTTTCCTCGAAGTAAATTTCTTATTGAATATGATGAATATTGCTTTGAGATTAACTAATTAATCGACGTGGAACAAATTAGAGTAATTTTTGTAGTATTACTACGTAATACTTTCTTCGGTGTATAGAAAACGCCCGGGCGTTGATCGGAGGGAAAGTTTTTGCGGATCTTTTAACCCCGAGAACAGTGAATGAACTACAAGGAAAGATCACGTGATAGATATTTACAAAGCTTCATTTGATCTGTAACAAAGTCACGTGTAAGGTACCCGATGAGGATTGAAATCCCTGAATCAGCGAATGGTCCAACAAGCTTGTCAACTATCGTTCTGCACCAGAAAACCCAACTCTTCCAACATGGAATGGAGTACTCTGGTGGATGAGGAATATATACGATAAATAAATATATCGCTTAAATTCAACCTCGCTGACCTCACTGACCGTCCAGTTCCGTGGAGTAGAGAGAGGATACCAGCCTCCTGGTCTGAAGTTAAGGTTTCGATCTTGCCTCGTGGTACTGGATAGGATAATGGATAGTCTATAGCTACACTGAAGAGTTGTAATATGTGGATGACACAACAATAATACATACATATATATATATATATACATATATATATATATATATTTATATATATATACATATATATATATATACATATATATATATATATATATATATATATATATATATATATGAAACTTGGCCAGGCACAAGGACACACGTGTACGATCCCCAGTGAGGATCGAACTCACTATACTGCAAATGGTCTTACTAGATTAGCTCGCTAATCATCGCTCTACAGGTAACCTAATTTCCCTTGCTCACATTGATCAGACTCAAGGCCACGAGTTTGAGGTATCTAATGTGGAGTGAACTCATGTAATGAGACTAGCTTACTAACCATTACTCTATACCAGATACCCTGTAAATGTCTCAAATTGATCTGGCTCAAGACCTTTAGTCTGGGGCGCCTAATAAGAATAGAACTCTCTATACAATAGTAATGGCTTGTTACACTAGCTTACAAGGGCTTCGGTTAAGTGGGAGACAAAGGGTTTGATTTGCCCGAGATGTTACGCTGACTCGTGCGCCTCTGAGCTCAATCACTATTACCCCACACTACGTAACCACAAATTAATCTTAAGTACATGTAACCCCGGGTTTCTGGGATCGTAGTCATACAGCTGGAAAATGTGTCATATGTCACAGCTTTGAAACGTCACTTGTCAATGCTATTAGTCTGAAATTTTGTTTCTTCTATTTTTAAATATTTATCCAAAACGAACCAAATATGTTGTTGAAACTTCAAAACATCTCCTTTATCTTGACACGACTTCCCGTACAGCTGGCCCTCAGGGGAGACTTGATGCAAGACCGATCAGTCCTCATCGGGCAAAAATGGACACTTAATTTAAATATTGATAGAGTTGGAATTTATCTGCCTCCCCACGGGAGAAATATGTGACACGAGGTCGATTTTAGTATGGGAACCCTCACACCTACGTGTAGGTAGAGACAAAAAATGTCTAGTTCCCTCGGCACTTGCCTTTTTGCATGCCTCGGGCATCAAAAATTAACCCAACAACTGCGAATGACGGACGTTTCCGTCATTGCAGTTCTATGGCTAATTGGACGAAGATTATGTTTTATTCAGATTGATGGCAACTCAGTTCTACATTTGAACCATAGCTTTTATCTTGCAATGAATAACTTGTAATGAATAGCTATTACCCTTCACCACCTTCCAAGGTTAATGGGTTGAGCTTGAGCTTGTCCCTCAGTGTAATATGGAAGTGCAGCCTTGGGGGTCGGGTCCCTTGAAACCAAGCATTATACTTTTGGCTCAGAATGGGGAAGAGGTCAGTCTGTCTATCCTTGTGACGAAATTTCATCGCCAAATGTTCGTATTCTTAATATAGCTTAATTTAGACTGTGACAAGAACGCATTCGTGTGGCAACCAATGGGGATCGAACTCACTACTCTAGTGAACTAATGAACTCGCGCAGCATTGTGCTACGGTAGGCGCTTATATAGATGCAGAACTAAAAATTTCATGAAATCTTTATGGTTTACAAGCTTGTGTGAATCTGATCCTCACTGGGCGTTCAACTACTGTGGTCTTGTGTCAAACTAAGCTGTACAGACATTGTAAATACTGAAGCAGAATATACTTGACTATTTCGAACTTTGGTTTGTTGCAAAGATACATAAGGGGTGCACCCAGTGATAATCAAACTCATTACAGTGGTAATGGTCAGTATTGCAAGCTCGTCAACCGTTACTATATTATCAATCAGGGGATTTCGTTAAATCACAGAGATATCACGAAATCCTCCTTTTGTGAAATCCTTAGGAATTTCGTTAAATCACTGGGGATTTCGAGAGACTAGAGGGGATTCCGGGAGATTACTAGGGATTTCGAGAAATCACTAGTTTCACCGTAACAGTAAGACTACTTATGTGTCAGTTTGGCATTAAGATAAACAGTGAATCTCATAATTTACCAAGCGTCACTTTAATTTTCATTGCCCTAGAATACATTTTATGACCTCGAGATACGACGAACGAAAGATAATATACGAAAGTTGAGTGTTCCCAGCTGCAAATCAAAGTGTTGGCTATATGTGCACGGGTACCTGTGTCGTAAAAATGTCGACTGCTTTATTAAATACAGAGGATTAACCTTACTTTTCAACAGACAAAATATTCTCTTTTGAAAATTCTTGCCAGTCCTCTCCACACCTTTTACATTGGGTGGGTAGGGGGTTGCCATGTTGGTGGAGGGGAGGGTGGTGTGCAGCTGCGACTTTTTAAAAAGGGGGGAAAGAAGAAAGTGGAAGTTAGACGTACGGAGATTTATTGCTGGGGAAATGTCATACTCGTTTTTTTTATAACAGAAGACCAACCAACCTATAAACAGTGTATATATATATATATATATATATATATATATATATATATATATATATTGATTAATAATTGAGTCATCATCAGACAGCTGTTTTGTTGTATTACTACTCTTCAGTGTGGCTATAGACTATCCATTTTTCCAGCCAGTACGACGAGGTAGGATCAAAACCTTCGCTTCAGACACAGAGGCTAGCATTTTTTTTACCCCTGCCCTACGCAGACCTGGACAGTCAGTAAGACTGAATTTAAGCGATGTATTTGCTTACACACAAGTCCCCATCCACTAGAGTGCTCTATTCCAAAGTTGGTAGAGCATAGATATGTATGTATAGCTTGGCTCCACGAACGAAAATTCCGTGGAAGGGCTCTTCACAGCAGTAGCACCATAGACGGCTGGACCTGTGAGCAGTGTAACTCTCCAGCCTGAGCAATGGAAGCATCCTATGGTCTGCCGAGGTGGCTCCTAGATCGTAAGATTGACGGGACTCCCCTTCTCCTGGCAGATGCGAGCTAGCTATGGGGGTCTGCCGACTCGTTGCAGGAATATTCCGACAATATATATATATATATATATATATATATATATATATATATATATATATAAGATTAGGAAGAGAAAACATCCGACACGTGTTTCATAGTTTATCCATTTATCAAGAATGGGGGATAATTTTTAGTCTTAATCTGATTACTTCAAATATTTCCTTTAGGGCACAAGTATTTGAAATTAACCCAAATAGATCTTATTACTTGGATTTCGCTCATGAAGAGAATGACAAATCATTATGGTCAGGAAAATGACGAACAAATTCCTAACATATTATTTGACGTTCTCAATTCATTTTGAAATGACGTGATTCTCAAATTCTTATGGTTAGATTTTAATCAATGACAGAAGATAAAGTAAACTTCAATACTTTTATTTTAAAATAAAGTAGTATTATTGGTACTAAATTATATATATATAGTTCAAAATCTATCTTTCAATTTATATGTACACAAAAAGAAATAGAAAGCAGATTTATCCGTTGTTGATTATATTTGGTCACAATGCTCAATATTTATCAAAGTAAATTAAGCTATTAGTACATAAAGATAAGATTTACAAGGATATATACCCAGCGAATGTCAACATTTCGTGCCAAACACACTCTTCAGCAACCAGCAACATGTCTTGTTCTGGTAAACAAAAAGCCTATTATCATTTGGATAGCGTATTTTCTATTATCCAATCAGATTCTAACGATTCTAACCAATGATAACTTCAGGACGATCCCTCAGAATTATCTCCCTTTCCCCTAAAATATAAAAAAAATGCAATCTTTTCCCTAATATAACTATCTTTTCTTTCACTTTATCTTATGTTTGTTTATTTTCCACGTATTTTAAATCTTATACTATTTCTGAATAATGTAATAAAGGTTTTCAAAAAAGGGAATTTATAAATGTAAGTAGAAATTGGCTTACAATAATCCTCAATTAATACTTTATAAAACACATATTATAATGAGTAAATCATTGAGTTTTAAAAGCATCAATCGCTCTGAAAATAATAGAAAATATAAAAATCTAAAAAAAAAAAAAGAGATAGAACGGCACCATATTCTGTCTCTACACTGTACATCCCCTCCAGGGCGCATGCCCAGGCGAAGAGTATGGAGATCCTAGGATGCCCAAAGGTCAGAGTCTTCTTCTCAGTCTTACTGGTGTAGGCCATAGGGAGCAGGGTGTAATACATCTGCAGGAGCAAACAGAACGACGTCCAAACACTTTACAGGGGTTCCACTCCCTGGTTTGGAATCAGGGCTGTCCTTCTCCTAGACTGGTGCCTTTCCAAGACTAGAAAGCCCAATCTACTCCGCTATTGTATCAATAGCAAGTGGGAAATATGGATTTATGCCTTCCCCAAGGGCATTAGTACGAAGGGAAAATAAACACCCCCGACAGGGGTTTGAACTCGAGGCACCTATTCTATTCCATTGTCTGTGCCGTTACTGATACCGTATCATAGATTCGAAAGTGTAAACAATTACTTTAATGAATAATGTTCATTGGTTTTTATTAATCTTTCATTTCCATTCACCTTGAACCTTATTTTTTTAATTGCTTTGATCGGGCCGTCGATCTACGGAAGTCGGTGAACAGCATGAATCGGAAATAAAGAATACCCTCTCGGTGAGCTTCCGATCAGCACTGTTAGTTCACTTCCGTAGAGTGACGACCTGAGTTGGGTTGTCAAAAAAACACTAAAACCTTGAGATGAAGGTGAATATTAGTCAATAATTAATAATAATGGTTTACAATACTTCATCTAATAAAACAAACCTGAAAGTCAAACCATAGATGCGTTAGTTCGATCCATTTGTATTGTTTGAAATTATCATTCTGTTAAAAAAAAAAACTGCATAATAATTGCCAATCGTGTTTTTTCCTTCCACCATACAACTTTCTTTACCAAATTTTCGCGTTTTTTCTCCCTTCCACCATACAACTTTCTTTACGTAATTTTCTCCTCCTGCTTAGCTTTCATAACCTAAATCCTGTTTGAGTTTTCCTTCTGTTTTCTTTTAAGCTGGTTTGATTTACGCCTTCTGACAATAGTTCTTTTTCTCCATCTGTTATAATGTTCTTTATGTAATTTTTTCACCTGGCTTAATTTTCATTCCCGAGAACCTGTCTTTCTCTGTTTTCACGCCAATTTGATTTAAGCCTACTGACAATCGTGGTCCTTGTAAGTATTAACACTTATTCCGTGGTCCCGAAGGCATTAACTTTAGTTAATCCGATGAATCCCTTTATTCCAGCATCCCTCTTAATCCACCAACCCCTTTAAAGAACAAGCAAGAAAAAAATGATTGCTAGAGTGATGATGAACAGCTACTGCCATAAGTAGTTGTCTCCCCTCTTTCTATGTTTCCACCGTTTTCTGTCGGGACCTTTACACTTCTAAGATATTATTTTATTAGCTGAAGCATTGTCAATCGTTATTAATTTGTTAATTTACTTGTTTATTTTTTCTCCTTCAACTAAATGTATTTTCATAGCCCAGAGCTCATTTTTTTTCAATTCTGATCAACGCTGGAAATAAGCGGAGAATAGAGACGTTAATAATGCCGGTACAAAGATTTTCGCAGAGGTGATTGGACCCTGCCAAGGTTATCTGTGAGGATAATGGATATCAGTTGCTACTGCCTGTACAGGTGAGATAATTATGAGTGAGTGGTTTTGCCACTATAAGTGATGGGATTTTATCAAAGTTTCTTGCAATATTACTCGAAGACAAGTCGGCCGTTAGTACATCGCTTTCTGGAACATTTTTCAGTCATCATTTGTGGGATAAAATCCTGGCAACCAGGTTAAATCATATCTTAAAACCATCTAGATTAGGAGAAAAATTGTTGCCAGTTTTCCTGATATGTTTAAGGGTGGCCATTTTGAAATTCAAAATAGACGACTGTATATTTCATCTAATTATGATCAAGTCATTGTGCATGGATTCGTCCCAAAATTCAATTGCTTCTTCCGCAATCTGGCAACTTTCGGATGGACTACATGCATTTGTAATTCGGAGAGAACTTTTGGGGATATTATGTGGATCGACAGGAGCGAATGCAGGGATGTACGAGAAAAAAACGCCAAGATATCTCTCAAGAACAAATTCCTAGATCCACTCTCAAATCCAATTACTTCTCCCTTCCAATGAAGCTCACCTAATTTCATTTGGATATGATTTAACCTGGTTGGTAAGATTCCACCTGAAAATGATAACTGCCAACTTTTGGATAGACAACATGCCTTTCCAAAGGGCATTAGAGCAGAAGTGAACTCAGCCGACTCGTCAGATCCCCATTTCTCCTGAGTTTCCTCTTCCAGTGCCAAGCAAGTGCAGACATAATTTCATCGCAAGCATTGGAACACTTTGCAAATATCTGACACGTTCGAAGCAGATGGGATTCAACACAAGTCCTCAGTTGGTCATCACGAATGTTTACCGGACGTCCTTTACTCTATTCATCTTCGAGAGACTCATTTCCAAATTGAAAAACTCCTGAGCCACTTTTAAGCGGTGCTGTCACTAACCTCAACATCATCAAACGCTGTGCATATTTTTCACAAGTCGATTTCATTTGTCGCTTCTGCAAGTACACTCTTCGTGAGATTATCTGGCAGCAGAAGTGTGGTTTAATGTTGCTGAGGATGGTGTTAGACTGTGACCATTCAAAACATTCATCACATTCCAAACTGATTTTTTGGAAATCATGCATTACTTGGTATTATTCAAATGTAGGCGCTGGGGGTGCACACACGCATACAAAAATAGTGTCATTATAGCTGTACAATTGTTTTATCCCCGACATATGCGAAATAAAAAAAATTGGAATTCTCAAAAGCAAATCCGTCTACTTCCATCAACCCCCAGCATCTGAATAATCCTTATTACAATGATTCCAAGATGAATATGTATCCCAAACTACTGCTGATAGGCTATGGCTGCTGCTGTTATGTGGTGAAAATGTGTCCGGACTTCTCATTGACAAACGCTTCGTCTATGCACACAGACTTTTCTTTTAGAGGCTCTGTTCATCGGTCGGTCCGCCTATAGGTCTGTCCTCGTATTGTTTCTCGATTGTTTTCAAGTCGGATTCAATTTAAAGTTGATAGAAAGGTGTCCCTTCCTAAGATGCTTCTTAACTAGAAAAATATTTCACCCAGGGTCACGTGATCTGGCAATAATGCCGATCGAACCTTATAACGGAATCCTCACTGAATGTTCAATTCATGTTTTTAAAATCATATCGACCCGACATTAAGGTTTTACTTATGAATCCGTATATTCGTTTTCTCAAAATATTTATTTTTCATATAATGCAAGAAAAAACTTATGTTGATTTTAAGCAAATATTACGTTACTTTTTATTTTGTTTTAATTCTGAATCTGCAAATTCAATGTCCCAGAATATTCATATTTTATAAATATATTGCAAAACTTTAACTTAATACATTGATTTATTAGTACGAAAAATAAATTTTAATTCTAATTAAGACTAGCTAAATAACCCGTCCGTTATATCTAGTAACAAATAAACAACCAGGGAAACTATCGTCTGCACACGATTCCGCAGGGGAAATATGAAATTCCCTAAAGAAAACCAAAAGGAATCAGACCTGCTAAGCAAACGTGGAAACTCTCTGAAATTTCGTAGGTAACGATCTTTCACTTTTAGCCTCGAGCTTCATTTTGTCACCATCAAGATCAAATGCACTTTTGAATCGTTCTCGTCCCCCTCTCTCTGATCAGCCATAATAGTTCTCTTCTCCTCTCCTCCCTCTTCCCTTCTTTTACTTTCTCGCCATGTCTCTCCACCTATATTTTTTCCCTTTCTTCTCTTCGAATCACCCTCTATCATCGTCTTCTCGTGTAACTCTCTCCTCCTCCCATTCCCTCATCATCTCCCTTTCTGATCTTACTCCCTTCCTCCCCCCTTTCACTCTTTTCATTCTCTTCGCAAGTCATTTTTCCCCCATCTTCTTCTTTCTCATCTTCTCCCTTTCTGATCCATCTTCCCCCTCCTCTCATCTTTTTTCTCATCTTCTCCCTTTCTGATCCATCTTCCCCCTCCTCTCATCTTTTTTCTCATTCTTTCGTCCCTCCTCTCATTTTTCTCCCACCCTGTCTTAGCCCCTTTCCTTTCTCTTCCCGTCTCATTTTCTCCCTTCCTCCTCCTCTTCCCCTTCGGCTGCTCAAGCAAAAAAGGTTGATTTATCTTGACAAGTAATTAAACAAAAATGTATTTTAAATGTATTTCTACTTTTCTTATAAATGCAAGCATTAAAAAAAAAAAAGAAAGTTAAATAAAAACAAAAAAGAACATAAAAACTGTTTAAATTTTTTTTTTTTTTCCACAATTAAAAAAACGGGAGAGCAAAGATTTTTTTTTTTTTTCATACTTTATACAGATTCTTAAAATTTGAAAAGACAGCCTGCTTATTAACTCAACTGTATCTTGACAAAAAAAAAAAAAAAATTCAGTCATTGCTTCAACAATCACTCAGTAGTAATAGTAGTAGTAGCACTTATTTAGGGGTCATGGTAAAATACAAGAAGCAAAGGAAAGCAATTAGATTTATAAGAAATATCATTCATTACCAGTAATAATTGCGATAACCTTAACCTTGAATTATTTGATAAATTACCACAAACCTCTGTATAAAAAAATTCTTTTTTTTTTTTAAATTTACATTCTTTTTGCTTCTTGTTACGAGAAGCAAAGGGAAGCAACAAGAACCAAGGCCAAGACATCATTGACAGTAACACTTGCTCTAATCCAGGGGTTTTGAAACTGGGGTCTTTCAGTTGTGGGATCCGCAGATGAAAATTTAAACAGGAATTTAGAATCAAGGTAACTGAGCTCCCAACAGCAAGAAGCCCACTACCAAAAAACAATTATTGTACACAAACGTGTACCATATATAAGGATATGAATGAATGTCATCCGTTTAAAATAGATGGATTACATTTATTCGAATCCTTATCACAAAGCGTTAAAGGTAACATTCTTGAAGGAATATAATACCCAAGACCTTAATTTGCATGGAAACCACCTGAAACAGAGACAAGGATCCTGTATTAAAATCACTCAAAAGGTTTTGCCAGTGGTTATGGAAATTTATTTTTTGAAAGTGTTGGAATTTTCCGCTACTTTACGGACTTGCTCCACACAGATTATGTTTGTTATTTAGACCATGCTGCTTGGAATTACGCCACTTTGAACATGATTTGGAAGAGAATTATCCTCATTACGAGATTCAAATTGCACCACAAGGGTTGCACATGTCCTGGTCACGTTTTAGCTGAATTTTGTAAAGAGTTCATAACAGATCTTTCTATATACTGACACACAGGGAAATTGTTTTTAACGTTGACTGCGGCATAAGCTAAAATATATCCATTTTCTTTTAAATATGCACTAAAGAGAATCATTGATATTTATTCATTGAATTGACCTGAATAATACAAACTATGTTTTTGACTTTGCATTTCAAATGGAATTAAATAAAATGAAAAATGATTTTCAAGATCAGTTGATCATTATACTTCACTAAACACAGCACAAAATCTGAAAGATTTACTTCATAGAAAGGGACCCTCGAGTTTTCAAGTTTCAAAACTACTGTTCTAACCCTTGAATTATCTAATCAATCACCACAAAACTTTGCATAAAAGCTTTAAAATTCCCTCCGCTTCACATTACAAGCTACCAAGCAATCATTCATTAAAAGTAACAATAGCTCTAATCAATGAATAACCCTAGCCTTAGCCCCTAACCCTAAACTAACCTTAAGCACTCTGCATTCTTATTCAAAGGCACCAAGACTTGATGTCAGTTCACGTATATAATTGAAAATGACCCGGCAACACAACTGAGAAATTCAAACACTTTTGTCTGACAATCAGAGAAGCCTGCCGTGACAAGAAAAACTTTTTTGCTCCAAGAACAAATTTGCCGAAAGGAGAGCTCAAGTTAATCGCCACAAACCACTGAATAGGGGCTTCTTTTTTTTTTTTTTTTTTTTGTCCAACTTCAGTCCAAGTTGGTGTTGACTTGTTTTTTTTTTCCTTTCTCCCCCCCCCCGTAATAAGAACAATCCTCACCTAATTCTGGGGAGTAAACACATCACTTTTTATCCATCACATCAAACCAATCCTATATATAAAATTAACATTCACCTACCATGATTTGAAATCACGAACCACAGGATTGGAAGGCAGCTCTCACACCATTTATTATGTACACAATACAAAAGTTGCAGTAATCGTCTACAGTCGGAGAAGAAGTAGGGGTGGAATTTGACCCTGCAGCAGCCAAGCTCGTTTAATTAGATTGTCTTTGCTTCTTGAAGCATCTCTTTGCTTCCTGTTGCTTCTTGTATTTTACAGGGACCGCTTATGTGTTGCTACCATTTTTTTTTTTTTTTTTTTTTTTAATAATTTTCTTTTTATACATATATAGCTATTATCCTTATTTCAGTCAATGCAACGTGCAACGGGTCAACTGATGATGACTGGAGAGCATACAGGTCAAAATGTTATGAAAAATACAAAACAAAGATGAGGATAACAGCAACAAGCACTAGTAACATTTCAGAGCCCTCCAATTCTATTTTCTTTGCAGTCAGCCAGTAAAGGCCTCACATTCTATATTGCTGTCTCTTCACACCAGGGTTGCCAGCCGTTCTTTCCTGCAAAAGACCTAATTTATATGGTCTTGGGACCAAATTTAGTAGCTTCAGTACCAAAAATAATTGAGAAAAAAAAAAAAAAAAGAAAAAAAACCTTAGATTCCATCAGACTAAGCTTTCAGGAAATATGGATAAAAATACATATTTTTCATCTATCGTACATATATATATTCATGTCGTATCTTATTGTTGGCTTATAAGGGATGGTTTTATATATATATATAATATAAATTTTCCTTCAGTGAAAATTTGCTCAATTTTAGTCTTGTAAAGTACCAAATGGCAACCCTGCCCCACACATCCTGTATGTATGCATGTTTGCGCGCGTGTGTAAATGTTTTTTGTAACAGTTTTCTTTATTATTTAATATATATTATATATACATTATATAACCCAACGAGGCAGACCAATCACCAAAGGGAAATAAACACTGATTCTTGTTTCAGTTATCTCCCTTGATGCACTGGTGTCAAGATTATCATTCTTTTTTGTTCCCAAGGCTTTTGGGGGTTTTTTTGTTTTGTTTTTTTTTTTTTTTTGCAAATTCAATTTTTTCATCAGTTCTCTAATTGCTTTTGTAAAGATTTTAATTTCACAGTGTCTTTCCATTTATTCATTTTTCGTCTTTTGCCAATGAGGGTTGCGGAGAAAGATATAGCCATGCTATCAAGCAAACTAATTTAGGAGTATTTGTTCGTTTTACTGAGAAGATTCAATTTTTTTTTTTTTCCATATATAGAATTGGTTCTTTAAATCAGTGGTCCCCAACCAGTGGGCCGCGGATCGGTACCAGGCCACAATGCATGTACTTCCATGCCATGTGGAAATGACATGAATTGGTGAGATTTCTGAGAAAAGAGGAAGAAGAAGAAGAAGAAGAAGAAGAAGAAGAAGAGAGAAGAAGAAGAAGAAGAAGAGAGAAGAAGAAGAAGAAGAAGAGAGAAGAAGAAGAAGAAGAAGAGAGAAGAAGAAGAGAGAAGAAGAAGAAGAAGAAGAGAGAAGAAGAAGAAGAAGAAGAGAGAAGAAGAAGAAGAGAGAAGAAGAAGAAGAAGAGAGAAGAAGAAGAAGAAGAGAGAAGAAGAAGAGAGAAGAAGAAGAAGAAGAGAGAAGAAGAAGAGAGAAGAAGAAGAAGAGAGAAGAAGAAGAAGAGAGAAGAAGAAGAAGAAGAGAGAAGAAGAAGAGAGAAGAAGAAGAAGAAGAAGAGAGAAGAAGAAGAAGAAGAGAGAAGAAGAAGAAGAAGAGAGAAGAAGAAGAAGAGAGAAGAAGAAGAAGAGAGAAGAAGAAGAAGAAGAGAGAAGAAGAAGAGAGAAGAAGAAGAAGAAGAGAGAAGAAGAAGAAGAAGAGAGAAGAAGAAGAAGAAGAGAGAAAAAGAGAAGAAGAGAGAAAAAGAGAAGAAGAGAGAAAAAGAGAAGAAGAGAGAAAAAGGAAGAAGAGAGAAAAAGGAAGAAGAGAGAAAAAGGGAGAAGAGAGAAAAAGGAAGAAAAGAGAAAAAGGAAGAAAAGAGAAAAAGGAAGAAAAGAGAAAAAGGAAGAAAAGAGAAAAAGGAAGAAAAGAGAAAAAGGAAGAAAAGAGAAAAAGGAAGAAAAGAGAAAAAGGAAGAAAAGAGAAAAAGGAAGAAAAGAGAAAAAGGAAGAAAAGAGAAAAAGGAAGAAAAGAGAAAAAGGAAGAAAAGAGAAAAAGGAAGAAAAGAGAAAAAGGAAGAAAAGAGAAAAAGGAAGAAGAGAGAAAAAGGAAGAAGAGAGAAAAAGGAAGAAAAGAGAAAAAGGAAGAAAAGAGAAAAAGGAAGAAAAGAGAAAAAGGAAGAAGAGAGAAAAAGGAAGAAGAGAGAAAAAGGAAGAAAAGAGAAAAAGGAAGAAAAGAGAAAAAGGAAGAAAAGAGAAAAAGGAAGAAAAGAGAAAAAGGAAGAAAAGAGAAAAAGGAAGAAAAGAGAAAAAGGAAGAAAAGAGAAAAAGGAAGAAAAGAGAAAAAGGAAGAAAAGAGAAAAAGGAAGAAAAGAGAAAAAGGAAGAAAAGAGAAAAAGGAAGAAAAGAGAAAAAGGAAGAAAAGAGAAAAAGGAAGAAAAGAGAAAAAAAAAATTCATTTCCTTAGGTGTTAACAATGAATTCATTAGATAAACCCTTTTAAAAACTAAATTAAGTGTGTTAGTCACTAATAAGCGACATAGTTGACTTATTCATATTCCGGTTGTGATTAACATTTCTCCCTACCCCTTTATGGCCGGTCTGTAAGAATATTCTCAATTATTAAACCCATCCACGGATGAAGTTGGGAACCCCTGTTTCAAATTACAGACCCATTCTTTTAGATTTCATACATGCCAGAATATAAGATGGACATTCAATGAAATAATTAAAAAAATTAAAATTTTCAGAAAATCAGAAATTAAAAACTCAAATATTACAGTGTCCAATGTGCTGATATTATGACCAAGAGGCCATCTAACAAAACTTGATATGAACAGTTATCGGGCTTGGAGGAGATAAGTGGGAGTCTTCCAAAGACCCGTAGAAACCGTTTGTCTTATAGTAAGGTAAATATGGGGTGTTTTTTTTGTTTTGTTTTTTTCCATCTTAAAATCCTAACAGCGATCACAGATGCCCCAGGTTTTGAATTCTTACCTCTTTCAAGACTAACTTAAGATTCTCGATGCCTGAATTAAAATGTCCCAGCTGTCATAGAAACCATTATATATATATATAAGGAATCTTGAAATGATTAAGTAAATGTCGAAGAGGAAACAGAGCAGGCAAAGAAAACAAGTGGGGGGGAGGGTTAAAAGGGGGGGGGCAAACAACTCCGAGTTCTTCACTACCTATCTATATGAACAGTAATCAAGGTAACGTGGGACATAAACAATGATAGGAATGAAAGAGATGATAACAGAACTTCATGAGCAATATTGACAACAATGACATTTTGAGGAAACTTGTGGTTGACATGATGGGATTAGGGACAGTAATGATGCCGGGGTGGCAGCAGTGATGATGGCGATTTGGGGGGGTGGGGAATTCCAAGCATAGTTCCCTCTAAGTGGTGGGCATGCACACATTTTGTAACCAGGACACAGTCTAGATGATTCTGGATAAATTAATGAAATATCTTTCTCTAACCAAAAATATTCTGCAAAGAGATTTTGGTGGTGGGGGATAAACGATTCCCCGTTTCCACGCATTGCATTGTGAGAATGGTAGTTAATCCACCGATTCGAACAGCGTTACTATGAACTCGAAAAGTAAACACGGAAAAAGATTCCGTCCTTTATTAGGGAAGTAGAGAAAACCTAACTAAAACCCAATAAATGGTCAACGTTTCGTAATTTCTAAATATCTAGGCGTGTTCGCACGTTAGGGTTTTCGCAAATTCGTTAACGAAAATTTACTGCAACAACAGATGCCTCTTTGGTTTCATGAAATTTTAGCCAAGATTAATGTTTTCTTGTAACATCTCCGTTTTGACAAAGTGTACATAATTCCCTCCCGCCCGCCCGAGATTTTCCTCCGATCTTGGTTCTTATTAATGATGAAGATTTTTGAGGATAAAATCAAATTTTATGATTCTGGAGTTAACCGACACACACAAAAAACAAAAAAAAACAAAAAAAAAAAACTATCAGCATTCATTTTGACAAATCCCATAATGCATTGTACAAAATGAAAGCTTCAGAGAATTTCCAAGACAGGGGAAGAAAGAAGAAAAAAAAAAAATGTCCTAAAACTCAGCCTGTGATGAGAATGAAAACAAAGAACAGATTGACACTGACTTGTACGTCACCAAATAGGCTGAGATGTCCTAGTCATGGCCGATAGTTGACACTTATCAAAATCTTCATCTCGTGAGTGGGAACAAAGATTACGAAACAAATATTTATTATTTATTAGATTTTAGTAAAATTTTCACTACCTATCTAATAAAGGATGGAATTTTTTTCCGGGTTTTCTTTTCGAGTTCGTAATAACACCACTGTTTCAACTACAAGTACCACATTGTAATGTACAAAAAAGTAAAAACGTCCACTGGAACCTCTCACTACATAAAATTTTGTTTTAAGTCTTTCATTATAAGAAGTACCACAGTATCAAGTAACCCATCTATGCCTAAAGTCAGATTTTTTTTTAATTGATTTTGGTATAATTAGAAATATGGCATAAATGAAAGTATATTAGCAAGGTAATTCAAATTTATTTGTGAAAGAAGTGAAAGCACATTTCTTATCTTCAGATAGTTCACATGTACTTCGATCCACTTTATTTCAGAGTGGACTAAATACAAGCCTATAGGCATATATGGGTTAAATCATGCCAATACCAGAAAGAGGCTTTGCCAAAATTATCTTGAAATAATTTTAAATTTACATTTTGCAAAAAGCATTCGGTGCGCACATACTTTTGTTACAGGAAAAACATTTGCGCAACGTGAGATTTTTACGCACCATGACAAATAGAAATTAGAGGGAACATTTTTCCAAGTATAATTAATCTTTGTCTGAATTTATGAGATGAATTACTATTATACACTGATTTACTCCGACTAGTGTCCTCATCTTGGTTGTTATATTCACAACGTCAACAGCCCTTGAATCCTCAGACCTTCTTCGGGTGTGAAGGGAAAGAAGGTGGGTAGGGTTCACAACCCATGGAAATTGTCAGATTATTAGATAGAGAACAGCATTGGCAAATAAGGCAATTGGAAGAATCACTCCACTTGCAAGGCTCTAATAACATCATTAGCAGGCCCAGCATAGAAATTAATACATAGGAGCCAGCCTTTAATCAAGAAAGAAAGAAACATTAAGCATAAGATTCTGAAATTCCACCCTAATTCACTATGGATAGTGAAAAAGTTATAGATTATGTTTCAGTTAAAAGACACAAAAGGAACGATAGGTTTTAAGCCCCTATGGGGCAATGGCCTCAGGCACAGATATTCAGATTCAGGGTTCCACAAAACTAAGTGACATTCTTGCAAATACAGGGGCGGATCCAGGCATTTTTTCATTTTTTTCCTTTCAACTCCATCTGTCTAATTACACCAAGGGTATAATAAATTTGGGGTTTTGAAGTTTAGTTTGGGATTATTGGGGTGGGAGTATTCATAAAATGTCTTTATCTAAATATAAAGAAAAATTTTAAAAAATTAAAGAAAAATGTTCATTTGTTCTTTGTCCAAGCAGGGAGATCCAGACCAGGATCCGTGCCCGAAATATACGCAAAAGCAAAATTGAAATGGATCCCCCCCAAGTTTGAACACCATTGGCCCATGGGGATGAAACTGTTGATTAAGAGTACCAAGTAACCTGCATGGTATCCGCGAGGAATGCAAAAAAGGTCACACACTCTGGTTCAGTGGAAGAGGCAGACAAGCAACATCTCAAGGATAAATTGACATATCCAAGATCTCCAGCATGGACAGCGGAATGAGAACAATCAAACCCCGTGGATTGAAGAAAAGGTTTTATTACCAACTACGACAGACACCTGAAGATGGTCAGAGATTACAACGGGCAATATGTGACCATAACAACCAAGATAAGGACACTGGAGTAAATCAGTCTGGTGGAATAGTTTTAAAACAGTAAAGGATGGATAGAGGTATAGCAGCCAAGTTTGGAATAGTAATAATCCTAGCAATGAAGTTTGGTAAAAGTGGTCTTAGTGAAAACCATACTACATTGCACTGCATCAATGTCTCACCACAGTCCTAACAGCAACAACAAAATTAACAAAACAAACCAAGATTAGGGAAAAAATAGTTTTGAATAGCGATGATAATACAGTACCGGACCATTCATCCGGTTTCCAGAAAACCGGAATTACCAAAAAAAAACCCCGGTTAGTTTTGGATCTGGTGGGCTTTGTAGTAATTTGCCATTTGGCTTTTCTTTGTTTTCACGGCATCGTTGAATTGTCTTCAGATGAAAAGTCAATTAATATTGAATGAACAAACACTGTTTTGGTATTAGATTCATTTGTATATGTTATAAACAGTTTTGTTTTTTATTTTTCATTGTATGTTTTAAATTTTATATTCTATATTTCAAGTAGATAAGGAAAGATCAAACAGACCTGGCTTTAAAAGTGTATTAATTCGTACCTGGTAAATACAATTTCATTCTTTATTTTTCATTGTTTATTTTATATTTTAAGTATATATTAAACCTTGGTCCGGAAATTCCGGTAAATCCAGATATCGGGTTCCAAGCTAGCCGGATAAATGGTCCGGTACTGTAGTTGCACTGAAAACAGATGGCGGAGTCTTTCTCTTATTGATACTGCAGGAGAGCAGGAGGAATCGTCTCTGAGGAGGAGGAGGTGGAGGAGCAGGCTCCCCGACCTAATGCCTGAAACAATGGAGCCGAAGATGTCTATCCTCATCTGGGATGGCACACGCAGCCGAGCACGAGTCACTGCAGGAATTAACAGTGCCAAAGTCACGGAACTGAAGACTGTCTGTGCAAGAGAGTTCTGCAGTTCCGCAAGTGTTTGAAAAAGTTCACCAGTGGGGGGTCACACCACCAAGCGAGAGAAGAAAGGCGGAAGAGAGAAGTATAAGAGCCAGGGTAAGGCGAAAGGGAGATCAGTTTCACGGTTAGGGATTTTATTGTCGTCATTGATGGACTTCCCGGGCAAGGTTTGTCCGCGTACAATTTCCAGGTTCGGAGTTTCAGGTTTACAGCAACTGCCAAAGACCCTTTCAAGAGGCTGGTCTGCAAATGCCATGAGAAAGGAGGAGGAGGGGAGACGGAAAGAGTGAAAGAGATAGAGGCAGTAGGAAGAGGGGGGAAAGTAGGAGGTTGAGTTACAGAAAGAGGAAGGAGTGCATCATGTGTAAGAGCAGTGGGAGGAGGAGAAATATATGTGGGGGGAGGAGGAGGCAAGGTTGGCACACAGGGAGGGGCAGGAAATAGGGGAAAGTCAGAGCAAGAGGAGGGATGAGGAGAAGAGACAGCCAGAATAAAAGATAAGTGAGGAGGAAAAGTTGGAGGTGGAGTCATAGGAAGAGGAAGGGGTGCATTCTGTGTAAGAGAAATGGGAGGAGGTGAATATGCAGAGAGAGGAGGAGGAGGAGGCAGGGTTGGCACTGAGGGGGGAGCAGAAAATAAGCCAGAGTAATAGAGAGGGATATGAAAGAGGAGGAGGAGAGAAGAGAGGGAAAGGAGAGCGGTAAAACTAATAATAATAATAATAATAGACAAAGAAACGAGATCGGAAGTTAAAGAAGAGGAACAATCGTTTGTTAAAAGTGGCTCCGTTCTTAGAGTGTTAACTGCTGCTGCCTTTAAGAACTTGAATTGCCAAAAAGAAGACGCCATCTCCGTCATCGGAGACAGATGCAACGGGGCCATCCTCTCAGTTGGCAAATTTGGCTGTGACACCACTGGAAATCGGAGCAACGGCTCCGTCCTGGAGGGTCATTCCCATTCTGTCGTACCAGGAGGCTTGGAGGTCAGGTCGAACATAACTCGGGAGATTCCTGGCACAGTTAAAATACCCTCGACCATTTTTTGAACAACCTGGAAAAGAGAAGACTACATATTAGGTTGTTACAAATGAAATGTCATTTCTTCTGTATAGTAAAATAAAAGATAATATAAACAGTGAATACCCAATCAAAATACGACCCGTTTGAAGCAATAGCATTTTCCAACAATCCTCTGATGATAATATGCCATCTCTATTAGATTCTTTAGGTTTGGTGGTCACAAATTCAGTAAAAGCACTGATTATGGCTTCCCTACTATTGAACCTTTCTTTATGGATATGAAATTCAAAATGTTTGAAAAGATGATGTGGAGGATGCTACAAGACTTGATATCCCAATTCTCTAAACTTATACATAGTCAGCTGAGAGGTGTGGGGCCTGACACAGTCATGGAGCATTTCATATAGTTCATGTGGAATCCAATCTTCCAATAGCCTCAAGATGACATGATATGGCCACTATTGAAGCCCTAAAATCACCAAAAAGTACTCAAACCATTGTTCTTGGGTCATTGGCCTCTGTTGTTGATATATCTTTACCATTGAGAATAAGTTTAGGCCTTCCTTCTGGTTCATTATAGGTATCCATATTTCCACACTTGAACCAATGCTAAACAGTTTGCACTATAGTAATGTTCACTCCAAATGCTTTGTCGCCGATATCAGCAGCTTGGGTGGCATTATGTCAGAATTTGAAATCGCACAAGCAGAAATAAGGTAAATATCTAGACACCATTTGCTGTTAAAGGCTAAAAAAAAATTTTTTTTTCAAAGAAAATTTTTTTTTAAAAATTTAATTATTTTAAAAAAAATTTTTTAAAATAAAAAAATTTCTAAAAATTAAAAATTTTTAAAAATCAAAAATTTTTTAAATTAAAAATTTTTTTTTTTTAATTTAAAAAAAAAATTTTTCTTAAATTAAAAAAAAAATTATTCGAATAATAAATTTTCTCTTTATTAACAGTGAATCTGCAAAAATGCAATCACATTAGTAAAGCTTTGGCGGTAATTGCTTGTACGTGATGAAATGGATATAAGTAGAAAATATGCGGATGTATGGATTATGCATACAATTACAAACTAATAGGAGACTGTTCACTTCTTATTTACATGAATTCAAGTGAGGGAATGAGTAAGAAATGATTAAGAAAATTTATTCAATCCTTTTATACTTATTTCAAACGTATATTCTAGTGTTAAAAATATGAAAAAATATAGAACCTTTTTCACTAATAGCAACCCTAACTTTTTTACTAACCCTAAATTATATCTTTTGGATTCAAATTTAATAAAATAGTTTCAAATGCTCAAGTTTACCGTTTACATTCGTTGTGATAATTTAGCTGCAGCAGCTTGAATAATTGTCTGCTAAATTTTTTTTTGCGAACCTATTCCAAACTATTACCCCTTAAATTTTTGGACAAAAAAAAAAAAAAAAAAAAAAAAAAAAAAAAAAAAATGCAGTATTTACCTCTTCAGGGATATGCTTTCCAGGGGTTGCTGGTACTCCCGTCATAAAATCATTTGTTATAAATGTACGGATGACCACCGACCTTTGGCACGAAGGTTGGTGGTTTATAGGGTCTCTATCGAAGTGCAAAGGGATGAGAATTATAGGCATCTGAGAGATCTTGGATATGTAGCCAGAGTCCTGCAACACTTTGGTAGCCATGAAGTCAGCTTGTCTCAACGTACTCAGAACACCGTCTGTAAGGAAAGTAGGCGTTACATCCTCGACAGGGAAGCGAACCATGCCTCCAAAGACGTAGACAACTCTGAAATAGAATAAATTCAGACCTTTTTAGAATTTCATTTCAAGAAAGAAAAAATAAGGAGAAAAAAAAGAGGGGGCAATTTAGTATAAATTTGCATGGCAAATTGAACGCCCCCCCCCAATAATGGGGATGAATTTTGGAAAAAAAAACAATAACATTTTTCTAGACACAAGGAGTGAATGTTCTATTTTTCAGAGCTCGTGTTTCATCAGTGCAGTGTATATGCACGATACGCACACAGGTTTTTCTTCAGTTTTTAAGTTGGTCTGGCTGGTTATGTTTAAGTTTTGGTTGGTTGTTTCTAATTAGTGCAAAGATTAAACTAGATCAATGTCAATTAATACATTTATACTACATATTTATATTACTGGCTGAAAACACACACACACATATATATATATATATATATATATATATATATATATATATATATATATATTATAATAATTGATAATTGTGTCATCTACAGACAGCCGTTTCGTTGTATTCAGTGTGGCTATAGACTATCCAACATCCCATCCAGTACCACAAGGTAGGATTGAAACCTTTGCTTCAGACCCAGAGGCTGGCATTTTACCCCCTGCCCTACACAGAACCTGACAGTAGGACCAAATTCAAGCAATATATTTACTCACACACATTCCATAAATAAATATAGATACATATAAAATAACCACATTAAAATAAATTGAGTTGAAACTTTAAATACTTTAAACTCGGTTACTTGAATCATTAAAAGAAATGATCAAATAGCTTGATGCTCTTAATTGCCATTCCATACATAAATAAACAACAGATCAAGTGCCACCAAGCCACAATGAAGTAATACTTGGTAATTTTTCCTTGTAAAATGAAAACAAATTTGGGCTCAGTAACTTCCAGTTTGTTATTTTCCATGAAATTTGACGTCACTCACCTGTTGATATTATGACAAATTTTGGGAATCAATTTTGCCAGCACAAACAGATTTTCCCAAACAGGTTCCGTATCGCCCGACAAAGCAGTTACGTAGCTGTAAGTTCGACAGTCACCCTGAGAAAAAAAAAAAAAATAACTTAATAAAAATTCTGAAAAGTACAGAAGTCCCCAGCAGAAAACATAAAATAGAGGGGTAATAAGTTGTTTATCAGGACTGTTAATTCAGAGATCTCCAGATTTTGTTTTTTGTTCTATTCAAACCATGAAATTCTTAGAAATGTTATAGATTTTCAGTAATCATGTGCTCAAGAATCTATATAACGATTTTCATTCTAATCAGCTTAGCAGTTCCAGAGTTCAATATTTTTTGCATGTTGACACATAATTATCAACATATAAAATGCGAACAAACAATTGGATTGACCATTTTTTCAATTCCAGGAATTCTTTCACCATTATAGCCAAATTTAAACAAAATCAGTCAAGATTTGAAAAATTTCCTAAATTTTAACACAAAAAAGTTCTTGCTTATTAAATGTAAACCAACAGTCAGATTGGCCATAATTCACCATTTCCTTGGGAGGAATCTCTCCACAAGCCTACATACAAAATTTCACTGAAATATATAAAGGAATGAAAAAGTTATCTGATTGAAATATACGACACAATGACGGACAACCATAGCAAGTAATGATCTCTGAAAAAAAATAGATATAGGTATTTACTAAGCTTAGCTTTGTAGTAATAGTCTGTAAAATACAATTTAGTAAGGTTGATCCAACTAGCTTGAGGAGTTGGTCATTGTAATGAACTTGCTAACACCTACTCCGTGGTAAGGAATCCTTTGTAATAGTGAGTCACCCAGTGAGGATTGAACTCACTGCAGCACTAATGGTCTATGAAACAAGCTGTTTAATCATGATGTCCCTTTAGGCACCTTAGTAAATTAGTCATATCGATGGAATTTCTCTTACTAATGGGGGATTGGTAGGGATACAACCAAAACTGCTGCTGATAATATTGACTATAAGTCTTACTTGACTTGGTTCAGTTGCTTAGTACTTTAGTTGAATGAACAATATTTTCTTTGTTGACAATATTTGATTAGTACACTAGAGTTGCGGGTTTCAAACATTTAAACTTTGGGGGACACTAGGGATCGAGTGAAGAAGGAAAAAAGGAAATCGGAGACACATTTCAGACGGAAGGTAAAAAAATATTATTTCTATTGATATTCGGACCATCTTGGTTGTTTTTCATACTTCTCGGCCGTTGCACTCTACGGCCTTCGTCAGGTATCATCTGGTAGATGTATACCCCCATCGGATAAATAAAGGGTTCGGTTTGTTACTTCCCCACACCTACCAGATGATACCTGACGAACACCGTAGAGTGTAACGGCCAAAACATTGTATGAAAAACAACCAAGATGAGGATAGTCCGAATAATAATAGAAATAATAATAATACCTCATCTCAAAAATTCAGAGATATACTAGAAGGGAAGTAATGTAGAGTACAACGGCCGAAACGTTGTATGAAAAACAACCAAGATGAGGATGGTCTGAATAATAATAGAAATAATAATAATACCTCATCTCAAAAATTCCGAGATATACTAGTTTCTTCTTGTTTGAGAACCAGCGCACTAGAGTATGAGATAGTAGATAAAAATTAGATAATAGTTGCCTTCATGATAAATAGTTAAATTTCCGTACTTCTAGGACCTGTGTAGTTTGAATAGTTAGAAGATGAAATAGATCACCCATCCAGTTTTACCTGAGTTACAATCTTCCTTCTCATGACATTCAAAAGAAAAAAAAAAAAATTAATATTCTGATTAATCTTACTCGTTCCAACACTTGAGTCATTAGCGAATTCTAATGGCCAAAGGAGCTGGTAATCTATGCGAAAATTGAAGGCAACAGAACCACTAAATACCTTCTCCACTCCTGGTCTATGGGCATCAAATTACGCACTAAGTTGATGGCTCAATCCACACGTTTGAACTCACAGATTAAGTTCCTCCAGGTGAAAAACAAAACAGAGAGGTTCTCTGTAAAGGGAGGTAATTTTCGACCTCAACAGCCATGACGGAATTATACATATGCAATTCTCACTCTACATCAGGCGGCACACAGCTACCAAAGTCAGACCAAAACCTGTATTTTATCCTTCTGCATTTCACATGAGATATATGTAAATGAGCAATCCTGAACAAGCTGGCAATTACATGTCCAATCAGAAAACTCACCATGAACAACAACTTAATCTCCATCTAAATGATCCATGACAGAATCTTGCCTTCAGAGTTAACGTAAACAACATCAGTCGAAATTAAAATTCAGAGAGCAAACAGGAATAGAGACTGGAAGCTACTTGACAAGATGGCTGCCCAAAAGTGGTCACATGTTCGGGTAAGATAGCCAATCAGAGTACAGATACTTGCCCAGTAAAAGAAACAATTCCCATCAGAATATGAATGGCTTAGTGATCCTTGCAAGTTTCCAGTCCGCTCGGAACCAGCACTTTATTCCTACAAGTTTTTATGACCACCCCCTTGGCAGGATGCAAGTGTCCTGAAGGGATATCTCCACCCTAATCATATGGCTTAGAGAGTATTCAATTAGCTGCTAACTGCACAGGAAAACTCGTCCTGATGAAGAATTTTTCAAGTCTTTGCTCAAACCAGGAATTCAACCCAGGAGATTGTAAGATGCGGATGTGCTAACCACTATACTATTGGAGCGGACACCACTTCCAAATAAGCTGAAGAGGAAAAAAAAGAAAAAAGAAAAAAGAAAAAAAGAAAAGAAAAAAAGAAAAAAGAAGGAAAAAAAGGAGGAAAAAAAGAAAAAAAAGAAAAAAAAGAAGAAAAAAAGAAGAAAAAAAGAAAAAAAAAGAAGAAAGAAAAAGAAAAAAAGAAGGAAAAAAAAGAAGAAAAAAAGAAGGAAAAAAAGAAAAAAAAGAAAAAAAAGAAAAAAAAGAAGGAAAAAAAAGAAGAAAAAAAGAAGGAAAAAAAGAAAAAAAAGAAAAAAAAGGAAAAAAAAGAAAAAAAAGGAAAAAAAAGAAAAAAAAAGAAGAAAAAAAAAAGAAAAAAAAAGAAGAAAAAAAAAGAAGAAAAAAAAAAAGAAGAAAAAAAAAAAAAGACAACAAACTTACCTGTACACCAACACTTTTCACAGGTAACAACATGGCACCCAGCGTTTGCATCTCTGTGATCCGAACCAGTTCTGCTTGCTCTTGATCCGTGGTACAACTTTTTACCCTGTTCAGCAGGGAATGAGGCTGGAAGAAAAAGACCAAGATCATTATTTCATTCCAAGTCAGTTTCTTTTTTTTTTTTTAAGAGATAACAAATCATGAACTCTTCAATCACATTTAATCTAAACATCTGAAGAGATTTCACAAAAAGTAGACGAATTATAATACGACTAGAATACATCTGTAAAAAAAATAATAGGGTTATTTATAAATTAACCAGCACTAAGGAGCCTTAATCTTACTTTATAGGGGTTTTTTTTTTTTTTTTGATAATCCAAGTATACTAATTCAGGTTTTATTCAAGTCTCAATTCATTTCAAGCTCTTCTTGAGGAAGTCTTAAAAGTTTCTGCAGCTAGTTTTCAATATGATGTCATAATAGGAAGGTGAATCAACTAATGAGATCATCCCATTTGAGCACAAAAAAATATTTGCATATAAGCTTATCATATGGTTAGATAGATGCCCAGCAGATCGTTATCATTGGTGCAAATGTGAACACAGACCAAACAATTTTTTTTTCTTAGGAATTTTCAAAATATAACTGGGTAAAACATGGCTAAGGGTGCTAATAAGTATACACAGAAAATTTTATGGGGATATACGGTCACAGACAGAAATCTGATGCATTACGAGAGGATTCGTTATTACTTGTACAAAAAATCCAGATATATTGAATTGCTATCAAACCATTTTCTAAGAAAAAAATAATAGCGAATCTGTTTCAGTTGAGGAGTCCATAGTTTTAAAAAAGTGGGAAGGAGATACCTTTATCAGCAAAACTTTTATGACCCCCACCTCCATGCGAGATTCCAGTGTTATAGCAAACCATGAAAATCATTGTTCATTGTATGCGTACTTAGTATGAATTGGTATAAGATCATTGCTATATGATGTCTGTCCCGATGGGGCGGGGGGTCATCATATGACCCTATAAACCTTGTAAATACCATTGGTAAAAAATAAGGGGAGAAAAAAAAAAACACAAATACTGAATTCATTGAGCGGAAATAATGCATAGTTTGAAACGGGTGGGGCCGTATTTTTCCAGCAAAATTTCACCCCACTACCATGGAAGAGTCAGGTGTTCATTATTAGAGAAGATATTGAACACAACCAGTAAGGTTGCAAAAAGTCACATAATGGATTTCTACACATAAGTATCAATATTAGTAATGCAGTTTAAGGTACAAATCAACAATATTTAATAATGTACAAAATTAAAGGAAATAGATTTGATAGATTTTTAGGAAAAAAAAAATGAATATTTGAAGTCTTAGAGGTACAAAATTTTAACACAGCTGTAATTAGCAGATACATAGTAAAATAATGAGAAAGTTGAAAAACAAGTTTTGAGCAAACATAGAAACTTTGACTTCACACTTGAACTATTTTGGATTCAACCCACGTTCAAGTGTGGTTGATCTCCAAAAGTCATGCATTTTTCAGCACGTGGTTGTAATTCGCACCATATTTTACCCGTTCCATCAACATTTTAAATTTTGTTCCAAACATCCACACACAGCACGTTTAAACATTTTCTGACTAACTTCTAATTATTATCAGATAAAAAAGTTTAGGAATTATTTCAATGAAAGGAGAAACAGAAAGGAGAAACAGAAAGGAGAAACAGAAAGGGGGAAAAAAAAGGGGGAAAAAAAAGGGGGAAAAAAAAGGGGGAAAAAAAAGGGGGGAAAAAAAGGGGGAAAAAAAGGGGGAAAAAAAAGGGGGAAAAAAAAGGGGGAAAAAAAAGGGGGGAAAAAAGGGGGGGAAAAAAGGGGGGAAAAGGGGGAAAAAAAGGGGGGAAAAAAGGGGGAAAAAAAGGAGAAAAAAAGGAGAAAAAAAAGGAGAAAAAAAAAGGAGAAAAAAAAAAGGAGAAAAAAAAAGGAGAAAAAAAAAGGAGAAAAAAAAAGGAGAAAAAAAAAGGAGAAAAAAAAAGGAGAAAAAAAAAAGAGAAAAAAAAAGGAGAAAAAAAAAGGGGGGAAAAAAAAAGGAGAAAAAAAAAGGGGGGAAAAAAAAGGAAAAAAAAAAAGGGGGAAAAAAAAGGAGAAAAAAAAGGAGAAAAAAAAAGGAGAAAAAAAAAGGAAAAAAAATTTAAGAACTTTTTCTCCATTTTACTATACATACATTTACGGCAAAGGTGAATATAGAAATAATTCTTAAAAAAAAAAAAAAAAAAAAAAAAAAAAAAAAAAAAAAAAAAGATATTTTACCGTTTTTAAAGAGTTGCTGAAGTCAATGACAATTTTGAGCAACTGGGTTGTTTCTCCGAATTCTTTATCCATAAATCGATCTTCAGCGCACAAAATTCTGATAGCCAATCCAGGACCTGCAGTGGAAAAAAAAAGACAAATGTTCAGGTAAACTTGTAAAATACCTGTTGCTTTGCTATACCTAGGAGTAGAAATCTAAAGCTAGGTGGTATCTGGGGGGGAGGGGGCCTCATGGGCATGAGGGACAACAAAGCCATATCTAGTAGAATAAAACTATCCTTATTTTCACATTTCTTAATACCAACATAGAGCAAAGGTTTTCATCAGGGTATATGATGAAACAGTAGCAGTAATAAACACACTCAGTTGTTCCCCATTAGCAAGTATCTTTGTTTCATCCCTACCGGCTGAGTTCAATTCCACCTCATATTACATCCTTGTCTTCTTTTTCTCTCTACACACAGAACATGGTAAGGACTAATATTGTGTTCAGGTGATCACATGAACTCCTTCCTCTCTTTCTGTTTGATATGTCACTGACAGATTGACATGTGACAAGATCTAAATTCAACTAGCTCCAGCGGAGGAAATTCCAACTGAGGTTGTCTATTATGACATGCCTAGGCTCTTCTCTCTCTCCCTTATCCTTTCCAATGTTCATTGCCCATCCATACTTTCATCTATTAGTTATACAAATATGAATCAATTTCATATTTTGATGACAAAAAAAGTGTTAGATAAAATTTTACTAAAGATGAAAAATTCTTTTTACTCTTTTCATATTCAAATATTTTAATGCAAAAAGTTTTCACACAATACATAAAATATTTATTGAGTCATAATATAAAAAAAAGTCAGTGAAGTTTGCTATAAGAAATCCTCCAACTTTGGTTGCTCGCTCCATGATTCTCTATCAACACCATTAGATCTGTGGAATATACTGTATTGCTTCAAAATTTTCATCTTTGGTAACTTTCAGATGTTTTCCATTCCCAACAATAGAAAATTGGAAGAAAATTTGGCTCTGGATTTCAGGATATCAGAAACAGTTTTATGTTCTGACAGCATAAACTTCACAAACTTGTGTGACCAAAACAATGTTCTTATTTTCCAATTGGCTCCAATCTGTGCCATATTTAAAATTGCACAGTTAAATCTAAAAATGTTACATCAGGGTGCACGTTACTTGGGGGGGGGACACGTTACTTCGGGGGGGGGGCACGTTACTTCGGGGGTTCAATGTATGTGACAATTATACACCTTTCCATCTATATGCTCATTGTCTCTCGACATCCAGCCAGCAAGACGCTTTTTCTTTGTCCCCCTTATGTCTTCCTTTTCCCCTTCCTTCCAAAGCCATTTTCTCATCTACCTTTCCATCCCTACCTCTCTTCCTCCCCCCGCTTTTCTAAATTCTTTCCCATTTAATATAATTATGTTGGTTTTTCGGTGTCAGGTCAGTGTGATCGATTCCAGCACAGAATAGCTGGGGATCAGGCAGACACTACACTGATCTTGGATAGAAACGGTCTTCCAAGCAAACATTCAGAATAGCATAAATAAAAATTAAGCAATTCAAAAAACAATTGGATAAACTCTCTTGACTGAAAAAGGCAAATACGCGGCTTATATAGAATGTTATATTTGCACTTGTTAAGGAACAAGGTCCCGGTTTACGGTCTCTTGAAAATCGATAAAGTAATTTTTTGTGCGTACAATCCATAAGACTCGGGGGTAATCAGGGAATTTGTCAGTTTTGAAAAAAGTTAATTTTGAAAGGATTCAGATCACATTCTAAACTTGACTCTTTAAATAACTCAAAATTTTTTAGGCTACGATATACGAAAGTGGTCCCGATTATAAACTTTCATAACTTAAAATCAGCACACATTAATTTTGGTTGAATTTATTCAAATAATCAACAATATAATTTACTTATTTACTACTGTTTTCTTTATATTAATTCTTTCTTTTTATTTGTGCACCATTTTAAACATCGAGTGAGCAAGAGTGTGAACTTTACAATCAGGGCTAATTTTCCTACATCATTCAAATAGATTAATTTCTTGCCCAAAATTTTTTGCCAAATTTTTCAAACCAAGAGGGAAATTATTCACACGAGCAATACTTCAGTGAAAATGGCAGAAACTATATACCCATTTTATCATCATAGTTAGATTGTGAACAGAATAACCCCCACTGAAACCCTAATCAAATATTATGGTTCAGAAACCCCCAAAATTGTGAAAACATTTTTTTTTTATTTTTAAGAGGAAAAGAGCTGAGAACCCTTTCCTTAAAAAGTGTGGTTATATTTACCAAAGGTCAAGTGGTTCTCCATTATCTACTTCTTTCCAAATAATTGGACTAACTAGTATTTTGACCGTAACGCTAGAATTCCTGAACCCAGCCATCCATCCTAATAACATTTGTCAACCAATTTTCATCAGGCATGAATCATGGTTTACTTTGTTGCTTCTGATGCTAATTCCAAAAATGTAATCAGTTTTCTTGTATCACATCTAGTTTTCAGGAGATGAAAGCTACTGTTGGGCATTTATCACCTATATAGTCCATAGCTCAATATTTTTAGCTTGCCCTTCAACAAATTTTCTGCATTGAAAAATTCTGACTGATAAAAATCTTGCTCCCATTTAAAATTCACCTGCCTCACACAGAACTGAATACAGAACTTGTCAATAGTGAAAAAATTGAGACATGCTATATTGAAATGGACTTGAAATTTATAATCTGCATAGAAAATTGGCCTGAAGTTCAATTTTGTTGTCCAGAGTAACTTTTACTATTTGGAAAATATTGTTTGGCATTCTTACCAGGAAACGGGTGCCGTTGTACAAGTTCTGTAGGAAGACCCAAACTTTTGCCTATAACTCTTACTTCATCCTTGTGAAAATCTTTCAATGGTTCCACAACACGACCCTGGGGGGGAAAGAAGGAAAGCAAGGATATAAATTACATGCAATTTATACACCAAAAACAACACGGGAAGATTACTCTGCATTGTCTGGATCCAAGTGTGTTTTAGGATAATCAATTAACTTTACTTAGCTCTATCTTAGTTAAACTCCTGTCCAAGTCAGAGGTTAAAGTTGACTGTTTTTCTACCATAACAATAAGAGCAAGAACAATCCTCACCTTAGTGACTCTTCTGTTCATCTGCACTCGCTCGAGCAAAGCATGATTTTTTTTTTTTCATTCTACATAAGGAAATTATCGCAATAAAAACCCAAACATCATGAATTACCCATAGATTAAAATTATTAGATTATAAATTACCATCTTGCTTTTCTTTTTTTTTAAATTTGAAATATTCATTTTTCATGTATTTATTTGTAAGAATTAATTTTTTTTCCATTGGATCTCACCCTGCTTAAAATCCTGGATCCAAGGGTTGAATCAAAAAGATTAAATGCAGGTCGATATTCTGGCCTTACCTGAGCTCGTAATTCTCGCACTAAATCAGTGTCATTGTGGTGAATTTTGATTGGGTCAGCATTTGAACTTACAAGAGTAGAGGCACTTTCGATCAAATCTGGCCGCAGGGTTCCTGAAATTGAAACAAACATAAAAAAATAAACATCTGTTTTCATGAAACCCCCTTAAAGGTATTCAGACGACTCAAAGATATTCTCATCCAAGCCCCATCACCAACAGATAAGTTTTTAACACATTGACTTTGGACGATTCCTGACAGTACCATCCCCAGGATGAAGTGAAGAGGATGATGACCTAAACGCCAATACTAATATTAGTCCCATAAAGTGTTGTTACTAATGGTCACATCTTAGACTGTTGTAGTGAGTCTATGGTTGACAGGTATGTTTTCTATCCTCGGAATGGATTTTTTCATTAGCTAGAGATTATACGCACATGCACAAACACATATATATTAGTAGAAAGACGATTCACATTGAGCACTATATGAAATAAATCCATCACATATCAGACATTGCTTTATATTATATTATGCTATATTGCAAACCCGATTTGTACTATATATATATATATATATATATATATATATATATATATATATATATATATGTGTGTGTGTGTGTGGAGCTGAAACATGGAACCTAACCAAAAGACAGGCCTGCAAACTGAGAAGTATCCAACATGCGCATGAGAGAATCATGCTCAACTTTACATGGAGAGATCACAAGACAGCACAGTATATAAGGAAGAAAACAGGTGTTCGTGACATCATAAAAACTATTAAAAAACTCAAATGGCAATGGGCCGGCCATGTTGCAAGAATGAAAGACAACCGATGGACATCACGTCTCACAACATGGACCCCCAGAGATCACATAAGAAACCAAGGCCGACACAACACAAGATGGTGAGATGAACTGGAAAGATTCAGGAAATACTGGCTGCGCGATGCCCATGATAGAGAAGAGTGGCGGATCCTGGGGAAGGTCTATGTCCAACGACAGACATTATAAGACTGATGATGATGATGATATACATATATGTGTGTGTGTGTGTGATGTACACATGAGTATCATATCTATCAAACTAACCAATCACAGAAGCTATATTCAAACCCAGCCAATCAGAAGGTACAATCTACTCTGATAATGAACTGTAATTTTCTCGGTTCACCGGGCGTATCTCTAGACTAATTCAGCTGGGTGGGGGGAGGGTGGACATCTATTGTTTCAAACTACGCATTTTTTCCCCCCAGGGGAAAAAAAAAAAAAAAAAAAAAAAAAAAAAAAAGAAAAAGAAGAAAAAGAAAAAATCCGAACATCCGTAAATTTTTTGGCCAACTAGGATTGATAAGTAGGTCCTATGTCATACGGAGAAAAAAAAAAAAAAACCCATATCCCAACAGACGTCACATAAGGATAATCAGAAAGCTGATCTTGCTGGCCATTGTAAGTGGGTTCAATCTTCATCAGATCTCCTAGTATACATTGTCATTTTTGTCAACATATATAGATACATATATATATATATATATATAGTTACAAATACATATATATGCTATACACATATGTAATCTGGAGCCAATATATCAATCAATATGAATAAATTACCTTGGCCTAAGTAGACCTCTTGTGGCTTTAGATTGAGTTCCTCTATCACATCATTTGCAACCTAAAAAGGAAAATAAGATTATTCAAGATATTTCTCATTCAAATCCACATAAACAGAGGAACAATTAATCATTACTTGAACAACTTTATTTTACCATGTCCAAATTGAACAAAAATAACATTTTGTAGATGAGAAATACAAAATTTACAATAATTTCAGAATAGAACAGACACTATTTCACAATAGCAGAAGATGGCTCTTGAAATAAACACTCCTGGAAAAAATTGGGAAAATTTTACCACCTCTATGCTCCGTATCATGTCTGAATCTTATGTATAAATATGAATATTAATATCTTCAGCTTCAAAGCTGAATTCTCATTGCATAGATTTGAATCTCTCTACTCTATCAGTAGGATTTAATTACATTCATTCATTAATATGTTTACAAGATATTATTTCGCATTACAGCTGTTCTATAACAGGCATGTTCTTTTTTATTCCTCAAATACTCATTTATAATTAAATGTTTATACCTTTAAAGAAAAATATACCTTGCTTGTATTTCCTTTGCATGTATTCTACTTTTATATTCAACTATGGTTACATACAAACGATACTACAAAATATATGTACACATTTCACTAGAAACCATCAGTACATCTCAAAGGTGACCCAAACAACTAAATTTCTACAGAGAATTCATTTTACAAATCAAAACAAAAACCATCAAGAACAATACAAATTCATAACAACATACTGTCAGAAATTATTAATTTTCCACTGGTACTTTTTTTCATCCTACTTACACCACCTTCTCATCAAGACTTGGGTTGCTTCCTATTTTATCATTAGACAAAAGACTCAATTTTCAAATAGTATTTCTCTCGTCTTAATTTCAGTTGCTTTGTATCGCAACTCAGTGTAACGGTGTCAGGGATATGTTACTTGATTTAGTTGATCTCGAGGAGCTGGGGCGGATAAACCAACTAAAATAAAACATCCCTGTTATGGTGTGGATTGTGTATCAAGGATTTTTGAAGAACAGGATTTATTTGGTAAATAAACATAAAACTATTACTTAAAAAAAAAAAAAAAAAAAAAAAAAAAAAAAAAAAGAAACACCTGGTTTAGGGAAACTAAAAACAAAGGGTCATATTCACAATAAGCCAAGCATCAAGGTCTTTGGTTAACAGTATAAACAAATAAAATCCACAAACAAGTTTATCCAAGTTATTTCTTAACAGCAAAAATTAAATATAAAAATATTTTAACCTAATTACGCCAAAAGTTAGATTTTTCAACCAATTTTGGTATAAATCAGATACATGGGGTCAATGAAAGTATACTAGGATGGTAATGCAAATTTGAATAAAAAAAAACAAAAAACCTAATTACGCCTAAAGTCAGATTTTTCAACCAATTTTGGTATAAATTAGATACATGGGGTCAATGAAAGTATACTAAGATGGTAATGCAAATTTGAATTAAAAAAAACAAAAAAAACACAGAAGTATGTTTCCTATCTTGTTCATATGAAATTTGATTTGCTTTCTTTCATAAGTATTTTTGCTACGGCAATTTTTTTTCAAAGGAATTAGATATAGGCCTATATGGGTGAAGACATTGTTTGGGAGACCTGGAATGTTTTGGGGGGGGGGGGGGTAGCTGCTGCTGCTGCACCGTTTTCGACTGCCGTGTGTTTAGCAATACAACAATTCACCTACCTTCATAAATGTATCTCCGATGATTTTCCTCTTTTCTTCTGGGTTGGTGGTGGTGTTTAACATGTTCGTCTTCTTCTTTCTAGAATTTGGGTCAGAACGGTCGATTGGAATGGATGTAGTAGAGTTATAGAATGTATGGGCAGCATGAACCACTGGTAAAAATAAAAAAAAAAGACGTGTTGGTGTTGTATGCGTCTGTCTGGGCAGTTTCAATTTTTTTTTTTTCAACATAATTTCCTTCGTGTTTCTCTGAATTTTTGAGATGATGTATTATTATTATTTCTATTATTATTCGGACTATCCTCATCTTGGTTAGTATATCTCTGAATTTTTGAGATGAGGTATTATCATTATTTCTATTACTATTCGGACTATCCTCATTTTGGTTATTCTCCATATAACATTTCGGCTGTTATACTCTACGGCCTTCATCAGGTATCATCTGGTAGGTAGGTGTGGGGAAGTAACGAACCAAACTCTTTATTTAACCGATGGGGGTATATGGACCACACTCCCTTCTTAGAAGTAGTAGTATTATTGAATTGTTGTTATCTCACACCGGGATTGAACCTAGAACCATTAAATTACTTGCAGTAATTCTGTCTGATTCTCTAACCACTACGCTATGTGTCCAATGTGAGATAACAAAAAGATAAGAAGGGAGTGCGGTCCATATACCCCCATCATTTAAATAAAGGGTTCGGTTCGTTACTTCCCCACACCTACCAGATGATGAAGGCCATAGAGTACAACAGCCGAAACGTTGTATGGAAAATAAGCAAGATGAGGATAGTCCGAACAATAATAGAGATAATAATTTCCTCCCTTATCAATGCACTTAATCCAACACTTCACGAGCATCAATAAACCAGATCGGTAGAACTTGACGTCTTAGTCCTCCAGGAATTCAAACCATGGTGTGAAGCACCCCGTTTACCCTTACCTCCACGAGAACAAGACGTGACACAGGATCAGGATCTTCATTGAATATTCTCTGAAGAGCACTCGACTAGGTCACAGAGTGAACCCTGACCCCACGTTGCAATCTGCACCCATCTGGTTGAAATATATCTTCCATTTATAAATTTGGATATTCAGTGTCAAGCGACAAACTTATTGCTTCATCTTCATATAAAGAGAAGGGAAAACAAGCTATTTAAAGAATTTTAGTAATCCTAACACTGACATCAGGTACAGCAATTTTGAATAGCTAAAAGTGGCTAGATTTTCATCACTGTCCGCAATTACTATTCACTTAATAACCAATACGGCAAGTGGTTAGGGTTGGTTCGGGTTAGTGTTTCCAATTTCCCAACTATTTATCAATGTTATTTCGTCAACTTGGAATTCAATCTACCCGATAGCCATTTTAAAACAAACCCAGTCACTTTTAGCCATTCAAAAATGGACGAATTCAAAATAGCAGTACCTGATGCATTAGTGCAAGGATAATTGAAAATTCTTCTTCAAATTGGGGGATGGGTGAGAAATTTGGCACCATCTTACCTTTGACCTTTACCCCAATCCTCGAAAGCGATTCCTCGACCTTTGTGCTCTCATTTTTCCTCATGAATCCATTGTCTATGTGAATAGCAATGACCTGGTCCTCTTTCAGGGCTTTGTTCAACAAAGCAGCACAAACGGTAGAATCAACACCACCACTCAGTAACATCTGACAACAAAGAAGAATACAAAACAACTGGTCTGGTTAGTCACTCAACAGAAAACATAACATTATATCAGTTTGAAAGTACTGGGAGATGAATTAATACAGTCATACAGTCGGAAAGGGCGGGCGGGTTATCCATCGATACAGTCGGAAAGGGCGGGCGGGTTATCCATCGATACAGTCGGAAAGGGCGGGCGGGTTATCCATCGATACAGTCGGAAAGGGCGGGCGGGTTATCCATCGATACAGTCGGAAAGGGCGGGCGGGTTATCCATCGATACAGTCGGAAAGGGCGGGCGGGTTATCCATCGATACAGTCGGAAAGGGCGGGCGGGTTATCCATCGATACAGTCGGAAAGGGCGGGCGGGTTATCCATCGATACAGTCGGAAAGGGCGGGCGGGTTATCCATCGATACAGTCGGAAAGGGCGGGCGGGTTATCCATCGATACAGTCGGAAAGGGCGGGCGGGTTATCCATCGATACAGTCGGAAAGGGCGGGCGGGTTATCCATCGATACAGTCGGAAAGGGCGGGCGGGTTATCCATCGATACAGTCGGAAAGGGCGGGCGGGTTATCCATCGATACAGTCGGAAAGGGCGGGCGGGTTATCCATCGATACAGTCGGAAAGGGCGGGCGGGTTATCCATCGATACAGTCGGAAGGGAGGGTGGGTTATCCATCGATACAGTTGGAAGGGAGGGTGGGTTATCCATCAATACAGTTGGAAGGGAGGGTGGGTTATCCATCAATACAGTCGGAAGGGAGGGTGGGTTATCCATCAACACAGTCGGAAAGGTGGGTGGGCTATCAATACAGTTGGAAGGGAGGGTGGGCTTTCAACACAGTTGGAAAGGTGGATGGGCTATCAATACAGTCGGGAAGGTGGGTGGGCTATCAATACAGTCGGAAAGGTGGGTGGGTTATCAATTAATAAAGTTGGAAAAAGGGGTGATCAATTGAGGAGTTGGAAAAATGGGGTGATCAACTAAAAATTCAAAAAAAGGGAAGATCAATGAATAAGTTACTTTTCTCACCTTTTGTTGGGCAGTGATCACTAAAAAAGTCCGAATTTTCAAAAAACGAGGGTGAATGCTGCCAGACACAAACTACAATATTGATTTAGCATGAACTTACATTGCAAAATTTAACCAACCCCAGTAAAACTTGACAGTGATGTAGACACAGAGTGTAAATGTTGTAAATCCAAATCCCCTAACATGATTATTATGGCCTGTATATGCCAGACTTACAATGAGACGAAACAAGTATTAGGACACTCATAAAATATTCGTTTAATATTCATCCAATATTTCCATTCATTCTAAATTTACCCAGGTGATATATTTTGATATAAAATTAACAATGTCCAAACATACAAAGCAGAATAAAATATAAGAAAGAATCGGTGGAAAAAAGTATTCAGACATATTGATTTCATATTTTGATACTTAGTTGCAGAGCCCTGGTTTGCAATTACAGCTAGACATTTTTGCGTAACCTTTCACAAGCCCCCAACATTCTTTTGACATCCTAGCCCGCTATCCTTCAGAAAAGACCTTCAAATCATTGAGGTTTCTGATGAATTCAGTCTTTCAACTGTCACCATGAATTTCCAATTGGATTCAAGTCAGGAGATTGACTAGGCTACTGAAGCACCTTTACATTGCTCTGAACAAACCGTTCACATGTTATTTTCGCTGTATGCTTCAAGGCCATTATCTTGTTGGAAGATCTGATCTTCGATCTCTAACTATTACATATAGGAGAACACGTTGGCTTCTAAAATATTTTGATACATCCCTCCACTCATGGTTTCTTCAATCCTATGAAGAGTCCCCACATACAATTGAAAGAGAACCCCCCCCAGACTGTGCTGCTACTACCACCTGGGGTTTGCGGTCAGGATGGTGTTTTTTGGATCCATGCATGCCCCCCCCCCTTCATTTTTTCTGGCCTTTTGGTATGGATTAAAGTGTAATAACTGTTCCCTGATCCACGGCATAGCCCAAAGCGCCAGTAATGACACTTACCTGCCGAATGGGCCAGAGATTGTGTGTTGGTGAGCATCGAAGATCGAGTGCACAAGTGCAATGTGTAAGCCAATGAGGGTACACCGAGGCTGCACATTGTTAAACGCATCATGAACCTTTGGACTCATCCTTGGGTTCCACTTCTATTACTTGGCCCAGCTGCGGGGAAGCAGTTCAAACCAGGGCGGTGCTGTCCTATTGCACTAAGAGGGACAGGTCGGGCTCGTCCTGACACTTTCGTGACCACAGTTATTTTAGCAACCCAATTCACTTCGGCTCAAGCTATTTTTGATGGGTTTGCTCCTATTCCCACACACACACATAAAGCCTTGACCTTATGTCACATTTTGCTCTAGTGGGAGAGTGAATAAATAGATGCATGACGAGCTGGATTTTTGCCAAAAAGTTCAATTTATGATTCATCTGACCATTGAGCGTTCTTCCAAAGATGATTAGGCTTAAGCAAACTTAATCCAAGAATCTGAGCCTTTTATTCAACAAAGGTGTTTTCCATGACATACAGGATTTTAAGCCATTCTTCTTTAGTTCAACACTAATAGTTCTTCTAGTAACCGATGTACCAGCTGCTCTCAAATCATCTCGGATCTCCTTTCAAGGTACCATTGGATTTGCTTTGATTGTTCTGAACAATTTTCGAGTCGCTCGTGGAGAAAATTTTCAGAGGAGCACCAGTTCAAGAGAGGTTTTTTGGTGTTGCCAAATTTCTTTCCTCTTCAGAATAATCGATTCAATTGTGCTGCCAGGGATATTTAACATCTTGGCTATAGCCCTGTAAATCAAACCTTCATGATATTGCTCAATTACAACATTTTTTTTGTTCATTCAAGAGCTCCTTTACTTTAACCATGACTGCCTCGTTCTAAGTAGTGAATGTCAACAGTAACTGTGATGAAATCATACCTTAATTAGGTATGGCTGGAACATTACAAAAATTCTTGTCGGTACAGGAAGGTGTAGATCAGCATTCCTTCTTGAATAACATTTCCATGATGAATTTCTAATAGTGGCCAAATACTTTTTTCTTATTAATTGATTAAATCATATACCAGAATACCTGACCAGGTAAATTTAATGTAAATGTGAGCATTGAATGTATATCAAATGGGTATTTTGTAAGAGTCCAAAAACTTGTTTTCTCTCAGTACGTTCATAGCCAGACCATCTTAAAAACTGAAGAAACATACGTTGACAGTTTTAGAGATAAAAAAATCTCGAAAAAAGTAAGAAACTCTTACCAAATGATCAATGACAGTATGAAAACTGCAAAGTGCCCAACCCTATCAAAGTTTCTAAATTTCTAAAACGAATATAATCCCATGAGTCCACTATATTTTGAATGAATTGCTTTCAAAAACATGCTGACAATCTCAACTTGGTCCGAGAATCTTGATTCTATCAGAATTCTTGCTTCAAAGCAATCCAAATAATACTTCTATCCCATGTTAATTCTAGAGTAGAGTTACCCTTATACACTATTTTTCAACCTCCTAAGTCCAGCTAAATTGAGCATACAACCAAGCTAACAATCGCCGATGTGTAATCTTTCCTAAAGCATGACACCCACTAACAAGTGTATAATATATATATATATATGTATGTATATAGTGGTGGTCATTTTATCAATATATAGAAAAATACAGAAGTACTTACCAAGACTTTGTTACTGCCAACTGTTGAGCAAATATAGTCAATACAAGCAGCTTCTCGACACTTCATTGTGTAAGTTCCTTTACAGCCAGCAACGTCAAAGAGAAAATTCTTCAGCATCTGTTTACCATTTTCTGTAAGATCGACCTCTGGATGGAACTGCACCCCATACAACTGGAGTTTGTCATTGCTTATGGCTGGCGGGAAAAGAAAAAAAAAAAATCTTATCAGTTTTCAAGCACTGGCAATCTTTACGTCACTTTTATGATCACCATTACAAAGTCTGCTTGGAAATTGTCAGACATTTTGAATATCCCGAGAACAGATTGTGCAGCCTTGATGTATCTGGACAACCAATGAGAGAGGACTTTCCCACACATGTGGGGACAGACACTCTTGAGTTCTGCGAGAGGTTTTTAGGGGTTCAGCAAAAATTTTATACACAGGTCATTCAAGATCAAGTGCACCGAAATTGATCTAACTCAAGTGACAGACCCCTAAAAACCTGTCACCCAAGTTGGAACAAAATTAGAGATGGTCGAATGGGGAAGGGGACCATTGGATGACCCACATGCATAAAAAAGCACCGGACTTCCTTGACCGATTGAGTCGCCTGACATGATTCCCACAGATTACGCGTGGGCAATATTAGATTAGAACTTGCCTAAGTCTAAAAAGCCAGCAAAATGTCAAGATTTGCTGAATCTCTTGCATGGTCTGAAATATCTCAAACTAATTTCAGAACTTATTAATTCTACACCAAAATGAGTTGTTGCACTAAAAATGGCTAAAGGGAAGTCAAAGATATTGTTTTAATAGTTGAACCCGACATATTTGCTGAAAACTTCATTTTGTACCTTAATACTTGGATGAAGTTAAAGCAAAGCTGTTGATGCCTATCCAATTTTTCAGGTCTCTGTGAAGTATTTCCCCTGAGATATCGAAAGTTATTTCAAGGGTTCTTCCAGTCTATAAAGGTTGAGAAACGCCGTCTCAAAATCATCAATGATAAGAAGTAAGACATACCAGCAACGATATTTCCTGAATTTGCCACTGCTTTAAAGCCATCAGCTAGTTTATCAATGCTGTCTCCATGAGTTAAAAGAACTTGTTGCTCTTTTGACAGTCCTCTGAAAGCGAGAGAGAAGAAAAAAAAAAAATGCAGATATGAGAACATTTAGATATCAACATTTGCACACACACACACACACACACACATACTATTTTTAAGAAACCCAGATCTAAATTATGAATCAGGATGAAAGTACTTAGTTGAACAGATAGAGACTTACAGGAACCATAGGCGTTTTTGACAAGCACTGTCCTAAACAGGAACCGAGGGCATGGTTGATGAGCCAAGATCTAAATTATGAATTAAGATTGAGATATACTTACTTGAACAGCGGGCATTTCTGGTCCACCGTTATTTTAAACTGTCCATCCTCACGGACATCTTTTTTTGTGATTGTACCACTGAACTCTTTATTGAGCATCTGCAGAAAAGAACAAGAGATACATTTTTTAGTAAATCAATATCTATATGGGTCAACACAAATCTGGCTCTATACACAGTTCATTATTACGATTATTTTGGTAAAAGTTTCACTCTATCATTATTATTGCTTCTCATCACAGCATACTTCGACCACTAGTGCAAGCAGTGCAAAATCTAAATTCAAGAAGTAGCTTCCAATGAGACTTGGAATCTTATTCTACTCTTCAGAAGCCCGGCCTTCATGGATGCTGCATCAACCAGTTGGGAATCTAAGAAAGCTTTGATGATCAAGTGGGACACAATTCATTGTCAAACTGCTACCTCCTCTTTTCGACTCCACATCATTTTTCTTACTTAGATAGTGCAGTTATTTTCTCAAAGCATTTTCCTTACTTTATAATTAGTTTTGTCCTATCTTATTGAATCACGATGGCACAAAAAAATGGCCCAACCAACCAACCAAACAAGAGAACTACAGATTCTTCTCTCTTTGAATGTACAGGAGTGTGTCTTCAGATGCTCCAAGTCACATTTTGGGGGGCTACAACCTTGGAACTTGCACAAGTAAAAAAAACTAGGCACCATCTAAAAAAACTTTTGTGTTTTTTTGTTTTGTTTTTTCTTTCTTGAAAAAAAGGGCTTTTTTTTTTTAGGTCTCTCTGATCAACTTGAGCAAACCATGCCCAAATTTTGTGCTGATATTTTTCAGATAATTCAAGATAAAAGATCCATTTTATTTTCATTTTTTTTTTAGATAACCTTACATAATCATTTCTGGTACTCGCACAGGCTAAGGTGATTCATTAATGAAAAGTACAGATATTTTATTGCTTTTTAGATGAAGCATTGTGACTTATATTCTTCCATCTTGGTAGCAACGTACATTCTATTTTGGTAAAGAGCATTGTATGGAGAGAGAGAGAGAAACTTTGAAAACAATCTTATAAAAATCCTAAAACAGAATATCATCAACATTTAACTCACTTGCATCCCATAGCAGATCCCTAGAACAGGTAATCCACACCGGAATATATCTGGGTCGTATCGAGGTGCATCCTCAGCATAGACAGAGTTTGGTCCACCAGATATAATAATGGCTCTTTTGATAAAGAAAAGCAGAAGGAAGAAGTCAAAGTTTGTAAAGATCAGGCAGAGAGTTTTTAAGGATAACAGTTATTACAATCAATGACCACAGTTTTCACTAACTTGTCAGTCAAAAATTCTCAACATTTTTCTAATTTCCCTGACAATAGATAAGTCAACATGGGGTAACAGAATGGGAGGTAGAAGGCCATCAATTACCCCTAGCTACCTTTCTATTCAAATATATAAAAAAAACATCGAAAATATGTCATCAACCTGTAATTCTACAAAATATGCTACAATACATTTTTTTTTTAAAGACATGCATTTTTGCAAGTCAAAAAGATAATCCCCGAAAGCCATCCCCCCACAACTGAGAAGTAGCCGTAATTAACCTGCAGATACCCTTTTAATTTCTCAATTTTCTTTCACATCGGGGGGGGGGGGGGCTTTTCTCACCCTGACAAAATACGAAATTCTGACATTGTGAAGAATTCATAGAAATCTCAAAAACTGACAATTCGTAAAATCTGACAATTCCTAGACCTTGAGAAATCAATTTTTTCAGACAGGTGAGAACCTTGATGACTAACCGAACAGATTCAATACAAAAACCAGTCAATTTTATCTGTACTGGAATCTTCTCTGGTACAATACGTCAATGGTTTTTATCCCGAGTATAAGCGTTTTTAACTCGTTCATAAAACAAGGTCTGTTTGGTTAATTGCTCAGTGGAAACCATCATGCAACCGACAAATTTTTCGCAACGTGTTGGGAGTGATCAATTAAAAAAATTGGTAAAAGGGGTAAACAATCAATAAGTTACTTCTCTCACTTTTTGTTAGATCACTAAAAAATGTCAAAGTTTGAAAAATACAAGCACAAACACTAGCAGACATCAAGTGACCAGTTTAGCATTAACTTACACTGCAAATTGAACCTCCCATACTAAAAATATTAGGGGGGGGGGGACTCGTAAACATAAAGTAATTGTTTAAATTTTCCACCTTCCAGCTCCATCTGTGTAGCCTATATACATGATACATAGTCAGCCAACTAAAAAACTCAAGAAACCTATGGTGACAATTCTGGGTGATGGTTTTTAATTGATGACTTAGCTGACAACTTCAAGCAAATCAGCCTAACATACGAGAACCAGTCAATTTGATTTGGTACAACAGGTCAATGGTTCTAATCAAAGTATAAGCCTTTCTAACTTGTTCATAAAATAACTTGATTTTGAACCAAACCAAAGAAAAATTGGGAATCTTGTTACATTTTAGGGCAAGAAGTCTATTCAAAACCTCTCACTTATATGAGATTAGTGGCAACAACTGGGCTTACGTTTTAACTATTTCTGATGTGGAGTTTTTATGGCCGTTATGAAGTGAACAAATTCTTCACTTGCTAACGAAGATTTTAGCTATATAAATCAATATATGACATGTTTTTATGCAAGGGTATTCTAGCTTTCAGGATGAAATCTGGCAAAATACGTGCACTGGGCACTTCAGTAGAGATATAAGGAAATTAGAATTCAATAAGTGATAACTCATCTTTGAGGAATGAACAAGACATGTTTGTCCCCATTTTAAAGAGCTGAACACATGTAATAAAACAAAACATCCTTTTGATCTCTATAGATAGAAAAATTTATTGGGAAGCCAGAAACATCAAAATACAAAAATCAGAGATTAAAAAAACAATATCAGTTTTGTATTCTATAAAGAAAGCTCTAAAGGAACTTTTCAAATTTTGATTTTAGTGACATTAGAATTTGTGTAGTTTTCTTATTCTTATTAAGGCTATGAGGTTCATTGTAACTTTCAAGTTTTATGTTGAATTCTAAATGCATGGAAATTACATAATTTCCATCATTTCATCAAAATATTACCGAAAAGGAGACTAATTTCTTTCTTGTTTCTCCTCAGAGCCTACTTCAAGATAGATATATACTTTAGAGTGCTTGGTTACGAAATCGTGTTATTTTATAAATATCCCCGCAGAAACGAGATTTATGTAGAATTTTTTTCAGAAATTTACTTTTTTTGTTAAAAATATACCAGAAAAGGAACATATCAATTTTTGAACATAAATCCTGATTTTCACTCGAACTCATAAGATCACACCATATCTAAGCCATAAAAAAAAAAAAAACACGCATAAGTCAACTTAGTGCTCTATTTTGCAATGCTTAGTCTGGTTTTTTAGCTTCATGCTGCAAATTCGTAATTTACTAAAATTTTCATTCAGAATAGGAAAATTAGCACAATTCAAAACTTGATTGACTGAAGATATTGGGCCAATTTTTTCACTATTAATTTTGACAAGTTTTTACCTTCATCTTAATTTTCAGTTGCTTTTTATCACAACTTTGAACCGGACCGTAATCCAGCAACAACAATTAAACAGCGTAATCCGGAAATAAAGAGCGAGTCCTCGGTGAGAATCGAACTCACATCCTCTAGCCAGAGGAGGTCCAGTATACACCTGGCCACTTCAACCATTCAGCCACGGGGGACTTTATAGTTAAACAAGAGCTAATTTTACACCTTAAACCTACGTTACCATAGAATTATGATTCAAAGTTGTAATAAAAAGCAACTGAAAATTCGGATGAAGGTAAAAACCAGTCAAAATTAATAATAATGTTGTAGTACTCAATCTTTTTATTTTGCTACTATCCTTTCAAATAGAAAGGAGCAATTCAATTCACAATTTTTTTTTCCACACCTTAGAGTGTACTCAATTAGATGCTGAGAGCACAGACCAATTTGCCCTAATGAACAGTTTTTCACACTCTTACCGGAAATAAAATGCAGATTCTTCTGCGTGTGAGACAGACATGTTATCCATTATACCATCTGAACGGACTAACATACCAACTTCTAAAAATGGAAATGTTGTGTTAGGAACAACAAAGACTTCAATCGTCTGGATGACTTTGAAATTTAGCAATGCCAGTCTAAAGTTAGCGGTTGATTTATAGATCATGCAAATTAATGCAAGGAGCTTTTTAGATTTTGCAAATTGGTTAACAAACAAAAAAGTTATGGCAAAAAGAGTATCGCAAATTGATGACAATTTTCGACAATTTCAATTGCTAAAACACATAGCAAAAAACACGAAAACGGACCCAAATAATTGTGAAAAACAAACAGTTATGAAAATTTGGACAATTTGCAATAAAAATGAATGAAACCACCCATGAATATAATTTTTTATGAGGAATCCCAAAATCTGATTGTCAGAGACTTACAAAGCATATTTCATTGACCTGCATAAATTAGAAAGAATTATGGAATATCAAGGTTAAAAATTAGACGTAACTAGGCATTACTTCTTTTTGTACCAACAGATTTTGAAAATGCAAAACAGTTGTGTTCGGTAATGCATCCACTGTTTATTCCCACCAGCAGGAAACAGAAATTTTGCTTTGTGTTTACGAACGATTGGCTGATTGTGGCAAGAATTTGTTGAAGGAATTATTGATCCGTAACTAGAGCCATCACATGAGCCTTTCTTCCTGATGGGGCTCTAAATTCTTTGAAATCAGGTGTATAAAAAAAAAAATGGATACAAAATCAGGATCCAGCTTTAAATTGTATGTATATTGTTAATTGACTACCCACTTTAGAGCCAATTCACTAGATTCCTTTAAAAAAGTAATTTTTTAAAATAAATAACTAAAAAATAAAAAAACACTAGGAAATAAAGGTTAGATCCAGTTAAAGTAGTTTATTTTGTATAGGAAGAATGTTTTTATAAAAGAAAATAAAAAAAACTAAGAAAAACGCACACAATCAATTATGAATCTTGACCATCATTTCATATTTTTCTGGCTATAATTTCCGAAATTGGCCAAGTATTTTTTCACACATTCAAAGCCCACTTATCAAATAAAACAACTATAAGACCCCAAAACAAATAATTTAATAAAAAAATATTGTATATTGTACATTTACTTTTATTCAACACACCAGATTTGCTGGGGATTCACTAAAGGAAAATTAACATTTGACCAACTCCATTTCTCAGTCAAATAAAAGTTTCAGTTAAAATTTGGTTATTTGATCTTGAGTAAAATTTAAAAAAAAAACAATGAAAATCATGAAAAAATATACTTCGTACAGCAGTTCGATTTGCTTTGACTGAGCTCCAAAGAAGGGATAAAATCAAGAGAATTTCTCCTATTTTCAGCTAACTTTATGGATATTAAAATATACATTTTGAGTTACTAAAATTAATCAAATTGGCCAATCGTTTCGTGAAGATTGCCATAATTAGTGGATGAACAGTAAAATCATGAATGAGCTGAAGAATAAGTTTTAAATTTGATTTTAGTTTTCATTGTTGAAGCGTTTTTTGATCTCTGATCATAATTTTGCAACACGTGACTTCGTTGTGTTTCACTTTACATTGTGTCTGTCTAGTTTCAAATTTATTCTAACTCTTCACATGCAGAACATTCACTTTCCTTTGAGAAGGGTCAGTCGAAAAAGCTTTCAGGATTTATTTTAACAATAAAAACAAAAAGCGAATCTAAAACTTTTTCTTAAACTTATTCATGCTTCATGCATCTGCTAAATACGGGACCACCATTGTGGAAATTTTGTACCACCAGAAACACTTCAGGGACAGATTTTTGAGACTAAATAGAGGAAAATTGTGTAGATCTAATCGAAAAATGGCTGATTTGGCATTTCTCCCTGAAAGAGCGAAATCCAGAATGAGGAAAACATTGTCAATAGTGAGGTAAATCAACTGTTACATTATTTATGGTTTTTGCTACCATCTTGAAAATGCAGAAATGAAAGAAAAACTTTTGATGTCTCAAGGCAACTTGGTTTTATTGTAAATCCCTACAAAAAGCATTTGGAGTAATTTATTTTGCAAGCATCCCATTCACAACATACTATTTCTATTAATATTCGGACTATCCTAATCTTGGTTGCTTTTCATACGTTCCGGCCGTTGTACACTACGGCCTTCATCAGGTATCATCTGGTAGGTGTTGGGGAAGTACAATGGCCGAAACGTTGTATGAAAAACAACCAAGATGAGGATGGTCCAAATAATTATAGAGATAATAATAATACCTCATCTCAAAAATTCAGAGATACACAACATACTAGTTTAATAAATTACCCACACATGGTGTCTAACTAAGCTTACATACATAAGGTATAACTCCCCTGACCATTGAGCACACACTACAGTAAATGAGTGGAATGAAATGTTTAACCAACACATTGATCACTCATGTCTTCTAAGCATACAGAAATTTGCCGCTTTTTGCTAGTTTTTTTTACATGGGGTCCCTATACTAAAACTCATTGTGCTTAAACACACAGAGTTAGAAACATGGTTGTAACATACAATAAAGACTTAACAACGTTCGAACAAAACTTACTTGATTTTTGGTCGCTACAACAAAACATTTCAAACTCTGGTGGGCTCTCACGAAGCTCTTAATTCCTCCTCGAATTTTATTCAAACTCTACAGTAAAGACCGATCTTTTTTCTGAATGATCCTAAAATTTCATTCCAGTATGCCCCTTTATAACAAAGGAGCTTTTAATAGAACACGACGACCCACAAAAAAGTGGGTCCCTGTTGTTCTACCCTCATCAGCAGGGAAAGAGTCCAGTGATGCCAGGTAGGCAATTGGTAATACTAATTTGAAAGTTAATGACCCTTCTCTAAACAATAAGCAGTATGTACATATTTGTATATAATTTCGAGAAAGGTCATTAACATTTGAAGAGTTCTTCGGACTCTGTAGTAAGGTAGCAATTTACTGAAATGCCCTGGGAATTCACAAAATTACTAGTTTCATAATCCTATTGCAACATAAATACCTTTATAATATTTCAAGTTGCATGTTTTTCATGAATGCACCCCCCATACACTGAACATTGGTAAGAGGTCATCAAGAATGAAGTAAAGAAAAAAAAAAAAAACATTCTTAAAGAAACTTACTTGTAACCTTTTTCTTTCAAAGCAAAAGCGGGTGTGTCTAAAGGAATAAGAGCTGCATCCACACATAATTCTCGAACTTTACGGTCGATAACCTGAAAGAAAAAAAAAAAAATGAACAAATAAAAAAGTTTCTTTGTTTTTCAAATTAATTTTCCAACAATGAAGAAATAAAACACGAGATAATTCAGCAAATTTTTGCGGACAAACGAACTGGTTTGCATCGTTAGTAGACATGAAGGAGTTCATTCATCCAAAGAACTCTTTGAATGTTTATGACCCCTTCTCAAAACTATAGACAAATAATATATGTATATACTGTCTAGAGTTTTAAGGGTCATTAACTTTCACCGAGTTTTTCAGACGATTAAACTCCGTGTTACTAACATGACATTTCAGCCAATCCTTTAAACAAAAGGGACTGAAATCATCTGGAAAACTTTGAAAATATGTAAATTTTACAAAAAGATTGCAAAACTAGTGACTCCATGAAATCCCAGAACATTTCAGAAATTTTATGAAATCCTTAATTTCACAATCAGTGCAGTAATGGTTAACAAGCTTGTTAGTCTGACCATTCCTACTGAAATGATTTTAATCCTAACTCAATACCCCCGTGGTATTGCAGCGATTTACTGAAATATTCTGGAATTTCACAAAATTACAAGTTTCGCAATCTTATTGCAATATATATACTTTTATAATATTTTAGATTCAGGCTACGACCCATACATAAGTCATATATTGCTCTTCATGAATACTGTTTGTTACTCCATTTACTCTCAGCAACCATAAAAAAACGGATTGAAATCAACAATTTTGTTCTCTAAAACAGCATTAACAAATAAAATATTCAGGAGTTTAAATATGTTCCAAAGGTGCAGGTGTGGAAATGTCCGGATTTTATAGTGTCAAAGTAATACAAAACTAAGGCTTTGAGGTATTTCAGTTACTTCCCTTCAGTGTTGCCAATTTAGATATTTTATACCTAAATTTGGATAATTCTAAAATTTTTTTTTCCTAATATGATTTCTCATGAGCCACGGATCAAAACAAGTACAAACTGGATCCCATCGTGCCTTGTGTGCTGACCAATATATCTGGCAAATATCAGCTCCATAAATCACAAATGGTGGAGTAATCATGGCACATAGACTGATATACCTTCAATTCTAGTTACTTAAACCCATTTAGCTGAAATAATTCCAATATTTGCCAAGTCCAGGAATGAACAGACCAACTGATGCTTTTTTTTAGATCAGAGTTCCTTCCAAGGGTAAATGAAATTATTTTGGTGATGAATGAAAAGTGAATGATACATGAAGGGTGAAAGACTTCACTTACTCAGATATTTGGGGGTTTTTTTGTTTTTACTATTATTTATTCTTAAAAAAAAAAAAAAATAATAATTTTTGTGGTAAACAAGAAAACTTTTTTCTGAATATCTAATTCAGAGACAGTTGTTTGCTAAAAAACATGGATTAAATGAACACTTGAGAAACAAGTTAATTTATGCAACTAAAGGATACTAAATGAATTAGAGATAATACTAGAATATATCCTTCAAAAAGTGATAGGGATATTTATGTATGGATCGGTACTAAGGAGCCTAGAGCTATTTTATTTGGTAATTTATTTTTAAATAATTTAAGTATTCTAATTTCAAGGGTTTTTCATCAAGTTTCAATTCAGCTTTAGACATTTCCCACACATGAACACCTTTTTCCTTTTTTTTTAGTTTCAAGCATCCAGCATTGTATTCTCTGTTGTTATACCACAACAGCCCATCTTTTTTATTACAATCCAATCAAATAGCAGTGGGCTGGCCATGTTGCAAGAATGGCGGACAACCGATGGACATCACCACATGGATCCCCTGAGATCACATGCGCAACCGAGACCAGCAGAATATTAGATGGAGGGACGAGCTAGACAAATTCAGAAAGTACTGGCTCTGCGACGCCCGTGATAGAGAAGTGTGGCACATCCTAGGGAAGGTCTATGTCCAACAACGGACATTAAAAGACTGATGATGATGATGATGATTGTTTTTATTAGCTTAGTTAATCTATTTCACACGGACCAATCCATATAAATTTTAGGATGTAACAGGAGTCAGGCACAAGAAAGCCATGTATGCAAATTAGTATGGATAGATTAAACACAAAAGGAGAATAAGATGAAAATAATTAAAAACATAAGGAAATATCCATAATTTGCATAAGTGAATCACTATAGCCAGCAGGTGTACAAGGACCAATTATCTAAAAAAAAAAAAAAAAAAAAAATGAATTTTTTATCTAAAATGAATCAGTGCTCCACTATACCCCTTCTAAGAAAGCTCTTTTGGATTTTGGGAAGAAAAAAAAGAAATTCTTTTCAGACCATTATTTCAATGGATTTATAAATAACATCTAGATTCTCAAGATCCTAGATGATTTTTTTTCATTTTTTTTTGATGGGCATGGTTGGTTTCCTCAAAAATACCAAAAAAACTCCCAAAAGCACTTTTTTGAAGATAAGAAAATAAAATGGTGCCAAGAGGTGTACTCATGCAGATTTTCAAGGCTGTATCGCAAAAATGTGATCAGAGGTGCCGTAGGTATCAACACTCAATAGGAGAATCTGTAGCCCACTTGGCTGGTTGGTCGGGCCATTTGTGGAGCAGCGGAGATTCAATTTAGTTACGGGTGAATGAGATTTTGTAATAAAGATTTGTGTGAATGACACTGCATTAGTTCGGGAGACTATTCAGGATTACCTCCCCTGATTGGCTGAAGATATATGTAGCACCTTATGAGTATTGGGCTAACAGCTGACCGATAAAGAAAGAACAGTGCATGTATAAACGAGAAGTTTAGTAAGATATATTATAAGAATCGTTATTTTGTCTACATGAGATGTAGAGAAAGGATTCAGTTGATAATTCACATTGTTCTTCACAGCCTCTAGGCCCCACTATAAAAAGTTTTTAAAAATTAAAAAAACAACTAGGTAATTTGTTATGTTCTGGTTTGAATGAAGGTTGTCCAGAAGTCTATGAATGAATGAAAATCACTTTAGTGACCTGAATGCTTAAAAAGGGAATTTGATGATTTGATTCTCATGTTTTCAAACCAGATTCAGTACTCAATCTGTACGTTGTGCAATGTAAATCAGTAAGGGAGGGATCGTCAGGGGTCAGGAATCAATGCAAGAATTACTGATAGAAGACGACTATTATATGCAAAACGTGAATGCATTGCTAATGATTTTACTATAGAAATACATTGCAAACCAGGAAAAGAGGATTGTCAATGGTCAGGAATTAATGCAAACATTGCTAATAGAATGCGGGTAAAGCACAATTAAAAACATTTCAATAGCTCAATAAATTTCACAAAATGCCTAAATAATCCCAAGTAATTATAAATTGACCTTAAAAACAAAAAAAATTCTTTTTTTTTTTAAATCTAAACTAAGATGACTTCAGTATTTTTGATTCATTGGTTCTGTAGTAATTTTCTTTGATAACATTTTGCTACTTTCCTCTTCTGTCAATTCTAGGGCCAAAAAGCCAAAATGACACAAGTGAAAAATGCCAGATCACAAATTACATTCTTGTTTTTGATGTTAGACATTTTTTCTTTTCTATTCATTTGTGAAAGTAAATTTTTCCATTCAGATCTCTCTCCCCAGCTCAAAAGCCTGGATCTGCCAACAGGAATACCAAATTTAGGGCAAAGTTTAATGAGTTAGGTATCAAAAATAGATTATATGATTGGGACTGATTTTGACCGCTCACCAATAATCAAGCTATCATATATTAGTTTCTTAATTATCATATTCACTCTAGTAAATCTCGACTATAATGCAAACACTACCTTTTGTAGCTAAAAATTCAGTCAGGTTTTATTATGTAATTTTTTTTTTAAACTCCAGTATAATGCTACCTCAGAATTTTGACCCTGATTTTTCATAAATTCTCACAACTGTAAATACAGTAATTTTTAGGTTAAAAGAAGGCTTTTCTAGAATTTTAATAAAATCAAAAAAAAAAAAAAATGAACCATAACAATATGAACTGTCAGATGGTTATTCATTCAATTACTTACAAGATTATACCATGTCTGACGAAGAGGCTTTTTGCCCTCCCCCCCTCAAGGCATCAACTCAAGATAACAAAGGATTTTTGACACCATTAGGCTAACAAATGTGGATGCAGGAAGTCAACCACACCTGATATTAGACGATGGAATGAATGTTTCCATGTGACGGACAAGACGGGCGTTTTCCCATCCCAATGATAAAAGAATATACTCTTTCATCACCTGAAGACGGCCGTAGAATACAACAGCTAAAATGTTGTGTTCAATAGTCAAAACTTTACATATAATTCATTCATTTACTTTTCCTATTGTTATGGACCACATATTTCGGAATGAATAACTATGGAAAGTCAGTAATACTTCACAGATAAACTAATCTTGCAAATATATAATTTAATAAATAAACAAAACCTCACATTTCATTGTAATAGTTCAAAATCCTACAATCCTTTTTCTTGAACAAAATATGTACTATATTTATTGTGTGCAATGCAAGAAATTTACAATTTGTAAAATTGGTCAACAATGGAGGGTAGCATTAAACTAAAGTTTAAAAAATTATGATAATGTATAATAAAAAAAATGACAGACTTTTACAAACAAAAAGTTGAGATTGCATTGTATTCAAGATAGTATAATACTAAAGTAATTACAAAACTAACGAATAATTTATTAATCAGCTAACAGTCAAAATCAGTCACAATCATGAGCTTCATTTTTTTCTTTGCTACACCCCTTCACGTTTTTCGACCAATCAACCTTCGTCAAGGGTATAATCCGTGAGGAAAGAGGGGGGAAGAAAAAAAAAAAAAAGAATCTCATTTCATCAGAAAATGGAACTAGAAAAAATTAATTTTTGCACCCTAGGGAACACGCCTCATCCTGTTTATACTACAGTTCTGATGAATTACGAGGCGCGAGTGACGTAACAGTCAACGGTATAAACAATGTATTTGGTTCAAACTCAAGTCAAGGCCGTTTATATCCACTTACCACTATTACCATAAGGAAAGACATGAATCTATCTTCCCGTGCTATGGGTAAAATACCAGCGCAGAATGGTTCGTCTAACCCTGGTATGGCAACCATTTAGGAAAAGGATAACCGATTCCAGACCAAGGACTTGAGCCCCCATAAAGCCGTTGGATGTTAAATTTGATGTCCTCCTGTCAGCTCCTGCTACAGAGCTAATGCCAAATGTGCTGCAGTCCACTTCCTCTAGAACTACATCAGTGAGACCGAGAAGGGGGATTCTGATGACCGGGCATCTCAGGTTCCCCATTAATTCCATCCACGCTTGCATGCTGGAGGACCTACTTCTTAGTCTTTCCATTGTCTATAGAGACAGAAGGAGGTCTCCTTCTGGTAAATAGCAGATTAACAAATATATATACAAATATGAATTTGAAAGTCAAAAGTGATGTAGTGGTTATTGGTGCGAAAAAAAGAATCAGGGACCTGAGTGAGTTCCTGCAGAGACTGTCCTTGAGAAAGACATGAATCCACTTCTACCCAAACCAAGTAAGAGCTGGCAGATCATCCAAATTCATACTTGGAAAATCATTTTTGAGCAGACGGGAACAGGTACAAAGCCCTTGGCATTGCTCTTCATGATTTGAACCAGTGAGAGGAGGGCTTGCTCTGTGACCAAGTCAAGTTCCCTTTATGTCCTAACAGAAATAGGAGACTAATGAGAACTTAAGAAAGTTCTCTACCCCAAATGTTCAGTTCCCCCATGTTAAACCGACTGAGACACATCCAGATCTTGTGGGAGCGATGGGTAAATGGCAAAGCTGTTGAGCTCTCCAGCCCACATAGGCAGTTCACAACTGAAATCGAAACATGGCCAAATGCTCTACAAAAAGTCTTTGAGATATAAAAATGATTTGTCTCACCTTTCCATACTGGGCACCTGCATCCAAAATTGCAATTTTTTCTTCATCTGGGACAACTCCATTGACATGGTCGTTAGCAGATCCATTCATTCTAAGTTCTGGACAAAAAGCAATTTGAAAAAAAAAAAAAAAAAAAAAAAAACGATGAGAGTACTAAACAATTATGATAAAAGAGGTTGCCACACCTTAGCAGTCATGGTAGAAAGTCTGACAAATTTTCCTATTTATTTTGTCAATACGCTTAATCTTAGCAGGAAGAAATTCATCAAAGTGTCAAGTTATTACGAAGATAAGTAATTAACAATAGTGAACAATATCATGTATTCAAGTTACATTGTTGCATAATGACCATATGTGTTCTTGTATTTCACCAAGACCAACAAGCCTTTATCAGTTTAGAAAATTAGTAGACTATGGAGACAAATGTGAATGGAGGGATTTCTTATTGCTGCTGGGATACCCGAGACAGTACTCTGCGTATGCCAGGATGTTTGTTCAAAACAAACAACAGTCGCACATATGACAACTGCTCATCTGAAATCTTTGAACATCACGAGCACATAGTTGCAATCCTTGGTAATATTCAACCTAGGAACTCTGGACACTACACTTACACATTCAAGCCTCTCCCAGCGTCAAACTGCCAACCACTGTATCGGAAATGACTCCATTGTGTGAATTTGTCATAGATTGAGAAGTACACAAGAGCGCAAAGGGTACCACATTGGTATGGTGCCTGTAACGCAACTGTGTAGAATATCAGATAGACAACAGTATCGAGTCTTCCTTTTGTCTAATTTGGAAGAGGATGATTAATTAAAAAAATAAGATTTATCTATCTTAAAAGATAGCCGTGTTTGAAGTTGGGTTTTGAACTATTTTATTAAGAAGTGTCCATCTCTCAGAATGAACACATCCTAAACATTCAGAAACAAAAGATGGTGAATGCAGCTAAAAAAAATAAGCATAGGTCAACAGTAATGTCTAATAATTGAATAAAAATAATAAGGAACCCGATCGACAAATAACCACCCGTCAGTGAGAAGGGATCCAAACTGAAATCCCTAATTTACCTCCTTCTCTACTTTGCAGTCCTTTTTTTTTTTTTTTACAAGGAAGACCCCAAAAGGGGGGAGTAGGAAGATTATGGTGCACCAATATTCCAAGTTGGGGATGCTATCATTCAAAATCCAAGCTTCATTTCCAAACTTGGTTTTGAATATTGATCACTGTGACGGCAATTGCACAACTATCTGCAGGCACAATAAATTTAATAAAACGTTAGGCAATCCCCGCTATAAAGATTCAGGCTGGCCATTTTTGAATGGCTAAAAGTGGCTAAGTTTTTCTTCGCTGCTACCATATAAGATAAATGAAAACCGAAAACTTGAACATCTAAAACAGTTATGAAATTTAACAGTACTTTATAACATCAAAGGTTATAAATTAGGATTACAATCGACAAAAGATTTGATTTTTCTTCATATTCGCAATACTAAAAAGAATATACATTTGAAATCAATACCAAAAAATTATAAATCTTTCTTTGTACTTTCCAACTGTTTCTCCAAACGAACTCAAATAAACAGTCTCCAATTGGTTCCTAATTTTCAATCTATCCACATTTAGCAATTTTTCTAATTCTAGCTACTTTCAGCAGTTGAAAATGGCCAACCTGGTGCATTATTGCAAGGACTGTCACATGTTTTTTTGTACGCGAGTTGTGAAAACAAAAACGATCCCTTCTTGCCAAGAGAAAAAAAAAAAAAAGTACCGCCAACAAGTCGGGTATTGTGTAAACAAGATTCCTTTTCCCACGACACCGCTTGGTCACGTGACCGAAACTACGGTAGCTGATTGGTAGTAAAAAGTTGAAAATTTGACCCCTTTTTTTTAAATTTAAAAAAAATTTAACTTTATAAAATACCTGGTGTTGAGCTTCAATCTTGGCTCCTTTATAGTTGGCAGCTAAGAAATATTCAAAAATGACGGCCTTTGTAAAATAGGAAATCCCATTCACATCAATTAAGTGTTCAACACTAAACAGATATTTGGCCCATTAAAACAAAAGCTGATACATTTTTTTACCAAGACTCTTATTTCGAGAACGAAAAAGCCAACCTTTAATTCAATACTGGGAGAAAATTGAGATATATTTAGATTTTATGAGTAGATTAGGACTACAATCGTAATGTAAAATATATATAATCATTTTTACAATTCTATGCAGTGAAATACCTCCTTAAATTAGAATGGGAATCGTCTTTCTTTGTAGCCACTTAATGCGTATTGACGCAAAAAAAAGTGATAGTGATCTTTTAATGGTTCATTCTCTTTTAGATTTAATCAGATTTTTCCAATTTTTATCGTAACAACCTAGTCTAAAAATTAAGAATCATAGTTTATACAAAGTCGATGTTAGTACACAATATATTTGTTAGTGCGAAAAAGTATACAAAATGTATACACACCTCAGGCACACAAATCTAGTTTACAACAATTTTAAACCTTTAAACAGTTGTGATATCAATAAATCTTTTCAAGTTACATTTGGTGAAAGAGGCCACAAAATCTGGATAAACTATCTCATACACACATACTAAGGCTACAACTCGCTAAAGAATTTCCTGATATTTGTACATCAAGGACAATAATAAAAGCGCCATCGTAAATGACACAAAGTCAGGGTCCAGTTTTAAATTACATGCATTCTGTGAATCGATCACCCAATTTAGAGACAATTCACTCGAACTGCCAATTAAAGCTACTTTTTCTCAAAAACAGAACGTTTCCAGGCGAAAAAAAAGTTGGATTCGGTCAAAGCAGTTTATAATACATACAAAAGTTATTTTTCCATATTTTTTTCACCTACGTTTGCTCAAACGAATCTTAACAAAACGTCAAAATTGAACATGCATTTTTGGGGGGGACTGCTACGGATTTAGGGGTAAGAAAAAACACATCCAGTCACACAAGCTTATCATTAGAAAAAGGGGGGGGGAGCAGTTGAATAAATAGTTGACGAAATATTCAACAACTAACACTCACATAAGATAAGAAAAATTATTACCTGTCCCATAATAGTTGTAACATTTAGTAGTGATTTTCAGTGGCAAATGTAACAACTATTATGGGACAACAGTATTCGGTAAGCTAAGAAAATATACACGTGTGGTAATTTAGAGTTAAAGTTGAAGTATTTCTTTTTTATGAAATGAGTTTTTACGCCTCTAGGAATAAAATCAGAATACTTCTAACTGCAAGAATGTCGACCAGAGTATATCACTAAGCAAAAATAATGTATGAAATTTTAGAGAGTTGAAAAAAATATCTGAGAAACAGTTCTAAAAAAGTGGGAAGATATAGACTCCTTTAAAATGATATACAGGGCCTTTTATCTCAGTTTTTCTTCGTAAAAGTACAGAAGACCAGAAGCAGCATTTTAGATTTTTTTTCTAAATCAATCAATGAAAAGAAAACTAAATACAATAAAAAAAATAGATTATAAAATTGTTAACCGATAAAAAAAAGAAAGAAATCAATTTCTTAATCTGTAAAATTGATGTCCTCCTTGGAGGTTTAACCCGAGAGGAAAAGGAAAATACTTCTGTATTGGCATAAGTGACAGTAATCATAGAATAAGTTATAGTATACTAGCAGAAGTTATGGAAAGTACTTACTCTCTTGGGCTTCTGTAGGTAAATTACGTCTATCGTCAGATTTTTTCCTCCCTCCTTTAAGAGATGGCCATGTCATTTTAAAACGAGTCGAGATATTTGGAAGATGTGAAGGGAAGTAATTGAGATGTGAAAAATAGTCGGATATCAGGGGAATGAATAAAGAAATAACGGATTTATTTATTTATTTAATAGAACTAGAATTGTTTTAAAAAGAAAAATAGGTTCTGTAGTGTGTGTAGTTTATATGATTCTTAAAAAGATAATTCGAATGTCAGACGGCTTCAACATTATAGGCACATCTCAGGGAGTGACTCACTTAGAATAGTTGAAAAAAAGAGACTACAATGTTTTTTTTTCAATTCTCAAAGAGGAGAATAGAAATATTACTTAAGAAAATAACATTTTCGTGCAGGAGAGGGGGATTCGAACTCCTAAAAAGCAAAAATCATTCCTTAATTGTTTAATGTTTGAATTTGTGTTTATGAACAGAAGCTTCATTTGGGGAATGGACTAGTTTTCACAAAAAAAAAAGTAAAAATTTTATAAATATTTTCCTTTTGTTGGATAGAATTCTTGAAATAAGGGACCGTTTTTTTTTGGTTTATCAACAAAAAGAGGAATTTAAAAGAAACAAAAAACAGGACACCCAAAGAAAATCATCCCACGTTTGGGGTTGTGTTATGGACACAAGCTTAATCTAATTTTTAAGAACTGTCAGTTTTTTAATATTTTTAAAAAATAATGGCATGAATCTACAAATGAAATTATGAATCATCATTAACGGGAGGGAAGGAATCCCCTTTTCTAAATGGGGCACGTACAAAATAAATCTACAGTATCGTAAAACTTGTTTAGCTTTTTCGAATAAAAACAACAATGTGAGTTTAATCCACTGAAATCAATCTTAACCTTATTTTTTCTGTAAAAAAGTTAAAAACAGAATTTCAGAAAAACTAAGGGACAAGATGATATCGGAAGAACTTGGATGAAAACCCTAGGCTAATATATATATATATATATATATATATATATATATATATATATGCATTATTTCCCAAGTTATAAAACCGCTGATAAAGATTCATAAATTGCAAAGATTAAAAAAGAAAATGGAAAAATATTTAAAAGGAAGTGAGAAAAAGAAACTAGAACCATGGTTTTATTTATTTTTTGCTCTATGTTTTTCTTTTTTTTTTTTTTTCTAAAAGTCTTACCTAGAAAGGTGTGTTGTCCCCTTGAACAGGTAGCAGAAGGGGCTGCAATATTAGGGTCCTGATGATTTAAAGGGGTCCGAGAAGGAGAAGAAACAGAATTCCCGCAACAACAATAACAACAGCGGGGAAACCACAAACTAAAAATTTCGCGGAAAAAGCACATGTATTCCAAGGCGCATGCGCGCTCCGTGATCTTCACTTCATCCTATTTTCCGAGCCGAACTTTCGTACTTATTCAAAATTCCTTCAAAACCTTAGGTCTCTCAAATTGTCAAATTCCAAAACTGGAGTCGAAATTATTTTCCTTTTTTTATAAAAATTTTTTTTTTTTTTAAAAGAACTTAATCACATATTGACTTACGTTAAATCTTATCTAATTTTTCGTTTCGGGTTTTATCTTTAAATCTATACATTCATTGCCTCAAAATATTTATTTTTCATTTTTAGATAAAAATGCCTTTATGAACAATTTACACTAAAAATGCTTATTCAACATTAACTATACATTTATTCAAGTTATAAAATATGTATGAAAGCTAATAAAAATTATTTCCATCTCACCAGTACTGAGGAACACTTTATTTATTTATTCTTCCTGATTTTTTCTATATATTTCAGTTGATAAATCTATAAATATATTTTCTATCCCAAAAGCTCTAAATTATTCTTTAAATTATTTATACTTATTTCAATAATACCAATTTTTACATGAGATGGTAAACTATTCCAGTATTTTAAAATTCAGTTTGTCTTCCATCATTTATTTATATTATACACATTGTTGAATTTAATAGACAATATGAAAACACAAAAGTTTGGAAAATAGATTGTATTCATTTCCATTACTGTTCTCCCTCGTTGTCATGGCACCTGCTGCATCCTCATTTGTCATTCCCCAGCCAGCTTAAATCAAGGAAAATCTCGATCGTCGTCAAGGGAATACCACGCAGAGCATCCTTCCAAATATGCATAACAGAGCAATGGAACCAAGTTGAAAACATTGAAATGCCAACAGATAAGGCCCTGCTTGCCAGACGTGAGTGGTGCACTCTCAACAGAATAAAGGCAAGACTTTGTAGGACAAGAGAAAACATCATCATCATCATCATCATCATCATCATCATCATCATCATCATCATCATAATCATCATCATCATCATCATCATCATCATCATCAGTCTTGTAACGTCCGTATTTGGACATAGAACTTCCCCAGGATTCGCAACACTTCTCTATCATGGTACTTTCCGAATTTGTCTAGCTTGTCTCTCCATCTAGTATTCTGCCGGCCTCGATTGTGCATGTGATCTCGGGGGATCCATGTTGTGAGTCGTGATGTTCATCAGTTGTCCGCCATTCTCACATCATGGCCAGCCCACTGCCATTTGAGATTTTTAAAGGATTCTATGATGTGCCTCACTCTTGTCTTTTCCCGAATGTACTGTGCTGTCTTGTGGTCTCTCCATGTGAGGCTCAGCATAATTCTTTCATGCGCACATTGCATGGTTCTCAATTTGCAGATCTGTCTCTTGGTTAGGTTCATGTTTCAGCTCCATAAGTGACTATTGGGAGGATGCATTGGTTATACACCCTTTCTTTTAGGATTAATGGGGTCTTCTTATTTTTGAAGGTTGAGCTTGCTCTGCCAAAGGCTTGCCATCCTAGTGTAATTCTTCGCTTGATTTTTCTTCTTTTGAGGGTCTCATGGAAATTCGTTGTCCTAGGTAGATGTAGTGATCTATTTTCTCCAGTTCTGTGTCCTTGATTTTGATGTTAGTGTTTTTATCTCCAATGTGGTTGTTACACTTGATCTTCGTCTTGCTGAAGTTCATGTGTAGGCCGACTTTCTTGCTCTCATCATCTAGTTCATCTGTATGGTTTGCACACTAAAAATATGATCAAGCAGGGTTTAAAAACCAGAGTGGAGAAGGGTGCAAAACTGCCCACTCTCACCCGTGGGCATTCACTCCTACTTTTTGAGAGGAAAGCAAAAGGATAGATTCAGAATACATCTCAGGGGCAAGCCTGTTACCAGTGAATAGAAATAGTCTCTTTACATGGAAACATTGGGTTTGGGTTACATAAGACAATTGTACTGCACCATTATAATTTATTCACTGGGGGGGGAGTTCAAATACCCTGTGTTCACTCCATCAGCCATTAACTGTCACCAAAAATATTCTTATAGACATAATAAGGAGTAAATGTTGAAACTTTCAGCCCTCTAGATCCATTGGTATGACCAGTATACGCAGTACAAACAAACATAAATCCATACATAAATAGCTAGTCAGACAGACCAACTGGACAAATTTGTCATTGGAGCACAAAGGCTGAATTTTTCTCCCAGATAAAAAAAGGTTCACCCAACTATAATTAATCAGATCTTTCGCCATGTACGAGATTTGGGAAAGTTTTTTTTTTTAAAGCAGCCTAAGGTTGTCAGTGGCTAAATACTGGGTGAAACAATATCATTCTCTCTATTGATATTCGGACCATCCTCATCTTGGTTGTTTTTCATACAACGTTTCGGCTGTTGCACTCTACGGCCTTCGTCAGGTATCATCTGGTAGATGTGGGGAAGTGACGAACCAAACCCTTTATTTATCCGACGGGGGTATATCGACCGTACTCCCCTCTTAGCATTAGCGTGAGACAATATAACAATACTACTATTGTGCTAATTTTGCTAATATACATTATATACCACAAATACTTTAGGTAATAATATGGATTTTGATACTAATATATGATATACAAGGATTGTTTAGAAAGTATTCAGCTATTTAGAATATCTCAAGAATCAGTGACATAGCCTTGATATAATTTGGCAATCATAGGAAACCCTTCTATGTATTTGTGAAGAGACACTCTCCTGTGGTGTTACTCAATCGGCAGGGAGATGCCATTGAGTGAGCTTGTGTACTGTGTGACAGCTGCATTCACGATGACCAGATGGATCATTCTTGACATCTTGTGCAGGGATTCTTGGCAAATCATTGATCCATTAACCCACCCCCTCCCCACATCCATATTTGGCTCCCTGCAAATTCTGGCTTTCAAACAGTGGACGAGATTAAGGAGAAAACGAGGCAACTGACAGGGATCCTAAAAGAGGACTTTGCAGACTGTTTTGAAAAGTAGAAGGAACACTGCCCAAAGGGCATGAGGTAGTATACTTTGAAGAAGACTAAGGTGCCATTATCTTAGATTGGCAATTTTCTTATTGATATTATAAAGCTGGATACTTTCTGGATAGACCTTGTATATTGACTGACCAAGTTCATTCAGTGTATGAAGTTAATTCAAAAGACAACTCGCCATCACAGTCAATAATCGAACAACCATAGCATCAAAATTTGAAGTCATTTAAACAAATTCCATCAAAGAATAAATATTGTCAGAATAAATTCTATTTATGACATCACTGACATTTTTCACTGGGAAACATCTAGAATAGAGTAAAAAAAATAACTAGATTCTCCTGAATTTAGGTGTTATTAATAAACCTGCTAGAAAAAGGCTCCCATAATGTCAAAAGAGATTTTTTCTAAAAAAAAAAAATCATTTTTGAAAAGGTTCCACTGGAGTACTGATGCCACTTTTCAAGTCTGTAGACAAAACAGTACGGCCAGGATTGCTGGATCACACAAACACACCAACACATAAACAAACACACAAACAAATATACAAACAAACTCATGTACGTATAAAAAAAACAGATCAAACCCTTTGCCATCTTTGATGGCTATGGTGGTTCAACTTATTTTCAACTTTATACCTTTGTTTCATTATCTTATTTCACTATCTTTTATTTTTCAGGCAAGCTCTATCCTTGAAGAGCTTTTCATTATTGTCAACAAAGATTTACTTTAGGTGCCTTTTGCAATCTTCGAAAGGATTGAAATTTTTTTGTTGTAAGAGAATTCAGTAAAGACCTGAACAATTGATAATCTGAAGTGGCAATATCTGGTAAAAATTTCCTACCCAAGCTGCAACAATTCTTTAGATGAATACCCACCTTTGGTACAATCAAAGGAGGTTCATTTCATTCGTTCTATGATCCCTTGCATTCCATACTGTTGTAAATTATCCACCATTCATCGCCCATCACAATTTGTATAAAAAACAGATTAACATTATTCTCAATGAAAATTCAGGCCAGTAGTATGGAAACCACACATCAAAGTGACTACCATAACCAAACTGGCACAAATGGTTATCAACACTTGATTAGGTGATTTTGAGCGCGTTGACTATAATATCTATTTCATAGCTTTCAACCTACACTGGTCTACCCAACTATGGACCATAGTTTAGCAAGAAATCTCCAGCTTGAAACTTTGCAAACCACTTTTCACATGTTTGATCATTCGCTGTATCTTCTCCATAAACTAAGCAAATTCTTTTTTTTTTGCATTTGAGTCAAATTTTAATCTTTCTAATAATAAAAAAAGCATAATATGCCAAAAATCTCACTCATTCTCTTCCATCTTCAGTGTTAAAATCAACAAAGATACGGCAATTTCAACGAAATGTTTTTTTTTAAATGGATCCTGTTATGACAGTTGTCACAATACTGTGGATAAGACTGGCTACTGCAGGGTCAAACTCCTCTCCAACTTCCATCCTGACCAAAGATGCTGCAACTTTTTTATTGTATATATAACAAATAAAAAATTATAAAAAAATGTATTTTATGTATAAATGTATTTTTTTATTCATCTGAAAGAAAGCCGATGTGTTTGTGTATGGTAAATTTTCCTTAATTTCTAAGACCTATCAATTTAGCTCAGTCAGTAAGACAGCCTCATAGAATTTAATTGGGAGTGAGTTCAAATGTGGAGTTTACATACAGGTTTACACCCCCTCATTTTGGTGAGGATTATTCTTGTTCTTATTACAATAAGAAAACAAAGTCAATTTCCGACTTTGTACTGAAGATCGATAAAACCGCCAAAAAAATCTTTTTTAATTAGGTTAGTTAAAACTAAATGATCCTAGTGCCATCTAACAACAAAAATAGAACAAACTTTCTTGGTTACTCATTATCAATAATGATATCTTTAATCCTAATACATATATATTTATATACATGGGTGGCTACTGCCACTTTTTCATTGGGGAGAGCAAAAGGTATATTTGGAATATGTATCAACCCTGATACATGATGGGCATTACACCCACCATTTGTAGTGTAAGCAAGTATAACCCTCTATATGATCTAGATGTCACCTAGTGCACTTGACCGTCGAAGGAGACACTTGACCTGACGAATAATAACACAGTCTTTTTATTTGGTAACATTAAGTTAAAGTTACATAAAACAATTGTACTGTACCATTATCTTTTATTGGCTAGAGGGTTCCACCTTCAAAGCACTACACTTTTGGTGAGGTAGCCTGATCTGGGTGGAGGGTATCAAATACCCCATTTGCCACCTACGTAACCTCAATGGGACGCACACACATAAATATGCTTCAGACCCCCAAAAGTATGGCACGTTTAACATTTAGATAGCAAATATATATTATCTCCATGAATTTAAATGTGTGGCTGCATCAAAGATGGTGTCACTATGCAATGCAGGATTATATCCCTTTGCAAAAAAAAATTCTGTTATTTGGCTGTTTAGCATAGTTGAGACCATGGTTGCCAATTTAGCACTTTTCATGCCAAAGTCAGCACTTTCCTTGTTTCAACAGTGTGAAAATCACTAAATTAGAGCCTGCATTTGGGCCATTTTTAAAACTATTTTTGACTGTTTTTAGCATGTTTAAGCATTTTTTTTCTTCATATTACAATAAACTTCTCTTCCAGAGACTTATTTACTTTTTTGCAATGGGGCTGAGGTGAGAGAATGTCAGTTTTGTGGTCAATTTTTATGAATAGATGTTAAGATAAAAAAGCAGCTAAGAAAACTGAGACAAATTTTCTTCCCTTCATGGATTTATTCACTTTTTCTCCAATTATTTACACGTTTAAAGCTTTTAAAATCTATGTAAGCTAATGTTTTAAAGAAGAAGATTTCTTTAAATTATTTTGAAACAAGCATAAAATTCAAATTTTATTTCAACTTTTGTTCAGGACAGTTGAAAACAGAAACACAACAATGAAAATTAAGCTGAAGGTAAAAATAGTCATAAAAATTATTAATAATGATTTATACTTTGTTGAATAAGGTTGAATGAAAAATATCATCATTTGACACACAGTTATGTCACTCATACCTGGACCCTTTTGCCTCAAATTTTAAAAAGATATGATGCAAAGGGAGCAACTATTTTTTTTTCAGTTGTTTGGATTTCACTCATGTATTAGTACCAAAATTCTTGAAGGATTTCATTTCATTTTATGGTAAGCCAGCTGATCTTCACAATTGGTAGATTAACAAATAATCAATAAAACTCATGAAGTCTTTCTGGGAAGTATCCAGCCCAATTTGAACATCTCGAGGACTGGTTGCACAACCTTGATGTGACTTGGCAACCGAAAAGAGAGAACCTTAGTGTGCATGCGTGAATAGACCCACTCTTGTAGGGTTACTTGGTTGGTAGTGAGACACCATTGAGTGAGACTGCATACTGTGTATCCATCATATTCACCATGACGGAGCGTGTCCAATTTTCAAGTCTCATGCTGGGTTTTTGACATAACATTGCACTGCTCAGTTTTGTCAGCTTCTTTTACAGTCCAGATTAGGCTTCTTTTGACCTCTGGTTTTTACCAAGGAGATTTCAGACTGTGAATGAGATTAAGGAGAATGCAACAAGGTAAAAATGGAAGGGATGCAAAGGAAAGTGTTCTGGGTTCCAAGGGGAGTACTTTGAAGGAGACCAAGACACTAGGTAAGCTCTCTTGGGCGAGATAGCCTGACAGAGCTCATCTCTCTCCAGGCTTTCTCAATCCTACTCTTTATGCTCAGGACATAGCAGAGAGGAATTGAGTGCCATTTTTGAAGTCTTTGGTATTATGCAGATATTGAAAGAACCCACGACCCACCAGACCAGAGGCGAGCACTCCACTGGGCCATGGTAATCAGTTGATTGCTATAGCATTCTTTTTCAGATATTTTTTGTAATAAATTTAGTAAAATCAAATTTCTGAAATAAATAATAAAAGACAGCATCAGGAACAGTGTCCGAAATAACTGTGTACTCACTTTGGTTGATATGCCATGTGTATAAGAATAAACACTTACACACTAATTCATTGGTTAGCGATATACATTGACACCTAGTGCTATTTCACCAGCTCTAGAAAGTAGCTGCCAGATGTGATATGCTGCATTAATCCAGTCCATATTGTTGAGGCTCAAAAATGACATGATATTTTTCAAAATGATTGCTGTCACACTAATTTTAGTAGAATAGCATTACACGCGTTATACACCAAAATTTGCTCTTTATCCACGAATTCGTACAATCTTTTTATATACCATGAGGAGAAACAATCTACAACTCTACATACTGAAAGCTTGAAACTCTATTTATGATATGATGAATCTTATGATCAGCTATGATGCATAGATGTGAAACATAGAAATCAGCTAAATCATTTGAAAACGAACTCCAAATAACACAAAGAGCAATGGAAAGAGCAATGTTAGGTATAACTTTGGGAGATAGAAAAAGATCTGCATGGATCAGGGAACAGACCAAAACAGAAGAAAAATTCGTTGAGAGACAAAAATAGCGTTGGACTGGACACACAGCAAGAAGTGAAGATTTCAGATGGAGCAAAAGCTCAATTGATTAGTACCCAAGGGACAGCAAATGCAGTAGGAGAAGACCAGACATGAAATGAAGAGATGAGATAGAAAGGTTTGCTGGTAAAACATGGCAGAGGCTAGCACAGTCACGGTCAATATGGAAGGTGCTGGGAAAGGCCTTTGTTCAGCAGCAGTAATGACTGATGATGATGATGATGATTGTGACCCCCGTATAGTACTATTTTGTTTCATGCTCCATATTTGGTTGATTGATGCAACACAATCTTCCTGCTCTCAAATTCTTGCATTTAGCCTTGTGCCATACAAAGCTAATTTAAATTAATATATCTGTCCTTTCCATAAATGAATCATCAAAGCCAGCTCATGTACTAGAACTGATTATCTGAAAAAATATCTGAAACTATCTAAAAAAAATAGATCTCTTATCTAAACTTATCTTAAAAAACAGATCTTATATCTAAAATTATCTTGAAAAACAGATCTTATATCTAAAATTATCTTAAAAAACAGATCTTATATCTAAAATTATCTTGAAAATAGATCTTATATCTAAAATTATCTTAAAAATAGATCTTATATCTAAAATTATCTCAAAAAACAGATCTTTCATCTAAAATTACTTAAAAAAACAGATCTTATATCTAAAATTATCTTAAAAAACAGATCTTTTATCTAAAATTATCTAATGCCAGCATAAAATTTGGGCGGCATTGTTGATCCAAAATGATCATGAAAAAAATCACTTTTCAAAAAGAAACAACAAAAAAAAAACATTTTTAGATGGTTGCCTAGTGGTGTATTCATGCAGATTTCAAGGTTGTAGCCTCCAAAATGTGACCAGGAGGGTCACATACATAGATAGACATAGAGACTCAAAGAGAGAAGAATCCGTGCCTTACTTGACTGGTTGTTTGGACCATTTGTGAGATGATTTGATACAAATAGCTTTGAGGTCAAAATACTTCCCACTAGTGCTATATGGTGTTCCCCCTAAGCTGCATATATAAGTGGGGGGGAGGGGCATCAGGGCATTTCCCCCTGGTTCCTGCCTCCTTACCAAAGGTGAAAAGGTTTAAAAGTTGGAACCTTACAGTCAATAAAACATTATGGTGCAGTACAATGTTTCATGTGATCCAAACTTGGGGTTCCTATATAAAAAGATGGTATTATCATTTGCTGGTGCTCACTCCATCGTATCACCCCGGGGTCAGGTCATACATCTCCATCAATGGTCAAGTGCACCATCCGACATCTAGATCATACAGTGGGTCGTGTTTGCATATTCTACAAATGGCGAGTGAAATATATAACAGCATTCCCACTAAGATGTATTCCTAATGCACCCTTTGCAAAATATATGCCTTGTCAGGTATGTAAAAACACAATAACGTGTAGAAATCTACGCATAAATGAAGAAAAATGAAGAATAAATATGGTCAGAATAAATCCTATTTATGACATCACTGGCATTTTCCAGTGGAAAATATCTGAAATAGAGCAGAAAAACATCTGGAAACATCTAGATTCTCCAGAATGTAGATGTTTTTCAATAAGCCTGCCAAAAGATCAAAAAAGCTTTTTTTCACAAAATGAAAAAATAACATTTTAGAAAGAGCCTAGTGGAGTACTGATGTCAATTTTCAAGTCTGTAGACAAAACAGTATGGCCAGGAGAGCTGGAGCACATCAATACATAAACAAACAGACTAACACATGCACATATAAGAAAGTATAGACCCATTCTATGATGGCTACAGTCATTGATATAATTGAGAATTTGAATATAATTTTTTCAAGAAAGATGAAGCTTATGATGTTTAGATGACAAATAACAGATTAATGCTGTGGTAGGGTCTAGTCTTTATAAATAAATCCCTATCATAATGAAGCTAGTGTAAGTATATGTAATCAAAACTGCTGCTGATACATGATGGCTGCCACTGATGGAACTATGATTGGACATTTTGTCAATAAACATTTGGTCTATGCGAATGGACGTTTTGTCAAAATTCTTTACGTCATTTCTTCTAATATTTTGAAATCATCAATTTACTGATAGACATTATGTTAAACTGACATGTAGGTTTTAATGATGAATCTGTATATCTATTGTCTGAAAATATCTGTATTTCATATTGCAAAAAAAAATTAACTTAATCATATGTTGATTTGTTAGAACAAAAAAAAAAATTTAATTCATGTAAAAATAGTTTGATGGCCAATCCTATGCACGGGCACCAAATATCCAAATTATAAGTGAAAAAAAAAACAGAATGAATTAGGAATAATATTTTCTCAAAGGTAGACTCCATAATAAAAATATCAAAAAAGTCGGGCTCGTCCGGGATTCGAACCCGGGACCTCTCGCACCCAAAGCGAGAATCATACCCCTAGACCAACGAGCCACTGCTGAAAATGCGAGCTGAAATTTATTATTTATACACAAGACAATGACCTACTTCCAGACTTGAATTTTCAAATTTTGTTAGATTTAATTTTAGTAATATTATTTGTATTTTTTAGTTCATTTTTCACGATTCATATCTACATGTAATTATGAACTATTCAAAATGAATTTAATGCGTGAAGTTTGAAAAAAAAAATACTAATTGAAAGCGTTTTTTTAATTACATTCTGATTCCGTTATTCTCTCTTGTGTACAGAACCCACACGTAATACGAGAATTTCTATGTTTTATTTCTTATTCTTCAATTCTAATAAATCGTGTATATATTTATATTCTGTGATGCGAGGTGTTATATTCACTTATAATTCATATTGCCTTTCTGAATTGTCAAGTATTATGCGGAATCGATACACAGAAAAATTCCTAGCTTAAATGAACGATGAAAATGAACTGGAGATACTCGGTGAGGATTGAAAATTGCAATCCATTATTTACTACGGAAGCTCAATAGCGTAACATATTTTCGTTTCCTTCCTTCCTGATAGACTAACCCAAACTAAACAATCGTAAAATACTAAAGAAGGAAATATAATGGAAGATTCTAAATAACGGTGATCATGATTAAACTTATATAAACTGAAATAATGACTGACTAACACGTTAGTGAAGATTTAAGACTATTCATGGGCTACCGTATGATGATAGAGGCGAACAATATTTATTGATATTATGCTCATCCGTAACTCAACAATAACCTTTACTTCTTTTTCCTCTTCTGAGTTCAAATTGATTGACCCATTTATAGAGAACTCTGATTGAAATGTTCCGATTAGCACGGTTTCGATCAACGCGGAAACATTTTCAAATCCTCTGAAATCGAATTACGCACCTACGAAATTCGATTAACACGGTTATCAAAAAAAGATGCTTAAAAATACCAAACTAACCTCAGTATTTTTTATTTGGAAAAAAAAGGCTAAAATTCACCACCGTTTACTAATTCGAAAAAAAAAAACAGAAAACCATTTTTTCGCCAGTAATCCTTCGCGCTTTTAATCCATTAAATCCCATCAATCTTTCTAAAATTTGTTAATTTGTATAAAAAATTTTTTTTTAAAGTTTTACATGGGGGGTTCTATTTACAATCTGACTGTAATGGTAAACTGGACCGTTACATTCAGTCCTTTGTACGGAAGTGAGGTTTCGATGTATTCCCTCACTTCCCTTGTGTGGCTTCTTTGATATTTTAATAACGATATTTTTTTTTGTGATTTCATCAAGATTTTTAGTGGGTCAGGGGGACATGCAGTACTATCTGAGATTGGGCCTGGATCCACCCATCATTTTTTTTCTCGTTAACGAGCAAGATCAGCAAATATTGAAATTTTTCAACGAGTTGCCTGCTGCTACATTGTACATTTGTTCGGGCTGGTCATACGAACTTCGTTTATAATGAAAAAGCAGTAGACATATTGAGGACAATATCTATTGCTACTACCGGGGTTGCCAACTTGAATATATATTTTGGAGCTAGATTAGCTAAAAAAGAGCTAAATACAGTGGTCCCCCGATATAGCGCGGTTCATTATATAAGGCAGGTGGGTCGTAGTGCTAAAAATGCCAATGTATGATATGACTTCAGAAAACCGTGAATAAAAACGGAATTCCATCAAAAGACTTACTTAATATGAGTAAAACATTAATTATCTTCAATTAGCAGTTAATCAACCGAATAGTACACAGTGTTTCACACATAATTTCAATTTGACTCATCTAATATTGATAGCTTTATTGCATAAAAATTGTTTTAGAAAAATTAGATGAATTGAAAAGAAGTTAATTTATGAGCTAAGTGCTAAGTTGCAGACTTGATGCACAAAAAGGAGCTAGATCTAGCTCTAAAAGCAGTGATTTGGCAACATTGGCTACAACTCGCAACGCAATGGGACTGAGGATGTATGGGAGACCGTACAGGTCTTCGTAGAACGAAGTCAGAAATAAAAATGTCGAAGAAATATAAGTTTACTACTATAGCTATAAAACTTCATAGATAAATAAAGAGAGGCAAAAATTCCAGCTCCACCGAAACTCTCAGTAGCATTAATTTTTTTCCTTCCAACTAAATATAACCTCCTTTTGTTACTTTTTTTGATAATTTTTGATGTTTGTAAAAGAAAATGGCGTAAGACCATTTAAGAGAGATTTTATTTTAGATGTCAGGTTGATTGTAAGAATAAGTCACAAGAAAAATGTAATGAAGAAAAAGTCATTATGTACCAGGTCGGAAAAAAATGTTATAAGGAAAATGAGTATTAACTTTGGGTAATGTTAAGGAAAAAGTCACACGAATTTTTTTTTGATAAGTAAATTCTTTATTTCATCTAATTCATAATAATAGAAAAATGATATTTTCAGTAAAATAAGTATAATTTTAATTTATATGATTCGTTGGAATGAAAATTTTACTAAAAATAATAGTTATTTTAAATACATCAAAATGTTACTCATTTTATTTTAACAAATTGAATAAATTGAATAATTACTTTTTTGAATATATAAAACTTATTTGAAATAAATTAAATGAGTCAAATATTACTTATTTCATCATGATGAATTAGATGAATTAAAATATTTATTTTACTAATAAAAACTAAAACATTTCATATTTTATCATTATAGGAAATTGAATTAGAATATTACTTATTTTATCGTACTAAATTAAAGGAATCAAGTTATCACTTATTTCATCATTATAAGTCAAATAAATTGAAATATTACTTATTTCATCATTATGAATTGAATCAAATTAAATATTACTTATTATATTACTGTACATCAAAAAAATTGAAGAATTACTTTTTTTAATTGATATGAATTGAATTAAGTAAAACATTACTTATTTCGTTATTATCATTCAAATAAATTGAAATATTCCTTATTTTATTATTATAAATCAAATAAATTGTAGTATTACCAATTGTATAATTATGAATTAAGATTGATAAAATATTACTCATGACATTATTATAAATAAAATAAATTAAAATATTACTTCTATAATTATTACCAATCAAATAAATTGAAATGTTACTTATAATATCATTATAGATGAAATAAATTGAAGTATCTCTTATTTCATTATTTTGAATTAAATCAAATAAAATATTACTTATTTTTTATTGTAAATTGAATGAATCAAAATATTATTTATCATTATGGATTAAATGAAATATCACTTATTTTATTATAAAAAATAGTATAAGTAAATATTACTTTTTTCAGTTATTACTAATTGAATCAAATAAGATATTACCTATTTTGTTATTATAAAGAAAATCAATTGAAGTATTTACTCTTTTATTATTATAAATAAAATTAGATAAAATATTGATTATTTTGTTACTAAGAATTAGATCAATTGAAGTATCACTTATATTATTATAATGAATAAAATTTAATGAATTATTACTTTTTTCATTTTTATAGATAAGATTAAAATATAACTAATTTTATTATTATAAATTAAATTAGATAAAATATCACTTATTTTTTTGCTATAAATTATATGAATTAAAATATTTTTCATTTTATTATCATAAATTAAATAAATTGAAACATTACCTATTTTATTAAAAAGGTTTGTCAGTTACATCCAAAAACCAAAGTTACGACCTTTTTCCATGATTTTTTACGATCACTTTCAAATGAGAAAGTATTTTGTGAAACTTACAGTTAATTATCAATGACTCATCATCCACAAATAATCTTTAATATGGTTGTAGTTACATTTATTCAAGTGCTAAATTAATTCATATTAGCTAGCTGTATCCATTGAAATCATAAGGGTGTTGACAAGAAAGGTACCATCATTACTCTTGCAAACAGAGTTCTGCAATCAAAATATATAATTTTGTTAAATTGTTATAAAATTTCTCCATCCTGCAAAACTTTGCTGAATGTTCATGGTTTAAGAACCAGGCTCTTGAAGACAACCGTAATATATACAACTGTTAGAATATAATGGCTGATGGGGATTGTTTAATTAGATATTTCATTTTTATTATTAAATATTTGATTTTATTTATAAATAACACTTCTGCCAAAGGTACTTTTCGTGTAGATAAGTGTGAACTACACTGACGTACTTGGCCTTTAAAGATATGTTACTTACTTATAAGTATGTATGCAGGTGTAACAGTAACCCTTTCCGGACAGCAAAGGGATGATAGAAACATGTTCAGTAGATTTATTGACAGGATAATAGAAATAGATTTATTAACAAGATAAAGCGCGGTTGCTTAAAAAGGACCCCCCTTCCTGCAGATAGATAGCCAGTCACAGCTTCTTATTTGGAAAGAAATGAGGAGAAAGGAAGTGAAAAGGGATTGATGAAAAAAAAGAGTCCCTTGCCTATAAGTGAGGGGACCAAAGGTTATTCACCAGAAGAAGATGAGAGAAGAGCATGAGAAGAGTACAGTAGTCAGGGTGATTTCGGACAGTCTACAGGCCATTAGCCCCTGGCTGCTGGCAATAAAAGGACTGATTAACCACTCTCTCTCTCTCTCTCTCTCTCTCTCTCTCTGTTTGATTTTGAATCCCAATATGAATGTCTCATCTTGCATTGCTTCACTTGCTGCAGCCACTGTGTGCCCATATACGAGCATGCAATGAAACCTATTACAGTACATGGTTGAAATCTCACACACCGTTATCCTTCATATCTATCAAAAGGCATTCATGAATCCAATTCACAAAGCAGACCTAGCTTTATGAGAATTTTTTGAATTTTGAAATTTTGAGGATTTTGAAACTTTAAGGACTTTTGAATTTTGAGAATTTTGAAATCTTCAGGATTTTTAAAGTTTAAGGACTTTTGAATTATAAGGAATTTGAAATTCTAAGGATTATGAAATTTCAAGGATTTTTAAATTTTAAGGACTTTTGAATTTTGAGGATTTTTAAATTCTAAGAATTTCAAAATTATAAGTATTTTGAAATTATGAGGATTTTGAAATTTTAAGGATTTTTGAATTTTGAGAATTTTGAAATTTTAAGAATTTTGAAATCTTAAGAATTTAAAAATTTTAAGGATTTTTAAATTCTAAGAATTTCAAAATTATAAGTATTTTGAAATTATTAGGATTTTGAAATTTTAAGGATTTTAAATTTCAATAAGATTTATTCAAATCTTTAAAACATCTAGAACAGTGAAATTAAAAAAAGTATTCCATTTTTCAAAGTTGATTACAATTATGTTAAAGTAATTTATTACCTATGAAATGTATTTGTATTAACTTTAATAGGTTAACATAAAAAAGCAAATGAAACTAATATATCTGTTATTACCATATTACTACTATTACTATAACCTAATTTTTAAACTTGTGAGTGAGGAGAAATGAATGAATTAGTTTTATTGAAGGTTGAGGCCATCTTGCTTCCATTCAAGAATGAGCACCCTCTTCCTTTATTACCCTGGTTCATTACATTACAAGAGTGTGTGGAGAGAGAGAAGAGAAAAGAAAAATATGAGGGAAATTTAAATTTCATGAATGTAAGAAACGCTGCGCTTTAGTTCCAGTGGACAGCAACTGATTCCTCACCTTCTTTACCCTCTCTGTGAGCAGTGAAATATCAAGAGGGGAAAGGAGTTATAAAAGTCAAAAAATGCTAAAAAGAATAAATCGTTTTGTTGAGAAGATATTGGAGAAGAAATTAATAATGATCTGAAAGCATAATGGTCGTATATACCAACAAGCAGAATAATACACAGGATTCTGAAGCATGCAAGACGTAGCCTGCAGTAAAGTTTACAATATAGCAAAGGAATGTCATCGTAGATAATTAGCCAGCCAAAATCTTTGAAAAATTGGTTTTGAATATTAGATTTCTCAAGAAAATCATAAATTCAAGAAATTCTAAATTTGTAATGTTTTTCTTGATGAGAATATATTCATTTCTATGTTTTTGTAAGTGCTTGTGTGCGTGCAATTTTCTTCAAAGAGAAATATACACAACCGCATATATACTAAGCTACCAAAAAGTTTGAGACATGTAACCAACACTTTTAAAGATCAAATAACCATTAAAGTAGTGTATTTTTTTTACAAATTACAAATGACCTATATACTGACATATGCAAAATCCATGAATTGTATTTCTTCGTATGTCTTCCATTGTTTTTGATGACGGTTAGTACCCATCATGTCAATCAGACTTTGACAAAACTCCCCCGTAATTTTTTGCATCCATACTTTTTAATCACTTCACCAAAGTTGCTGACACTTAATGGTTGTTTTCTGTCACTATATCTTTCGTGATGGTCCACAAAATATCGATTGGGTTGAGGTTGGGGCTGTTTCTAGGCTATTTAAGTGTTTTCACTTTCTGTTTGTTGAAAAAGGTCATTACAATCTTGAATCTGTGATATGGTGTGCCATCTTACATGAATATCTTGCATTCATGAATGGCCATATCCTTAAAAAGAGTTTGACGTATATTTGACCATTCATGGTACAGCCAGATGACAGAAAGTCTTTCCTGACAGTTTACGCACTTTTTGTTCTGAGCAACAAACGGCTGCAGGGTTGTCTTGTCGTTGAACAACTTTTCTCCAATCTTCAGCGGTCCAATGCTGATGTTTAACTGCTTGACTTTCACGGCTTTTGTCAATTTTGGTTTATGAGCGAGTTTAAATGATTTTGGTTTAAATTCATTGGCACAAAATGGCACAAGACAGTCATTCTACTCACATTTGTGACCGCTTATATCCCTGAAACTGACTAACCAAGAGATAAAAAGTGGATGAATAATGCTTGGCTGGTTCAGAGAAAAGGCTGATGTAATCTGACAAACTAATTACATACAATAAAAATGTATGATGCATTCTGACATATTTATTGTAAAAATTCTTTTTTTCATTGATGGTCTTAAACTTTTGGAAAGCCACATATATATATATATATATATATATATATATATATATATATGTGTGTGTGCGTGTGTGTGTGTGTGTGTGTGTGTGTGTATATTCATAGATGGGGAAAACATTTGGCTATCGTCCGTTTGTCTAACTGATAATTAGTTAGGCGGGTTGAGTGTTTTAGTATATTAATGGAACTGCCCATTGAAGTGTTACTACCTGCTAGACAGTGGTTTCGTTTCATTTCAACCATGTATGTAAGGATACTTTATTTGATAATTAGAAATTGACAAAAAAAACAAAGCAAAACAACAACAAAAAAAATCAATAAAAGCTTGATGGTATATGACATGGAAAAATTATCTTTGAGGTTAGTGGGAAAAATTATCAAATTCCCTGGTTGAATATATGGGTAGAGAAATCGACTCAGAGAAGGTTTTTTTTGTGTAAATAGTATTCTTAAAGATGATATCAGAAGTTGGTTTGCTTGTAGTCTGAGGGTAAAACCGACACAATGGATCTAATATTCACATGGGTGAACATTCAATAGAAATAACACGAACAGCAAGTCATGTCTGTTGTTATATTTACTGATCCCTCATCATTAAATACATTTTTTGGGTAACCTACATAAGTAAGTCTTGTTTCAAAAAATAAATGATATACAGTATAAAATATCAATATACAATACACATAATAACCTATATGAAATAACAAACTACTTGAATGACATAAGCTATATATTAAAATCATAGCTGAATGAGAGGGGGTGTTTGATCAACACTGCTTGGGAGCTTAATATATATAATAATTATTTTGTTTTTAAAATCCCCAAAACAGTTACATGGTAAATGACTAATGATCCCAACAAAATAAAATTTATACATTGTACCAGAATGAAAAAGTATATGCCAAACAGGAGAAAAAACTGAAGAAAATTACAATAATTGTATTGATAGATATTGGGAAATAAGTGACTGAAGTGAGACACAAAAATTTTTTGAAAATTTTTTCAATGTTAAGTATTTAAAGCTGTAAAGCTTTCTAGACTATATATATATATATATATATATATATATGTATAATGCTCTTCCAACATGGAATGGAGCATTCTGGTGGATGAGGAATACATACGATAAATAGATATATCACTTGAATTCAACCTCATTGACTGTCCAGTTCTATGGAGTAGAGAGAGGGTACCAGTCTTTGGGTCTGAAGCTGAGGTTTCGATCTTGCCTTGTGGTACTGGATGGGATAATGGATAGTCTATAGCCACACTTAAGTGTTGTAGTACAATGAATCAGCTGTCTGTGGATGGTACAATAGTTATATATATATATATATATATTTGTTGTGTGGATGTGAGGTAATCTAACAAAATGGTGATAGTGATTAGACAAGGTGGAAAATGAAAAAAATTGATAAAAACAAGTGTTACATCTCAAAAAATGTTATCATAACAAGAACAGGCTTGATGCATTTCACTGGTTCCCCCCATCTTTTTCAAGAGTACAAAGCGATGCAGGAAACTGTTGTAATAAATGTGTAGCTGTTTTTATGCCTGAGTAAGGAATGAACAACCAAAAAAACAATTTGCACACTTTCTTCATCCCATGTAATATACTAAATTTCTATAAAACATTGATATATAGACTCTACAGAAAGAATTGAGCACTCTTGAAACAGAGAAATTATGTAAATATATATAATTTGTGGTATATATTTTTTTATAATAACTATCACTTAAATTCAGCCTTACTGACCATCCTGTTCTGTGGCCCAGCGGTAGGATACCGGCCTCCAGGTCAGAGGCAAAGGTTTCAATCCTGCCTCATGGTACTGGATAGGAAAATGGATTGTCTATAGCTACACTGAAGAGTTGTAATACAACAAAACAGCTATCTGTGGATGACACAATAATATGTATATATATATGTTTGTTTCACAATCATATGATCTTCAGGTGAGCATTGTATTAAAAAATTACCCATTATGTTTTACTTCTATTATGTGTGTGTTTACATTCATTATGTTTTAGTTTCATTATTCTATGCATTTAATTTGAATTTGAGTTATTTCCTTTGTGCTGTGTATGGTATTTTATTGAAAATATTTTTTCACTGTTTTAAGTATTATATTTGGATTTGAAATTCTGTATTCAATATGTTGTGGTTGTTTCTTGAATTTTTCATTTTTCATCTTTTTATAAAATTATATATGATTAAGACAGCCACAATATTGGTTAATTATTTTCAAGTGTTGTGTTTTTATTTTCCTATATTGTTTCTTTTTTTTTAGTGAGGGCTTATCAGTTTTTATTGTACCTTTAATTGTTTTTATGGCCTAATTCGTATTTTGATTTTGGTAATATTAATCAAGTCATTAGAGTTTTTATTTTTTTTGTCATTGTTTTCAAGTAAGAATTTTTTCATGTCTACAATTTCCTATCAATTCGTTTTTTTTTTTGTTTAACAGCGATTTTTATTTTATGAATTCTTTTATGTGTAATTTTCTTCCTAGGCATAGTAGGCATTTTGGGGTGTTGTTTTTGTATGTTGATGTTGATTTTAAAAACAAACATCCTTTTTTCCAATTTCTAATTGATCTCCCTACTACAGCAAGCTGCCAGAATCATTGGTCACATGACTGTCTATGTTGGGTGACTAACCAGACCTGTTGTCATATAGTTATCAAGTGTTTGTTAAATGTGCCCACTAGTTATTTGCATTTGTCCGTGTTCCTATTTGTATGGGCCTTCCTCTTTCTTTGTTTAATCTTAAATTCCACACATGGTCTCACTACCAGTAAAACCAAGATGGCAATCCATCCTCCTCCTTCATCTTCATCTACAACATGATGTCACAGACTCATGGTGCCTAGTGCGGAAAATCAGCCCGTCCACGTGGGATCCAAATATTTACTGACATCTTCAACATTTTAAGCCTCTATTAACACAAAATAAGACACCTATTTATCATAATATTATTCATTCTATTATTTTAAATCAAATATGAACTGGTTAGTTACTCATTAGAAACTCTAAAAAAAGAGGTGATCAATGAGTGAGTTTTTTCTCTTGCCATTTGTTAGGCAGTGATCACTAAAATGTCTGAATTTTCAAAAAACAATCATGAATGTTGCCAGTCACCAAATTAAGTGTCAATTTAGGATAAATTTACATCGCAAAAAGATCCCCCCCCCCAAAATTGGGATATTTTTAAAAACAATAAAAATGTCTTTTTTTTTGACATTAGTAGTAAATGTTTTAAACTTTCATCCCTCTAGCTCCATTAGTGCAGCCTGTATATTTGATACATACATACATAACCAGCCAGACCAACATAAGTACTGGAGAAACCTATGTTGACTAATTTTATCAACAACATTTACTTGATGAAATATCACGTATTTCGTTATTATTGTGAATCATATTAGTGGTCCACTATATACCCGGATATCAATTTTCTTTTCCTCCTACCATATAACTTTCTTTATGTAATTTTCCCCTCCAGTTTGGCTTTCATTACCTAAATTCTGTAATCAAGTTTTTGCTTGTTTTTCACACTGGTCTTGCAGGCATTAACCTTAATTTCATAGTCCTGTAGGCATTAACTCTTTAATCTGATAACTCCTTTATCTGGCAAACCCCATCAATCTGCATCCCCTTAATCTGGCAATTCCTCCAACGAACAAAGGAGAGAAAAATTGATTTATCGGAATCTCTCTTAGTTGAATTAAATGTAAGGTTATAAGTTGCTTTAAAAAAAAATTATCACTTCATCAACATTTGATTTATTGAAATATTACTAATTTTTACGAAAAATAATAATCATTCTATCGCTATGAAGTAAATTAGATTCAATTGAATATCACTTTTTTCAACGACTTCTCCCCGGTCACTTTTCACTTCTGAGTTCAATTGTGAAAATCTACGATACCTACGTTGACGTCATTAGAATAGCCGTTCTAAGGGAGACAATCCATTTATCCAGGGGCACATAACTCTAGTATCTTTCTCTCCGCCAAGGTGAAAACACCCGTTCAAAGGCGGTCCTCTTCAAAGACAGGGTTACGGCATGGCTTCTCATTACCGCAAATTTCTGCAACTCTGTAAGAATTGGCCCGTGGACCCTTCCAAGCCCCAGGGCAAGGACCTGGCCGTGTTTATCCGGGAACAAGTTGCCGAAACCTTCAGACATGGTGATGCTACCACGATAAAGGACCTTCCGGCCTGCGATGCCATATACGATTCTCTACAAAGAATTAACTCAAACGTCCATAAAAACAAATATTTACCATCGAGGAATTACGAAACGGGGGCCTGTCGAGCCACAAGGGAAGAATGTACCCAGGTTTTGTCTGAAGAAGGAATGGATGCAATTAAGGAGAGGGAAGTGTCGGTGATGGCTAGAGTAAAAGAGACTGTACTGAAAGGAAACGAGGATAAATAATGACCCCTTGAATTGTGCGGTCAAGGTATTGTTGTACAAATCAATATAAATATTTGTTTGAGCCGAAAACAACAACAAAAAAACATTAAATTATGATAAGACTGCAGTTTTGAACAGTACGGAAAATATATGGACGAATAACCGCGCCTAAATCAAGATATCTGTTGTATGAAAGAAGGTTGATTATGTAAGCAAGGAACACGATTACATTTAAACATTGATGGGTTCCAATGCGTTACTTGGTTCCCTACCTCATTACCAAGGACCCCTTTTATTTGAATGAATATACGCATGGACCCCACAGGCTTCTGAAAGGCCTGCCTACTCAACAAGCTCACGGACTCTCAATTATACCTTTATGGACCGCAAGGGGTCCGTGGACCTCAGGTTAGGAACTGCTGGTATAACATTTTGGGGGGCTCTTTTATTTTTGTATTGAGCAATTATTATTTTCAAACATATCAAAACAGAAATGAAATATTCATAAAAGTGTGATGTTTGATATAATGTTAAAATCCTTCACAGATCAATAATTATGTAACTGTAAAAATAAATCTTGAAACAAATTTCAATATATGAAATCTGTTAAATTGGAACTTACCTTGTTTTTTTTTTTTGTTTCTTTCAGATAATTTTTTTTGCTAAATGTCACTACCCCCCCTTTAAAATACACATGGGGAGTGCAAAATCTTGGGCACCCCGTGCAAATGTAGTTTTTGCACTACCTCCAACTACAGAGTGTTGTTTCTGACAGGTTCAAAGTTTGTTCAATTTTTCATCAATTATCCATGTAAATAAATACCAAAATTATATCCCAATCAACATTTTTTGGGAGTTTTTTTTGCCTTTAATTTTGATAACATACGTTGTTAGGTGTGAACGCAATTTTCACAGGAAAATTGACACCTGAGAAATTTTATAATCTGGCAAAAAATCAGCGAAGTATTTGATTTTGATAAAATTTTTGATGTTTGAAATGAATGAAAGTTCTTCTACAGGCGATGCGGAAGGGACATTTTATGAACTAACCAAGAAACTCCTCATCAAGAAAATCGAACATGAATCTACATCCTTATTGTGATGATCGGAAGCTGTTTGACATACTAGTGTCAAACATGGAGCCCCACAAAACCATCAGAAGTCACTACTCTTAACGTACTCTGTGATGTTTCATAAGATGGTGAGAGGAAAAGAGAAAAGGGTTTAGATGATGTCCATTTTGTTCTCAGCAATGCTGATCTGCATTCAATTTACTATATAGAAGATGTTGACCCTGTCGTTAAATGCCTGACGACTAAGTACTTGGTACACCTCATACATCAGCCAAGCACTGCCATCACATTGATGATAAATAAATCAACAAAACCAAGGAAGTAAATAAGGCTGGTAGATACTGTTTCAGAAAGTAAACAATGTACAGAAGATTAGTTTTATAAACAAGCCCTGAAATGAAAGTTATGGCTGATTCTTCAAAATGGTTGCCGCTCAAGGTATAGTCACACTGAACAGAGCTAAATAAGATGATGACTCCTCTGATGAAAAAGGGGTCCTGACAAAACCTCCTCTGTTAAAACAAAATTGGACAAAAAACCTCTTAGGTTAAATTCATCATCATCATCAGTCTTTTAATGTCCTTCATTGGACATAGACTTTCCCCAGGATTTGCCACACTTCTCTATCATAGGCGTCGCAGAGCCAGTACTTTCTAAACTTGTCTAGCTCGTCTCTCCATCTAATATTCTGCTGGCCTCGGTTGTGCATGTTATCTTGGGGGATCCATGTCGTGAGTCGTGATGTCCATTGGTTGTCCGCCATTCTTGCAACATGGCCAGCCCACCGCCATTTGAGATTTTTAATGGATTCTATGATGTCTCTGACTCTTGCCTTTTCTTGGATGTACTGTGCTGTCTTTTGGTCTCTCCATGTGAGGCCCAGCATAATTCTTTCATGTGTATGTTGCATGGTTCTCAATTTGCAGATCTGTCTCTTGGTAAGATTAAATTAAAATATGATAGGTATTAAAGTATGTAATTGGTGATAGTATTGTTTATTAGAAACCGCCAACCAAAACAGCCAACATGATTTCTTCAATTTTTAAATTGGTGTAGCTGGATGGATAGATAGTTATGTATGTATCATGTATCATGTATATAGACTGCACCAATAGAATTAGTGGGCTGAAAATTTGAACTTTTATACTTCTTATTATGTGGGGTTTTTTTGGTTTTTTTTAACCCTCCCCTAATAAATTTCTATGAGGTTCAAAGGTCAAACAGTTTGAAAGAATGTAAAATTGTAAGGAAAAATCTTTTCCTGTTGGAGTTTGAACCTAAACTGCCAATTCTTTTTCTGACGCTCTATCCACTTGGCTATTGGACTACCATGACTTTGAACCTAAAAATTACATCTCAAAAATTTTTTTAAAAATATCATTAAACCCATGCATGTAAGTAGGTTCAAATAAATGTTGGAAAAAACGTCCTAGATAATGCTGATTCATAATATACATATTCTTTGATTTCATAGATCTAACTCCAATAGTTTCCCTAGATGAAAAAACATGAAGAAAAAATATTTTTCAACAGACTTGTTTTCTAAGATTGCGAACGGAGACCCCATAAAAACAGATTATTTTCTTCTTGCAAAATTCAACCTGAGGATGTGTCCTATCGGTAATTATAGAACTGCTGATTCAAGATATGCCTTTCTTTCTGTTCTGTGATGTGTAGTTCTCAACACCTTCCCCACAAACATATGTTAGTTATTTATGTTACAAATTTTTCAGACAATCAAACTCCTGGTTTGTGTTTTGACATGTCAACTGAATGTATAAGTCAAATAAGTGCAGAATTGAATTGGGACAAAGAATGGAAATCCAGGCCCAATAAGGGAAGAGAAAGAAATTGACATTACCCAGATCCTACGTTGTAACATAATCACCACTGGAAAATTCTGTTTACCACCATCACATTCAGATATAACACCTGAAGAAGACCGTAAAATGAATCATGTGATATGTCATGTTTATAACACAAACAATAAGAAAGATTTCAATCATCCAAAAAAGTCTTTGAATGTTAATGACCCTTCTCAAAACTATAGACAAAACTAATAAAAAACATCTGGATTAAGATGGAAAAGATGTAAACTGACAAAAGGGAGGTAATTCCTGTAAGCCATAATTCCATTTATCTTAGGCTGGTAAAATAGGAAATCAACGAAAAAAGTTTTTCTGGTCTTATATTTTAACTAAACACTTTTAAATATTGACTTTCTTTTTTTTTTTGAGGCTTAGGTTTATGGTTGTTCATGAAGTACAAATAATTAGAATAAAAATTACAATTCAAAAAATTCCATATGTATTGGTTTCGATTTGATTGGATTGCACTAGGAACAACAATTTTGGACCCAATAAACATCTAGTACAATAATTTTTTTGGATCATACACAAAACCCCGCAAATATTCTTGGATTCAAGGGGAACAGTTTTCATAAAAACCACAACAACTCAAGTCCCTTTTACAACTACATTTTCTTTCTTTTTAAAGTTTTACAATTAACTCAAGTCACAAACTAAAAATATTTAGGATATAGTTGTTTTGAGAACTAAGAAATATATTTTTAGTAATTCTATCGGATTTCATTAAAAAAAAAAGGTAATTCCATAGCACTGCTTCTTGGTCCAGATAAACAGAGCCTTGGTCATAACAAACGAAGCAAATTAGCGATGAAGATAAACGTTAGAATCAGTTCTCACAAGTTCGGTCATATTTTGTGGCTGGTTCAAATAACCATTAGTCCTATCAAGCAGATTCCGCTGAATTATTTTTCATAATTGTTTTACTCCATCTTATTGCTGCATTTTCTAACATTAGCTCGATAAGGCTCTCCATTTTTACTAAAACTAGTTATCCCCCTTAGAAAGATCCACAGATATATTTGAATTTCTCTGAGATGGTGATTTTTTTTTAGAAAAGAAACTGAATTTCTTTCAGTGGAAGGGCCCATTTTTTCAAATGGGGGATAGGATGTATTTTTATGCACAAAATAGTAACCTGTTATGAATAGAGAAACAGAAAAAAGACACAGTCATTATTTTGGTAGATTTGTTTTACCTCTGCCGACGAAATTGGAAGAGGTATTCATTCATGTTTGTTTGTCTAAAAGTTCTCAATGGATTTCAATGACCTTTTGTGGAAGGGTGGGCCGAAGGCTAAGGAAGAATTGAATAGATTTTGGGGCTGATCCAGGAATTTTTCTTACAATTACCTCCCCTGCATCATAACTTTATGTCCACCCAGTATCTCCAAAAGTTCTCAATTAATTTCATTGAAATTTTCCTGGAAAAATCCGTGTATGCTAAAGGTTAAGGAAGAGAACCACTGGCTCCTCAAGCGGTAGATGTGAACCTGCACTTGTGCCAACACTGGATTGTACTTAGTCTCTCAGAGGAGCTGTTGTAATGGTGAGAGTTATATATATATATATATATATATATATGTATATATATATATATATATATATATATATATAATAGCCCTATTCTGTCAGTGATGCTTACGTTAATTTCTGACCACTGACAATCCCTTTCTTCCTGGTTTGCAATGTATTTCCCTTCTTGAATCTTTTGCTATGATTTTTTATTGTAAAATCATTTACAATGCATTTTCATTATGTACACAATAGCCCTATTCCACCAGTAACACTTGCATTCATTTCCAACCACAGATAATTCCTTTCTTCCTGATTTTCAGTGAATTTCCATAGTAAAATTATTTACGTAATACATATAATCGGCTTATTCTGTCAGTGATTTATTCATTGCCTTTGACAATCCATTCTTCTTGATCTTTAATTAATTTCTAAATGAAATTCTGAACATAAACTTTTTTTCACATTCATTTAGCAAACAAAAATACAGTGGACTGTAATAGCTATGATTGTTTAGTGCAGTGGGAACCAATGAAAAAGACCGTAAAGAAAAACAATAAGATGAAGAAAAGATGATAATTGTTTGGATTAGGTTTGCAAAAATGTGAGAGGTAACGTATTACGGAACAAATGAAAGCAGAAAACTAATCTAATTTCGAAGGATATAACTTAGGGTTAGTGGTTAGGGTTGCAATTAACTACAATGAAAGATTATTGTTTTCAGATTTATAACTCTAAAATTAATATACGAATGAAATTGATATAAAAAATTGACCATGATATTTCTTCGTCATTTCTAACAGTATTTCTCCATGTGAACTCATGTAAAATAGGCTGAAAAATTTTATTTTTGTCCCAAATCGTCAGTATGATTTGCACTTTACATGCATCAACATGGTTTTTTTACTGTGTTTATTTTATGTGCAGCTTTTAAGTTAGTTATCTCCTTTGATTTTGCGAACCTTATCCAAACAATTACCGAAAAGAACCCCCCCCCCTTATTTATAATAAAAAATAGGTAATCTCCAAATTCTTACTTACTTAATACTACAGCTATAGTATAGATTTGTACCCCGTTAGATTCTGGTGGAATGGACGCAACTCATTCAGGGCGTAAGTCGATCATTATAGAATGACATGAAATGCGCTGTGCACAATATAAGATCCCATGACATATACTTACCTAAGCCTTTACATATTATATATGTACTCCTTCCCTTTCTGAAGAGATAGGAACAGATGTCATCTTTCGTGAGTCGGAATCTCAACTCAGTGATGTTTCTGCTCTTTTACCTTCTCCTGTTTGGAGAACTTGAAACAAACATGACTCATACATTTCATTCTTTTAAGCAAGCTAACAATAACATGATGGACATTTTTTGGTCGTCGTCAGTAGTTGAGCCATAGAAGTGCAACGACTTGGATTCCCGTCATCCGCAGTTAATGCAACAAGCTCTTATGTGGACGTATCAGCGATCCGACGTAAGTCAGTCGGGCTTAAGCCGACGTATAACATTATTGTAAAAACAAAAATCGAATTTGAATTTACCGCTATGATTTTCAACCAATCATTTGCTCGGATTGCATTCAGTGCAGTGAGCTGTAACCAAGCAAAATATTTGTTTTTGTTTACATAAGTTAACTTGGTGTTTATTAAAACGTTTAGAATTTGTTTATTTAGATACTTAAAGAGTTGCTTTTTTTTTTTTTAATTCAAAATTCCTTTTTATTTCATTTCGCCGTGAGCCCTGATCGTAAGATTTAATTGCGAAATAATTACAGTAACAGAGTGAGTTTTTTTTGTTTTTTTAATGGAACTTTTTATTTGTGTAAGATTAAAACTTGAATGAAAACTTTTCTGAATGGAAAACTATACTTCACTATTTTCTACTATTAGCAAAACCTTTATGGACTGGTACAGAAATAAATAAAAATATATATTTTTTAATTATTAATTTTTTTTTTGTAATATAGCTTTTTGTTAAATATTTAATTAATTTATTTCAATTACAAGGAATTTTGAATTACTAGAATCCAGGGATTCTAATAGTTTACCACAAAAATAGAATTATACACAGTATAAATAATCTTTAAGATGAATTTAGATAATTTGGGATTGAAAATAAATTAACTGGGCAATTTTGGAAGTCATCAGCTGAAATATAAGAAGAATTTAGGAAAAATAGATAAAGAAAATGTACCTTGATAATGTTTCTCTATTCTGGAAAGATTAAAAAAGAATTTAATTAGTTTCATGCCCCTTTATAACTTAAATAAATGTATATTTGAATGTTGAATATGCATGTTTAATGTAAGTTGAGATATTTTTGCCAAAACGAATCATGTTGATCATTCACATATAGGCTATTTTTTTGGCTAAAAGTGGCTAGATCTATAAAAAATATTTAAAAAATTAAAAGATTTTAAATAATGGTTATTGGGTAGATTGACAGGTAAGTGTTGATTCCATTTCCCCTATATATATATTAAGGTTGATTTTGAATTTTATAAGTGACCAATAAAATTATGAAAAGGTCACATTTATAATGCACACATATGAACTTTTCAACATTTAATTTGAATAAAAAAAAAAATTTGGCCACTTGTAGCCATTTTATATTTGAAAATTTTGAATGGCTATAAACGGCTAGAATTTTATGCAATAAATAATTCAATAAATACATCATATTTCAACATTTTACTTATACACACACACACGCACACACACACACACACACACACACACACACACACACATATATATATATATATATATATATATATATATATATATATATAAAACAAGAATTTTTTCATGTAAGATCCAACCTCGCCTTGACAAACTGTTTCGTGTTTTTTTTTCGTTTTTTTTCATTATTTAATGTATTTTCTAATTTCCAAATTTAAAAAAATCAAATTTTACCGTTTTTCACGGAAAATGTCTTTGAAAAAAAAAACAAAAACGGTCAAGATTCGGATAAATATTATTACAACCCTCACGAGGTAAGGTATCAGCGTTGTTCCTGTCGAAATTTTTATATCCAAAATTATGGCAAAAATTATCTTGAAACATCTAAATTTTTCAAAAAAATTATCTAAAAGTTATTCAAAAATACACTCCATATCATTAATCCAGGAATTGTTCGGAGTATCATGTTTAGATTTTGAAAGGGGAGTAACCAGTAAAGATGCTGAACATAATGAAAGGGATAAATTTAATCATTTGATTTTAATTCAAATAATCAAATAATTATTTGATTTTAACGTCAAATAAGTTGTCATCTGATTTATTCATCAAATAAAAATGCCTCTATGAGTATCTCCTTTTATACAATTTACATTAAAAATATATATCCAATATTAAAATACATATTCAAGTGATAAAAATGTATGAAACTTGATTTTAAAAAAAGTTACCAGCTTATCAGTAGTAGAGAGAAACAATAACCAATTTTATCTACTTATTTTTCCCAAATTTTTCAATGTATTTCTACTGATAATTCCCTAAATTGCACTATTAATTTATTTTCTAAACCAGATGATTTAAATTTATTCAAATTATTTTTAAAATCATATATAATTGTACTATTTTTTACATATTCTATTCTAGTATTCCAAAATTCTTTGAGAGAAAATATCAATTTATTTTTTTGACATCATTTTTACAACAGTCCCAGCTCATGAATTTCCCATCCTATCGGAGCTATCAAACATTAGAATTCCATAATTTGTAAAATTATACATCTTGAAAGTTTGATCAAATATATAATTAGAAACCGTCAACCAAGTGTCAACATAGGTTTCCTCAGTTTTCAAGTTGGTCTAGCTGGCTATGTATGTATGTATTGCGTATATAGGCCAAACCGATGATGCTGAAAATTTAAACATTTACTCTTTATTATGTCTAGAAAAAACTTTTCCTTTTCCTTCTAAAATTTCTTCTCCCCCAAACAGGTTTTTAGTATGGGGTTGTTATGTAAGTTTATGCTAAACTAATCCCTATTTTGCGCCCTGCAGCAATCATGCTTGTTTTAGAGTGTAACATATCGATATCTCTGATCATTTTAAACAATAATACATTTACCTGACCACACATTTCTTCTTCTTAATCAGTTTATTAGAGCAGACATGAAAATACCGACTGGTACAGTACCAAAGAAATTCAGTCGAGTGAGAAAATGTTTTATCAAGAGATGACACATTTTGCTGGAACACGCAAGTAAGATTTTCCTAAACCCTTCTTCTGCAGCAACAAGTACATTTAGATATTTGTTAAAAAAAAAAAGAACCATCCGAGAAACAAAGTCTTGAAAAAGGTAACTTTCTTTTCAGAGATAATTAGTGTTAAGATTTTGATATAGACCATCCTAGAAGACAATAAATTTTGCATCTCATACCCTGCCCTCTACCCTCTTCTATAAGAGAGGTGCACACCACTTGATTTTCATCCAGTTCTCACTCTGCACTTGGCAGAATGTAGGCTGTTCCAACCACTTTGTGCAACAACCATTTCACTTATATACACAAGCATTCATACTCAAAATAATCTACTCCATGCTTACACAATATGACTATTTTTAACTACATATGAATATTATGCACTTATATCTACATTGTACTATTAACAACATTATTCTGACAAGTTGTAAAACAACTTTAAAAGCATGTTCTCTCTTTATTTCTTCTATGAGAATTACCAAATCAAATCATTATATTTCACACACTTTTCAATAAATACTTTCTTTGTTATTTTAAATCTAATTCTTTATTTTATTTTTATGGATGATCCAATTATTTGTTTACTTTTTAAAAGCTAAAACTTTGTTTTTGATTACATTTGGAAAAATTTTATATGCATCCTTCTCAATGAATTACAACTTGCTCTTATTCTTTTGATTTGATATCACTAATTGGTCAGTTACCTTCCTATTTTTGTGCCCGCAGCTATTAGGGAGAGAAAGGATCTAATCTCTCTTCTCTCCTTCAAGTATTGAGTTAACTCTTTCTTCATTTTCCTGGACAAACTGATGGCATCATCAACACTAGCCTTGAATGATTACCTTTTCTGTGAGAGCTACCACTACTGATTTTACACTTAATATCAAATACAAAGATTACAATTCAATAGTAGTTGGTTAAATAGCTAGGTATTTAATTTAATGAGCTTATACAAGTAACTACTACAAGTGATATTACTGCCTAACAAAGGGGGGGAGGAGAAGTAACTTATCCATTGATCACCCCTTTTCCATTTTTTTCAATTGATCAACCCAACATGGCATGCTGCCAAAAGACATTGGTCACCCGGCAGTTTCTATTGAATGATTAACCAGAAATGTCTCGCTTTTTATCACAACAATGAACTTTATTTCCACAAGATTTTTGTCAAAAATGCTGGTTGGAAGAAGAAGAAGCACACCAGAATAAATTGTTCCACCTGAAAAGATTCTGACTGGAACTGAAATAGGATTATCTTTACTTCTAACTATCAGAAATAGGTATAGTTAGTTACTCAATAGAAACTGTCTCATAACCATTTTTTTTTTTTACAGCATACCATGTTGGGGGTGATCAATTAAAAAATTTGAATTCAATTTATGAGTTACGTCTTTCGCCCTTTGTTGGGCAGTGATCATCACAGAAGACCAAATTTAAAAGAAAAAACAAGTGTGAATGCTGATGGACACAAACTAAGGGATTCATTTAGCGCAAATTTACATTGCAAAATTAATGTACCACTAAAATTCTATTTGAGGTGATTTGAAAAAAAAAGAAGTTTTTCCCTAACATAATAAGGGATAAATGTTTAAATTTTAAGCCCTCTAGCTCCATTGATGTGACCTGTACGCACTAACATAAATACATAGCCAGGCAGCTGGATCAATTCAAAATCTGAAAAAACTTATGTCGTCAGTTTTGCTTGATGAACTTTAATATGGGAAAATTATTTAATCATTTTTTGTTGTAGTTTCAACTGAATATTTTTTTCATTGTTACAATATGAAAAATTAGTATGAAATTGAACCTTTTTTTATTTTTAATTGCAACCCCAACCCTATCTTTAATCCTAACACTAATCCCAAACACTAAACCTAACTTATATCCTTTGTAGTTGAATTTCATAAAATAAAACTTAAAATGACCGAACTCAACAACATAGAAACTCTGTTGCCAAAAATATGATTGTGCTGCCACCCAAAAATGAGTACATTCATATGGAAAAGTTCTTTTGGCAACAGGTTTTTGATACTGTACAGTTTGATCATAAATAATGCCTAATAAAATCCATTTTGATTGAGTGATATTCCACTAGAAATGATAAAATCCTGCTATGTTTGGTTTTGGAGAAAATGAACTTTCTATAAAAAAAAGTGGTTATGTGTACTCATTTTGGGGCGACAGTGTAAGTAATAACTATTTGTTTTCATTTTTTTTTCAATATAGTTACAGTGGACTCCGATTATTTAGACAATGTTCCACTAAAAATGATCCCCCCCCCCCCACTGTGCTATGTTTCGTTCTATACAAGTTGTTCCCCTTGAATTAGAGAAATACTTCAGTATTTGGTGTATTAAAAAAAAAGTTGTTCAGTTAATCAGATAAGCCGGTCATTGGGTCCAAAATCGTTAATCTTAATATGGTCGTAATAACTGGAATCATCATTTGTAATTTGATTTTGATTTTAGCAACACATGGTCGCCTTTACCTAAAACACGGATTAACATCTACATTTCCTAATCCTCTTAATAACTTCAAGATACAAATTAATAAATGCCTCAGTTAAAGGCTCGACAGCTTGGAGTGATGAGATCCCAATGCTCACTGGCTAAATCCCTAGTGATCCCTAACTCTGAACTTGCGACAAACACGCCAGATAGAATCCAATCCATGACGGTGAAAGGTGACAGATTTGGCACGCCATGTGAAAAGAAGCAACCCAAGACCAAAGATTCAGAAGAAAAAATAGTATCGGTAGGTACTTCTATTATTTATAAATATATGCAAAGAAATTGATGATTCTTATACTTTAATATATGTCAGGTTTTCACTGTGGACGTCTGACCTTATCTAAAAAAATTCAATTTGTGAGCCTTTCAGCAATTGATGGCTTTAAGATATCTTTTGTGCCATGATTTGTTTAGTTTTTGCTTACTTAAGCATTGCATTGTATAATTTGTTTCCTATAGATATTACTAAAGACTATCGACTAATTTTTATGAGAACTGTTAATTATCTGCTATTAAAATGTGTATAAATAGATATAGACACTTTATGCAGTTTTTTAAAAATATTATTGTTCCTTTGCAGCGTGAGTATTTGAAATTGATAAACCTCAAGGGCAAATTTTTATGTTTAAGGTATGATATAATATACATATTGGTCATGGGCAAAATTAAAATTGTCGAAAGTGGTCCATTACAAAAAGAAGTTGCTGATCCCTCCTCTATGTATACGTGTGAATATCACAAAACAGTAATGAGATTGGTCTGGTTAGTCACTCAATAGAAATGCGACAAGCATCTTCATGCAGCATGCTGTGTTGAGGATGATCAATCAGAAAAATGGGAGAAAGTTGTGATCAATAAATAAGTTATATCTATCACATTTTGTTGAGTAGTAATCGCTAAAAAGTCTGAATTTTCAAAAAGACATAAAAAAAAGTATAAACAGAAAGGGGACTTAAGATGTTCTGAATTTAGTCAAGTTGTTCCCCTTGAATTAAAAATAGTTTTGTTTGGCAAAAATATCAAGTTGTCCAATTAGTTAGACCAGCTGGATATTGGGTACAAAATTGTTGGTCCCGATGAGGTTCTGTTAACCTTTGTGACCATTTTAGAATTGTCATCATATGGTAAGATCTTGGAATGAATTAGGCTGAATGTCTGAAGCAATATAAATGTTTACCTTCCTCGTCATATCAACTCTGTTTCTACTTTTAGGAGTATGAATGCGACCTTCTTTCTGAATTGGAGCATCTCAAAATCACTGTCATGGAACTTCAATCCAAACTCCAGGAGAAAAGTCGAGCACTGACTGAAGTACAGAAGAAGAGGAAAGAAGAGGTACTTTCCAATGTTCCCTCTGATTCTTTGAGTGCAAAAATTTCATAATGTGCCAATTTTTTTCTTGAGACAAAAGTATGTGTGCTCTGGATGCTGCTACAAGTATAAGCATGAAATTGTTTGAAGATGATTTTGGAGCAACCTCTCTCATGGCTATTAAAACTGTATTGGTATGTTTTAATATAGCGCAAGTTCTGGTAGTCTCTCACTCACGACCATCCGTACATACGACTGAAATACATGGAAAAAATGTTGTAAAATATTTGTGTTGATTTAGAAGTTACTCTCCTAAATGAAAAAAATATTTTTTTAAAATTTGCTTGGCCCAGTGTGTGTATAAGAATTCATAGAATACAAGAGAGTATGTAAATTATGATTGTGCATTAAAGAAACATACATTCTATGTAAATACCATTAATACATATTATTCTTGGTTGTACCTGTGTTTTATATTCTTTTTGAATATTACAAAACCATATTTTACTCAAGAAACATGCAAGGAAAGAGTGGAAAGGGTTGAATTTTAATGTGGGGAACGCTATGTATGTATATCTTTCCAATGCAGAACTTCTTTTTCTGAAAAAATTTTTTATTATTTTTATTGTTATTTGAAGAAAAAAAAATGATTATCTATTTGTTTTCTATATCATTTGAAAAAATTATCAGGGAATAAAAACTATGTTGCCAATTTAGATGGTTTTAGTTTTGTCTTTGTTCAAATTCATGAGTCTATTGTTGACAATATTTAGATGTTATTTTTTTAATTTATGATTTAAAGTCCAGTGTTGCCTATAAGATTTTCTTTTTTTTGAATTTTTAAATTTGACTGTGACTCCTGAAATCAAAAAATTGAAAATATATTTAGAAGATAACTTAGTAGCTATCCAGTTACCAGCGATTAATAATACCATCTTTTTATACAGGAATAGTAAATTGGAATTACATAAAAAACAATTATACTGTACCATTATTGCTTATTGACTATAAGGATCTCAATTTCAAACCTTCTCACCCTAGGTGAGGAGGCCCGATCTAGGGTGGGGACAAATGCCCCATTTACCAACCCTTGCTCCAAGACAGATACCCATTCATGCACCACATATCTGATCAGTTCTAACCATTTTGAAATAGTGAAAAAAATTCCTTGAAGAATTAATTGAATCAAAACTGAAATTGTTCTTCTATGATAGAATACACAATTGAACATAGAGAGGGCATAAAGTCAGAGAGAATAGTTTGATGACTGAGTAATGAATTATAATGAATTTATATGAATGGAAGATTTAACACGCCCCCAAAAAATGCTGGAGAATTTTTCCATCAATCTAGTATGAAAGAAGAAGCTGTTTATCCCAGATATTGTTACCAGACAGTTATTGTGATCAAAATCAGTCAATCCAAAGCATCTTATTCAAGAAGAGTTAAAAGAATTTTCAAATTAAAAAAACACCTTATGGTATGTTGATCAATAATTTTAGATAAAAGATTTATTATCTGTAATTTTTAAAATTTATTTTTATTAGCTTTTTCAAGAATCAAAGTTACCCCCAAATTCAAACTCCGTGCTATACTTACTTGTGTACTGACTAATATATTTGGCAAATGTCAACTTTGTACAACTGCCAGTTGTCAAGTAATCGCTATGCACACACAGAGAAACACATGCACAGATTTTTTCAATTGTAGTTAGATGTAAAGAGGTGTGAAGTTGATCCAACTGAGAAATCGTCATAGAATTCAAATATTATTGTGTACAATCATCTTTCTCTTACAAATAACAGAATAATGAAATAGTCTTCTAAGGGAAGTAACTCTTGCACAAAAAGTTATTACCCTTGGGCAGTTACAGACAAAGAATGTAGTTATACATATGGCATATTATTTAAGCAGATAAGATGAAACTTGCTTGTTGGCCATAACATATTCCATGTAAAATACTTTGAAGCTATATATAAAGTAATGAAACGATTCTTTCTTTCCCGGTTCTTCAAGAATCTAAGGTATCACAATACGATTGAAGAAATGACCAAAGAGCACGGCCTGACCAAAGAGGAATTGTCTCGTGCCAATTCAGCCCTGGATAGCATGAACGATGAACTCTACAATGCTGAAAAGGAAGCAAAAGAAAAAATGGACGTTTGGAGAGAAGAGGTTTGTAATATCATAAGAATCTTCTCTTCTCCCATTTAGTGACAGATGAATTATTGGGCAATATTTCACTAATCGTCACCAGCCGATTAAGCCATTCACAAAGTCAGGTATGGTGTAAGCATCCATCTAGATACACCTGGATTTATAAGGATTAAACTAACTTGTCTCACAGTGGATACGATAAAAAAGCAAAAAAGAAAGAAATTTAAAGACTTTTCCTTCATTTTGAAGAAAAAGAAGGCAGATTTTTCATTTCAACTTATTCATTTATCAAATCTTTTGTTATTATTTTTTTTATTTTGCCCTCAAGGTCAGAATCAAACTCATGACCCTCTATGCCTGAGGGTGGCTTGCTTAATGCACAATCGTTCTTATCACTAAGCTACTGGAACTTTGTGGCAAGCACAATTGCAAATCAAACTCTAAGACTCATCCCCCACACCAATCTTTTCTGTGCCATATTTCTGTAGCTCAGTAGTAAGAGTGGTTGGGCGTTAACAGAGCCACCCTCTGGCATGGAGGCTTGTGAGTTCGATCCTCACCTGGAACTTATTCTTTATTCCAATCAGCACTGTTAATTTATTTACTCACTGCCAAAGGGTAACTGGCCTGTGTTTAGTTGCAACAATAATAGAGATGAAGGTAAATAGGAGCAAGAAATGATAATAATGATTCATAATACCTCAGCTAATAGAATAGATGTATAAATAAATTGGATGTTTGAGCAAGGTTATAGATCAGTGTTTTCTTTTCGAAAGATGGAGAAAGAAAAAGCAGCACAACTGGAGGAGAAAGATGCCGAGATCGCTTGGCAGAAAGAGAAGGTGAACTCATTGAAAAAACAGATCTGTGATACGTTGACGGGAAACTCTTTGTACGTAACAGTTTTGGATATTTCTACTTGCGAGCTGATCTATCAATGGTTTGAATTTGATTAGATGGGGTGTATCACTCATTGTGTATGATATGGTTGGACTATCTTCCTCTACTATGCATTCCTTTATTCACAACATATCAAGTCACCTAATGGAAGGGAGACAACTGGGAAGCCTTATTATGCCTAGAAAAAACGTTTGTTTTTTTTGTTTTTTTGCTTTTTGAAAATTAACCCCCCCATTTTGATATTACGTGTTAGGGTTCAGATTTGTGTGTAAGTTTATTTTGAACTGGTCCCTTATTTTGTGCCCAGCATTGCTCTCTCTTGTTTTTTGTTTGTTTTTTTTTTTTCAATTCAATTCAATTCTATTTAATTTAATACCCAACAATAAATGAGAAAAGTGATTCAGCCATTAATCACCTCACTTTCAAATTTTTTAATTGATCACACCGAACACGGCATGCTGTCAAAAGATGTCAGTCACTTGACTGTTTCTATGTAGTGACTAACCAGACCTGATTAGATACATCTGTCAATTTTTTCATTTCATTTCTCATAAAAGAATCAAACAGTTTATTCTCAAACAAAGGTTTGTTTCTTCAGGATTCGCCAGAAACAGCTTAATGAAATGTCAAAGGAATTGGTCAAAGTTAACGATGAAGCTTTTCAACTGAAGCTAAAATCGTGCGGGACATCCAGAGTTACCAAAACTAACGATGTGAGTAGAGTTCTGTTTTTTCCTATCTTTCTCTCATGAAGTTATTCATCTATACACCAAAGTCACAAAAAAGATTTCTCTAGAAATGATAGAACAATATAAGTCGATAATGATAATCCATACATTTCATAATCGGCAACGTACATTTGTCTTTCGTTTTGCTTGCATCATGAGTGACGTCTGGTTTTTTGTGACTGAGTAGAAATAAAATTTCAAGTTATGTTAAACTTGATAGATTGATTTTTTTACTCACTTTTATCTTCCGGTCGGTTTTATATTCAGGAAATATTGGAAATAAATAAACAATGAATAATAAACAAAAAAAATGCTGTGAAACATATGTTTGATATTTTATAAGTTCAATGCAGCAGCAAAATTACTTGAGTATTGCTGTTATTTTTTTTGACGGCAAGGAGTAAACTAGCGATGATGATGATGATGATGATGATGATGATGATGATGACGATGATGATGATGACGATGATGATGATGATGATGATGACGATGATGATGATGATGATGATGATGATGACGATGATGATGATGATGATGATGATGATGATGATGACGATGATGATGATGATGATGATGATGATGATGATGATGATGATGATGATGATGACGACGACGACGATGATGATGACGATGATGATGATGATGATGATGATGATGATGATGATGATGATGAAGAACAAGAACAAGAACAAGAAATAAACTAGTGATGATGATCATCATTATCAGCAGCAGCAGCACCGGCGCCATCATCATCATCATCATCATCATCATCAAAACATAATAATCATTGATGTGTTTCAATTTATTTGTTTATTTTTTTTATTCATTTGTTTTCTGTCACACTGATTACCTACGAATAGTCCAAAAATAGATGACATGGTGTTGAAATTTTAAGCATCAAGTTTGTCAGTCAGATTTTGTTCATTGTGGGAAGGGGCTCAATAAGCTGCTTCTCCTGTAATAAAATAATTCGATATGAGAAAAAAAAATGTTATTTTCCTTTTCATGTTTCAGATATCCTGCTCAGAATGTAAGAACAAATTAATGGCCATGAAGTTGAAAGATATAGAGATCAACCAACTGAGGGGACGGCTCGAATTTGGTGGCATTGATTGAACAACAAGTTGATGGGTAATCATAATACACATACTTCCAGCTGTAGAAAAATTGAAATAAAGACTATTTTCCATCTTACCCAATTCATTCTGTACATCTTTAAAATCCGGTTATGTCCCAGATTAAATGCATCAAGTGGAGGTAACTCCTGTTTTTAAAAGGGAACGTCCTGTAATGGATCTGAATAAATTTAGTTGTTCCTTTGTTGATATTTTTACATTGTGGGAGAGTGTAACGCTAAATGTTTTTTTTGTTTTTTGTTGTTCATGAAAATTGAATTTTCTTATTTATTACATTTTCCCTCTGTTATAGGCATCAAACGATGCTCGGTCTTAACAATGAGTATGTGTGGAAATAGAGTTGTTTTATATTCATTTTATTTGTCGTCTGCTTAACATCACCCGTTCGATGTTAAACAGGGAGGACTAATGAACTAAATCGAAAAATATCTAAACATTTAACGTTTCACAACATACTCAAACAAACGGCGCATAGATAAAAAAAAAATTGATTAGATTTATTCAACTTTTTTATGAGGGGTAGATAATCATTCATTTTAAAAACAGGAGTTATCTCCTCTATTATCTATCAGTTCTTGATCATAGCCTAAAATACTTCAATACCATATGTACAAAATTTGGAGTCAAATGAAAAATTTGAAAATAAGATCTTTAATATTTTCAGTGAATCTCGACTGTTAATGTAGAAAGGAATTCAGTGGGCTTCATTCTGATATTTTTTTCTGCAATTTTAGAAAAATATTTCTGAATGATAAATTCACTTAGTATCAAAAAAAAATTCTGTTAACTTCAATCTGTTTAAATTAGGACGGGCAATTCAGCTGGTAAGTATGATGAAGAGTATGACTCTTTTTCCCAATTTATTTCTCTGATTGTAAAAATGGAGTCATCCCCTTGAAGGTAAGAATTCAGCTGATCAACATATCTCCTTTGAAACAATGGACCCATCCTCTTGATAATGATACTAATGTGTTGATATGTAACTGAAATTAAGTGGATGGGTCAACTGTTTCAAATGGTAAATCTCATTATGAATTGTGTATACACTTACCACAATCATAATGATCCGTTTCCTTTATCTCTGTATGTATCAATAATGATCCTAATGTGATCGTATGTAACCAAAATCAATATATATATATATATATATATATATATATATATATATATATATATATATATATATATATATATATATATATAATGTGTACTTTAGAGAGTGAGACAGACTCGGGAGTGAAGTTTTTGGTGGTAAGGTTTATTAATCCTTATATGTCAATAGTCCATACATGTTTCGGGATTTCTCCCATCATCAGTGGTTTGCGTTGTGTGAGTGGGAATTAAAATGTACCATGTGGAACCAGAGTCCACTGGCAGGGGCTATGCATTGTGGGTAGGTTTTGTTGTCAGGGCCACTATATATATATATATATATATATATATATATATATATATATATATATATGTATTTAAATGTAAAAAACGGATCATTATTATTGTGGTGAGTGCAAACACGGTTCATAATTTTATGGATTGCCGAAGTGAGAATATCTGAATCACATTGTTGATTGCATTATATGCAATTACATGTAAATGACATGTTGCCCAGGATAGCTCATTTGCATATATTGAATTAATAATAAAGAAAATATTGATTTTCCTAAAAATAAATGAATCAACAGTGTGGATCAGAATAAGGTATAAGTTCCCAGTGTGGATTCACCAAATATTATTCTTCATTCCGATCCACGCTGTTAATCTATTAACTCACTTCTAAAGAAGAAGCTGGCTGAGTTAAGTTGCAACAAAAAGCAACAAAAATTAAGATGAAGGTGATTAGAACAGTGAAAAGTTAAAGTCAATTGTGCATTTGGTGATAGAAACAAATTTGGTACGCTTATAGCCTAAGGCATTGAAAAAAGATTAGGATATTGAGCCCCCGTGACTCTTCAATATGTTTCCCATGGTAGCTATTTTTCAAAAAACTCTTTTCAAATTTGGAACTTTAGAATCAGACTTTAGAAATTTCGTTCTATCTTAAAATTCAAGATAAACACCATGTGTGGGGTTAGATGCAGGTGTCCACTCTAGAACTACCTTCACTGTATAAATGAGGCTGGTCAGAGACATCTGAAAGGTATTATGAACTCTTCTAGGCATACCTACCATGTGCAGGTCTGTCCAGTTATGTCTCCTGCATATGTGGAAAAGGTTGTGTCTGAGAGAGCAAATGCCAAAATGCATCCAAACTGCACAGCCCTATGTTACAGTCAAGGGGAGTACAGAATAGACTTTCTGGTGGTAGACTCTAGGTTTGGGTTTTTATTGTTATCACTTACTTTGAGTGTTGAATTGTGTCATGGCCACCATCTTGAATTTTCAATGACTTGCCTGTATTATCCGAATGGTAATTCCCCAAAACAATGTATGGTTAATAAATTCAACAAGTTATATCCTCAATATCATATTATATCTATCGCTGAATGGAAAATTGATCTGAAAACAGTTGTTTGAAAAAATGTTTGAAAAATGGCTGCCTCGGGTAACATATTTGAAATTCATGATAGCTCAATATTCAAATTTCTTTTGAATGCTTTTGGCTTTAAGTGTACCAAATTATACGCTTTTATTACAAAATGTACAATGTCTTGACTAAGCCTCCCTACTAGTACCAAAAAAATCAATAAAGAAAATATTAATTCTCCGACAATGCGAGATAATTTATTACACATCAAATATCAGCAGTATCTTTGGTTACATGTCTGTACCTTAGTTTATGAGGGGATATAAAACTAGCTTGACATGGAAATTCCATGGGTATTGACCACTAAGATTATCCATTATTTCATGCCTCTAGTCTTCTCATTCTGTCCCTATGATTTTATCTAAAGGTTATATAAACATAGATTAGTTTCATTTGCAAAAGATTTCCTACACCCCCTGTAAACTATCTAACTTTTTTCTGCTCCATTCTTTCATACCCTCTTATTAAACTATCTAATTTTTATTCCCTATCTCTCTTCCTCCCCTTCCAGTAAACTACATAACTTTCTTTCCCCTCCCCTCTCCCTACCCTCTTATTGAACTAACTTCCATTTCTCCCTCTCTCTTTCTCTCTTCAGTAAACTACCTAACTTTTTTTCTGCACTCTTTCTTTCTAAATATGTAATATTTCAATTTATATAATTTAGAGTAATAAAATAATCCACTTTGATAATGAACAGTGTGATTTTCTTGCCTTGCTAGTCGTAACACTGGACTCTTCCTCTGGGGGATTAAAATTCTGCTGAAAAAAATACTTCGTACCCACCTTTTCAAACTTTACACTCTACCTAGTAAACAAATTCAGTATTTTCAAGCTAAACCTTCTTGCCAGTGTTAGTGGGTTCAATCCACATTGGATCTCCCACGAGGGACAGTCTAATACAAAACTACTATTTTAATAAATAATTTGAAAAAAAAATGGATCAGGATGCATGTCATATAGTAATGATCAGCAAGCCTTACTTGCTTTCCACTCTTAGTAGGTTCAATCCTCATCGGATCTCTCAGTATTGATGGTTTGATACCAATTCATGCCAAGTTGATATAATGAGCAGTGCAACCTGTTGGTCTACAGTCCGTAACACTGGACTTTTTCACTCAGGGGTAAAATTTTTCTGATAAATATATCTCCTACCCATCATTTGCAACTATGAACTCTTCAACTGAAACAAACTCACTTTTCAACTTTTATTTTTTTATTCATTTGTTTTCAACTTTTTCAACTTCTCAAAAAAATCATTTCATAGAAATTTAAAATATATCTGTGAATTACTTCTCTGGTATTAACTAATACTTCCGATAATTTTGAAAAGGATTATTATCATTCCAAGAGTTATTTGAACTACTGAACTCATACTTTGTGTTGCTTTTATTGTTATCGCAATGATTCAGATAATCCATTCTACAGCCTTCTTCAGGTGTAAAGGTCATAAAGAACGGTGGCTAATGTACAGACTGCCTTGGTTGATAACTTGTTTCAAAGAAAAATGTTTAAAGTTAATATTTCATAATATTAAAATTCACGTTTAAAACATTCAGGCTTATTTATATAATATCTGGCATTTTATACATTTAAATATTAGAAAGTACAACCTTTAAATATTGTCATCAAAACAAGTTATCCATTAGTATAGTACAGCATTATTTGAAAACCTATAATTTAAAAGTCAAAAATGAATCTTGTGAAAAAATATTACATGGTGGAGAAAAATGTTTCTTATTTTTCAATTCAGCACCCCCAAAATAAACTAAAATCAACTAATATAATAAAAACAATTTTCCAAATGTATTCATATTTATAGTGCAAAATTATGTATAAACCTACATTTAAAGACATGTTTCCTGAGAAATCGATACATGATGGAGAAAAATGGTTTTGAATTTTTCAATTCAGAGACTGAAATTACATAAAAATCAGGTGAAATAATCAAAACAATTTTTCCAACATATACTTGTGTTATGGATTGTACATCTAGCAAGCCTGAAAGTCAGACCATAGATGTGCTAGTTTCTTGTGTGAATACCAAGCAAGGGCAACATTGTCAACTTGATTTTTAAGTTTATATCCAAAATTGAGTCAAAAAAACATCTCAAACAGAACATTTAGATTCTTCAGATGTATATGTATCTAAAATCTAGGATATAAATTACATATTAAATTAAAATTGACTTCAATCTTCGACATTTGTTTTATTAAAATATCACTTGATTTTATTTAATCTATTCTAATAAAATATCACTTACTTTACTAAAAATCATCTAAATAGGAATTTCTGTTCTCTAGACGCAATCAAAATGATTCTGTAATTTTGAGAAAAGTGATTATCATTCAGAGAGCTGTTTGGACAATTGGTCACATTTCTTGTGTTGCTTCTCACTGTTACCATGACATTTCAGACAATCCATTCTACAGCCTTCTTTATGTTTACAAAGATACTTTTTGTAATTTCGAGATGAGTCATTATCTTTCCAAGAATTTTCTGGACTTCTGAATCATTCTCTTTTTTGCTTCTGCTGTTATTATAATGTTTAATTCAATCCATTCAACAGCATTAATATACTGACCAGTTCAGTTCATTCCCAACAGTGTGAGCCACAGAAATGATACCATTCTCTGCCACTAATATAACTCAGATGATTATAAGTTATACACAGGGATACTCTCCAATTCCTTCCCTACAGCAATTTAGAAATCGGAAATTTGAACAGCTTTTGTGGAGGGTGACTGAATGATGTTACAGGGCTCAGATAGGCTCCCTGAAAGTAATTTGAAACCGAATAATATTTTTAGAAATCCAGAGGAATGCTACTTTTTATCCCAGCCTCTTCCCACATTTTCAATCTTATTTTTCTGCTTTTTCCATTTGAGATATGAAAATCATTGGTTTAAACTGCAAATAGAGATTTTTATGCACAAAACACGTTGAATGACCAAAAAGTTTCTAAGAAGTGCTATATTTTTGTCGATTTCCGATTTTTTTTTCAATTACCATAGTAAGATATTTCTCAAGAACTTAAATGATTTTGTTTTAAAAAAAGTAAATAGAATTAATATCTTTTGAATAGTGTTTTTTGCCTAAAAATTTCTAGCGAAAATAAAGAGGCCACACCAATGTTTTTTTTTTCATTTCAAAGATGAAGGGAAAAAGTAGAAAAAAAATTAGACTTTTTCACTTTCTGATGCTTCTTAAAAGTTAGAAGGGATATAACTCATAACCTTGAGCAAGTCAAATGATAGAGTCACTTGAATTTCTGGCTGGGATGCCTAGGATAAAAAGTAATCCTGTTTGTGGAGTCTTGCCTCTAGCAAATTAGCTTACTGAAAGTGGTATGCATTCTTATGAAGAGGATTTTTAAATACAGAGGAAGCTGTTTATTGTGATCATTTTAGGACATGGTCTTTTAGATAACAAGAACCAACTGATATCATTACGCAAAGGAAATGAAAATTGGAACAATTTGCATTCATTGTAATGAATTCATTGTTATAAACAACTTTACATTTTGAAATTATTATGAAATTTATTTTTTAATAACATGTTTCCAGTTGATCGATTTTGATACAATAACCATCTGATGATGTTATCTTTGATTATGATAAAAAGCTTCCTCTGTAGATTTTTAATGAATAGAAAGAAGAACAATTTTTTCAATACTTTATTCATTAATAAAATATCTGAACAGTCAATAAGTATGTTTACATTTATTGAAGAAAAAAGAAAAAAAAATTCCATATGTAAAAAAAATGACAACAATGTGAGCCACACAATGATACTATTCTCAGGCACTAATATAAAACTGATGATTCCAAGTTATACATAGGGATGCTCTCCAATTCCCTCCCTGCTGATTCCCCTAACACTCCACCAAACTATTAGAACAAATTTATCTGAAAAAAATCAACTATGCCAAATTATAACCAATTGAATTTTAGCATATAGACCCAAGTGCGCTCTGAGACTAATAATAATAAAAATAATAGATAAGACATCAGAATATTGTTCACAACCAGTTTTTAAAAGAACCCAAGGCTGGTGTCTTTCAGTCACACAAACTTTGCTATTTTTAGTATACCATTGATAAAAAAAACCCCTTTAAACATTGATATGATCTAAAGAAAAAAGTACATACCATAAACACTTAACTACTCCTCTCTCTCTCACACGCATATACAAATCGCTCAAATTGATAAAAAGCAGCATGAACATCTTTACCAAGGAACCAGAATGGTGCTCATCAATTCATGATGCTGATTATACTTGAACAGATAAGGTAAGGGTAAATAATGGGATTCCAGCAACACCCACCCACCAGGAGGCCGCTATCATATCAGAGCCAACAAGAACCCTTCATCTACTCCGACCCATGTGCTGACGATGATTAAGTTACTGAAACTAGTAAGCGAGAATCATACACATCAAAAGAAAAGATACCAAACCAAAAAATTGTAAAATGGAGGAATGAAAAAGTAAAGAATGCTTTCATAAATACATTCCGATTTTGTCTTGGATTAACCTGTAAGCACAAATATGAAAATAAATCTTATTATAATTCATTAAATATAGTACTATAATATCTCATTCCGTGTAAAGTATAAATCCCTAGGAAAATCTTACATTAATTGCATTAATAGATATTTCGAAATAATTGATTGAAATGACAAAAATTTTTTAAATTCTTTTACATCTTCAAACTTCAAAGCTGTAAAGCTTCCTATATATATATATATATATATATATATATATATATATATATATATATATATATATATATATAATTACTGACAAAAGAGCCTGGCATTATTTTAGGAACAAAATGGCTTTCAACATCATACCAGGCTAAGCTTCATTCCCATCTAATTTTCTGGCAATGATAACAAAAGATACATATGCAAAATAATCAATTATTTCCTGTGATTTTATAATTGATTCTCTACATGTTATCATTCAACTCTTAAATTATATTATTATTGCTTTAAATGAATTAAATTGTTAAATGCTTTTCTCTGTTTGCTGTTTTTACCATCAAGTGAGCTTAGTTGTGAAACATTACAATTGGGACCACATTTCCCAAATCGTGCCAAAATTGAAAAAATAATGGAAGGTTAGTTCATTATCTTAAAAATTTGAAAAGTACACAAAAACTAAATAATGATAATAAAAGTGAAATGAATTTATCTGGTGATAAGATACATTAAAAGTAATTTATACTGTTCAAACGGAAATTGCGATTTCATGTCGCTTATCTGTAGGATTGTCCTTTATTTTTGACAGCAATTTACATCCGCCCTGATGGATGAGTATTTAACTAATTATTATAATCAGTTTGTGCCCCCAAAATGTTACACTATAACCTCTTATTAAAGAAGAACACAAAATAGCTTTGGTTGATTGAGTGGTAACATTTTTTTTTATTCTAATGAATCAAGAAATTACTAACATTTGATTTGTTTTAAAGTCAAATTTTGACACTAGAGATCTACAATTTAATAATTTAATAGGCTAAGCAGTTAGGGACAAGGGTCAGGGGTCAAGAAGATAGACTGTTCTCAGTATTTGTTGATTAGGAACCAATGCCAACCATTGTCTTGTCCAGGGGGACGTACTGCAAAGTGATCCTGCAAAAACAACAAAGAAAGCAGAAGAGAATAAGTAGACAAAAAAATATTTAGTACAGGGGGTGCCAATTGAAAGGTTTCTTGTTTTGTTTTCTTCTAAAATGTGAGTCAAGTATTCATGATATTTAGATTTTAAAATCTACCAGAATTGAATAATTGAGAAATCACATTTAAATTGGCAACCCTGATTATGTATAGTAGACTATTGTTACTACAGCATCCTTCGAGATATGAGTGTTGTAAAAACAAATTTGCTGTAATGTTGTGTGGGTTTTATATGAGAAATCAAAAAGTACAAACAAAAATTACCCTTTCGCAGTCTAATGTCCCTAATATGGGTTACAGGTCTGCAAATAAAAATGAATGTACCTACAGACAATACCATGGGCATCCACTGACTCTTTTCCAGGGGAGGGTGTGAAGGATATATTCAGAATATATCTTAGCAGCAACCCTGTTATCAGTGAAGAATAATACCATTTTTTTTTTTATATAGGTTCATTTAGTTTGGGTTACATAAGACAATTTTACACCAATATCCTTTATTGACTATAAGCTTTCAAATTTCTAACTCCCTCACCTTAGGTGAGGCCTAGTCCAGAGAAGGCAATACAGAAAACAAAGCTTGGGTAAGAATTTTGCTATATTATCCTAAGTCCACTCACAGGTTCATGTCCGTGTTGGTTCTAGGGTAGAGGTTTTGAAACTCTGAAAACTCAAGAACTCTTTTTTATGAAGGAAACATTCCTGATTAAATTCCATATTTTGCAACAAAAATTTACTTCGGTAACTTACAAGCCTCAGTTTAACTTCATGTCGACTTAATTCTTATTAAATGAAGCATTGTCTGTCATTATCATTTTTATTTACTAATAGCTCTTTTATCCTATGTATATATCAAGTGTGTGCCGTGAGTAATTACTCAGGATAGGCAGTCAGTTGATCTTTATAGAGCAAATAGATTGTCAACAAAAGTCTTAATACACTGTAAATCTACAATATTACATTCAAGATTCACATATGAAGCAACGTAATGTTGAAGGTTTCTTTTTTTCTTTATTTCTCTCCTGATTTTGTAAAAACTCAACTAAATTTATTCAGTAAACAAGACCCCCCTCACCCCCCCCCCAAGTTTTATGTACAATTGGTCTACGATCCACCTCTTTAAATATGAATTTTGCAAGGGGGATAACTTTTTTGTCTTTGTTTTTTTTTCACACCTTTTTTTAGATCCATTTTATCACTTAGTACCTTCAATGAATAGCACTCTCAGCTCTGGACAGTATTTACTGATACATCATAAAAATCAAATAAAGCAGATTCTTTCATTCAAAAAAATATATATCTAAACTGATTTATTCTACAAAGAAACCTTTCCATTAATTATTAGAAATCAATGAATAAATACCAGACGTTTTGTTAAATCTAATTAATTTGTTGAATTTTCGTAGATTTCCCAATTGCATGTTTATTTTTCACTGAAAATTTTCCAAATGATTTTTTAAATGTTTTTCTTTTGTTCAACAATGACAATTTTTTAGATACTTGCAGTAAAACAGAATTTTGATATCGCTCTCAAAGATAATAAATTAAATCTACAAAACTAAATAATGAACAGTGTGACTATTTCTGTCCATAAAAATGAACTCTTCCACTTGAAGGTAACAATTTTGCTGATAAAAATATCTCCTAAACACCGGTTAGAACAATGGACTCTTCCACTGAAATGAGTTCAGTAGTTTCTTTTCTAAAATGAAAAAAAATCATCTAATAGAAATATATCCTAGAATTTCTTCACAGGAATTATCGAGTATATATATATATATATATATATATATATATATATATATACAGATACGCATATATATATACATATATACACATATATACATACATATATATATAAATATATATATATATATATATATATATATATATATATATATATATATATATATATATATGTATATATATATATATGTATATATATTATATAATACATGAATAAAAAGAGTAATTCTTACCGATCTCTTGGTACCGCCAGATTGCTACTGAGATATTCCACAAGAGTTTTGGTGTATTTGGGAGTGGTAGAACCATTGAAGACATCTATCGCTCGGATCTCGAGGAGGAGGGCAGGTTCATAGGTGTTGTTACGGCAGAAATATAAATCGCTTTGGATAATCACATTCATCCTCTGAAAGGGTCAAATTCAAGAGATTTCTCTAATGATAGAGTCCTGCGATAATTTATATAAATATATATTTGTACAATAGGGAATAAGACTCAGGAGTAAGAGTGTATGGAGACTTTGTTTATTGATTAATCCATAAATTAATTAATTGGTCGGCTACACATGTTTCAGGGGCATTCCCATCTTCAGTAACATGTTGTGTGTGTGTATCTTTCAATGGTTGAAAGGTGTCTGTAGCAAATGAATTTAACATAAAATGTTTTGCTTTGGAAGCAAAAATGGGAATCAAGGAGGAGGATTCCTTCAGGGTCATCATGATTTGTAGGATTTTGTTCTGTCTGTGGTGAAGTCTGTGTAGGTCTGTGGCAGGATATAATAGTAGCAGGTCTTGGAGAGGCCATAAAGATGTCAGGGTTGTAGGTTACAGGTTTAGTATTAGATTGTGTGGATAGGTTGGGGATAGTGCAGATGGTGGGGTTATATATATATATATATATATATATATATATATATATATATATATAAGTTGAACAGGGGTTATAACAGGCTAAGGTGAAGTTTTTCCTATGGGTCTAGGTGACTTTGAAGCTTCCATTATTGAATGTTTCTAAGGTGTGGGTGTGAGGATATTAATGGTAGGAGTTGTGTGTATTAGTGTTCTGTGTGGTGAGGGTTGTTCAGTTTAGTATTTTGATGGTGTGTAGTAGTGTTTTAGTAAGTTTTCTAAACTGCTTACTAGTGTTGGAATCAGGTTTTCTAACTCCCCTTCCATATTTAGTGGTAGGGGGCTTTCCTCATTTTTTGGTAGAGTGTGTGTGTGAGTTGATGTAGGGGTTACCTGCTGGTCAGGGTGTTTGCCTGGGTCTTCAGGATGCTTTCCAAGGGTCAATGTGATGGGTTGAGGGAGGATGCTACTCTTAGGGCTTTCCTTTTGCAGGGTATGAGGGGTAGTAGGTCTGAGGAACTTATGTATATATATATACAATGGTACCTCTTTTAATGAGGACATTTTGTTCAACAAAATGTTTTATTAGATGAAAATCTGTAAATGAATAATTAAACCAATGAAACCTCAGTAATTTGTTCTTAATAAATTCATCCAACCCCTAAAATCTTAATAACAGCCTTGTAAATAATGTATTATGTGTTGATTACTTCCTAAATAATGTATGAATATAAATAAACATTCAGATATTTTAATGAATAATCTTATTTTAACACACCGAATGTCCATTTGTCTAAAAGAAAAAAAAATCTCCAAGATACTAGATGTGTATCTAGATAATTCTAAATAATTTTATGAAATTTCATACTTTTCGTTTTCTCATAAACTGAAAATATTTTGCAAAGATATTTTATTTTCAGTATTTAGTATTATTCAAAAGTATTTGAACAAACAGAAATTTTGCTAGTATGACTTGATTTTGAGAGTTAAAAACTGGAACAAATTTTTTTGCGATCAACACAACAAGGTATGCATTTAGGCATGTTTTGTAGATCTGAATACCAAGAGGATAAATTATTCAAAATTTAATTAAATTTAATAGACACGAAAACTCTTGCAAATCTTTGTTCATGAAGCCAAGCCATGATATAAACCGAATATCTATTATATATCTATACAACACATCAATTCAATAATGTTCATGTATATTTGAACAAGCGCAAAGTGGGGTCAGTTGCCAGATAAAGGACTAAGCGGTATTCAAGCTGTGACTAGTTCTAAGCTG
>OY735242.1:32143834-32311334 GCA_963457665.1 Thysanoteuthis rhombus | reverse complement strand
TGGAGAGTTCTGATCCAATTGGTGGAGGTTTCTGCCTCACAAAAGATTTTAGATAGAAGGCAAGAAAGCAAGGGAGAATTGAAGCCATTCATGGAATTTATTTTTAGATCTTTTTTGATGCGGAATAAGATGAATGCTATGAAAGCTTTCGGGGTAGATCTAAGATTAGACTTGCTAGATATGATCTCAACTAATGATGAAATTTTTGTAAGCTAAATAAAGCGTTTTCTTCACTATTATTTCATTTACCTCTACCAACAAAATTTGAGTGGTATACCTTGATTAAAGCAGTTAATTTGTTACTAAATTTTCCATACTTCTCAAAACTGATCCGTTCAAGGTCTTATTATAATTTGATATGTTTTTTGTCCAGCTTATTCTTAGTTACATTAATTTGTAAAGCAATACCTTGAACATACTATATTAAAACCCAAATTAATCAAAACTGCACTATTCAAGCTTATAGCGCATGTATACACTTGTGTCTATCATTCTGTCCATCCGTCTGTCTATCCACAAGATATCCCCAACAGTTCTTAATGATTATTTCTATTGATATTCAGACCATCCTCACCTTGGTTGTTTTTCATACAACGTTTCGGCCGTTGCACTCTACGGCCTTCGTCAGGTATCATCATCTGGTAGATTTGGGAAGTAACGAACCGAACCCTTTATTTATCCGACGGGGGTATATTGACCGTACTCCCTCTTAGCGTTAGTAGTATTGTTATATATATATATTGTATAGAATAATAATAATAATGCCTCATCTCAAAAATTCCGAGATATACTAGTTCTCAATGAATTTGAAAGGAATTTTGTGGAAGAGCGGGCAATGGGCTATGAATGAACAGTTTGAATTTGTTTTTAATTGATAGATATTATTATTTGCATGAAAACAAGTGGAAAATGAACTGTTGACTGAATTTAAAATTCAACATTTTTACACATTGTGAGAATAGCATTCTCTCCTCTAATTTGTAGTATTTTATTTTCATTCAATTTTTTGTTAGTATATGGCATTGCCAGAGGTGTACACACTATTTTCGACACTGATAAATATTGAAAAATATAGAAGAAATTCTATTAAACATAAGGCAACACTTGCTTTGGACAACTTCATAAAAATTCAATGATATATATATAATGTAAGCAAAAGCAATCTCAAAATAACTATAAAAAAATATTCGATTGAATCATGTTCATGAATTATTGTCAACACAATTTGATTTTATTTGTCTGCTCTATGAATGTCATATCTGTTCCTGGGCTCTACTCAAAAAGTATTTAACTGTTGATTACATTTCTCTACAAAGATATATTACACAAGGTACTGAGAATCCATAGGGTGGGTGCTACTTGTGAGGCAATAAGCCTAATTTGTACACTCCCCACCTATGATGTACAAAAAAATGATGAAAAGTTGTATAATTGATATGTCATGTTTATTGAAAAGAAGAAGAAGAAGAAGAAGAAGAAGAAGAAGAATCATCATCATCATCATCATCATCATCATTATCATTATTATTATTATTATTATTATTATTATTATTTTTATTTATTTTTTTTTGCTGCTGCTGATTCCAAGTAACTAGTTTTATTCCATCTAATTGTTGTTGCCTTTTGTCACAATACTCGGGGTTGATACACTCTCCATTATTACTATTACTAATCAATCCCCGTGGGGAAAAATCATGGATATATGTGAATTTCAATGAGATTTTTATTTGAACAAAACAAACCACAAGTTATGGTTGACATGGAATATTTTGTTCCTATTGAAAAAGGTTTCTTCCTCACAAAAGATAGCCCCATAAAAGACAAAGTAGCATTGAAGCAATTCATTAGATCTTTTTCTTTCAATTTTCTACAAAGAAATTATATTATTAATGGATTTGTCACAATGTACAACCATTATGCTTTGATTGGTCAACTAGTAAAAAAACTGATCAATCATGAGAGAGAAAGAATTTTTTTCCTGATGAAATCTTTTTTAGATAAAGCATTTTCATTTGTAATATTTTATTTCTAGTTTTATTCCATTGTTGTCTTCTGTCTCAAGACTCAGGTGTGATATACTCTTCATTTTAAAAAACCAGCAACCAAAACAGTCAACATAGGTTTTTTCAATTTTTAAGTTGGTTTGGCTGGCTTGCTGGCTAAGTATGCATCATACATACAGACCGCACCAATGGAGCTAGAGGGCTGAGAATTCAAACATTTGCTCCTTATCATGTCCATTAAAAACTATTTTTTTCGTTTTTTTCAAAATCACCCAAACATGTTTTTATCGGGAGGATCCAATTTACAATGTGATTTTATGCTAAATTAGTTCTTCTGTTTTTGAATCTTTTTCAGTGATCATTAACTAACGAAAGGCAGAAGAAGTAACCAATTTACTGATCAACCCTTTCTTCCAATTTTTTTAATTGATCACCCCCAACATGGTATGCTGCCAAAATACTTTGGTCACATGACAGTTTCTATTGGGGCATCCGTCAAATAATGCTCTGGTATGTGCAGCAGTGTTCCCTCTGAACCTGACATTGTTAATCTTGTTACAGAGGAGCAACATCGTCTATTGCACAGCTATTAAGAATCATAATTGTATCCCGAACTTGTAACATATATTATGATTTGACTTAACGTGATCCATTTTAGATAAGTATGACCTTTAAAGGTCAAAAATTGCCTTTTATCATAATTTATTGATTAGTCTAAAAACTCAAATGCTGAAAATATATGTCTGCCAGAATATTCCTTTTATAGAGGAGGTCATGGCAATTTCAGGGTTTCAAAACCACTGATAAATGAAATAGAAAAGTTTCAATAATCACTTTAAGTCAGAACAGAAGTGGAGTTTAACCCTACAGCAGCCAGATTAGTTTTTTTTAAAAAAAGCATGAAAGATAAAAAAGATACTGAGATTTAAGTAAACATGCTTGAATATTAAATGAGAACAACTTGAATGTTTATCTTATCTCTTTAGAAATAAGTCCTTAACGATCTACATACAAAGGAGGTACAAGGAGGACACATCACTGGAGTCGTGGTTTGGTTACCAATCTAATCTCATAGACCAGTGATTCCCAACCCACCAAGATATTACCGGAGGTTGAGTAGGCAGAACTTTTAAAAGCCTGGGGTGTATGGGAAAATTCATTCAAATAAAAAGGGGTCTTTAATAATGAAAATGCTGGGAACCTCCATCATAGAGTTTTACCAGGGCTGACTCAAGAGTCCCTGGGCAAGCTGAATTTTGGTCCCCAAAGTATAGTATTATCTTACTTATTTATTTATGCTTTACAGTGAGAAAAATAAATATGTATTTCTACTTACATAAATGAATCTGTATGGCCCGCATGTGAACCCTAACTTAAAATAAATTCCATGAATGGCTTCAATTCTCCCTAAAAAACTTATCTAAGGAAACAGAGCTTTTATCTGAAATTATTTTAACAAAAAAACAGCACTTTATTTGAGTACTATTGGTCCAAAATAACCAAAAGAACTTTGAGAAAAAAAAATTTCTTTTTCAAGATTGTGCTCAGTGGTATACTCATGCAATTTTCAAAGATTGTAGCCCCCCAAATATGACCAGAGGTGCCCAAAGACACACCCAGATGAGCAAAGAGAGAAGATCCTGTAGCCAACTTGTCTGGTTGGTTGGTCAGGCAGGCCTTTTGCTGGGCTATGGTGATTTGATAGGAATAAAATGTTCATTACAATAATCAGGTAAATTCCCTTAACCAATTTTTCCTCCTAGCTTCATTCACCACAAAAGAAAATATTAATTCAAAAGAATTTTCCAGATGATTGAACTCTTTCTTGTTACTTTTCACAAACTGAGAAATATCAAAGAAGCAGCACACATAAACATACCGACTGAGTGTATAAGGGAGATAACTGTGGATTTCAACTTGAAGTGATATCCGTAACTCAACAGGGACAATATAAGGAAATCATGACCTAATAAGGACAGAAAGAAAAACACCTAAATCCTACGTTATAAGCTTTGCTACCTTTAGAGAGAAAAAAAAAATTCAGTTCACCACCATCACATTCAAATAGTACTGAAGAAGGCAGTAGAATGGTATGGCTGAAATATTGTATAACAACGCAAACAACAAGGAGTTTAATTGTCCAAAAAACTTTCTGATTGCAAATGACCCTTGTCAAAACTACAGACAGAAAATATTCAAGTGTCAGATGTTAACGAATAATCTGACATCACAATAATCTATACACAAGGAGGCACAAGGAGGAAATATCTTTGTGAAGTAGAGGTTAGCGAGCTAATCTCAAAAGACCATTACCCATACGTGTATATGCAGGAGGGGGATGAAAGACTATGTGCAGGGTGGGGATCCTATTGAGGAGGGAGTGCAAATGGAAAATTTTTTTACAAATGAATATGTGAAAAAGAAAACAATAAGAACAAGAAAGTGAGATGTGGTCCTGAATTTTTTCACTCACATTCGAGTCTCAGCTTTAGCGCTACAGCTGACAAATGAGTAAAGTAGAAAAATCTATTTCAAGAAATATTTGAGAGTTTATAAAAAATAAGATGGAAGACATCTTTCTTAGATTTGATGAAAAAGAAAAAAAAATTATTTTCCAGGTTAATTGATGAATACCTGGATCATTTGGGTTGTTCATTTATAACATTCCCTTCTGTAGATATTAAAAATATTTTTTCAATCAGGCTTCCTGTGAACAGGGGTGGGGCATTTGGAACCGCTATCCCCGTCTGGATCTGCTCCTGATATGCTGACTAAGCTAAGCTTAGTAAATACTTATAATCGGTCATGGAAATGAGAAGTGTATAGACAGGGTATGCTGTATATCTACATCTCAATATCAACATTTTTTGTATATTCAGTGACTAATACTGAAGACAGTACTGTTTACCTTATCCCCCAAATCCTTTTCCATCACTTATAACAACACACAAAGGATATACGCTTCCTACCCACAACAAATAAAGATCCCGTTTGGGTTCATCTGTTCAAACTAAGGGCTTTGCAAGAAAAATGAACAGGTTTTCCCCACAATTACCATTGATTTACATGGGAACATCTTTCAAGTGTTTCCAGCTACAAAAAATAACCTTCAACTTTAGCCAATTTTACATTGAGTGTAACACCCGCAGAAGCTCACTTAGTCTTTTCTGAAATCTTAGAATGCATCTTGCTGACAGTTAGACGAAAGATAAAGCACAGATGCTCACAGACACAGTTTCAAAGATATGGTGGCTCAAGATCTTTCGTCAAAGCAAAGTGGCGTAAAATGAACTTTCATAAAGTGGGGAATACCTGAATTATAAAAGTATTGGGTTGAACAAAACTACATTTTCAAAAATTGATTTTGGTTTTATTGTAACCAGTGGAGTAGCACTGGTTCACAGCCCTAGTAGCACTTTATCCTGGGGAAGAGCACGATTATCAATAAACAGGTATTTTGAGCCACAGGAGATTTTGAGCCCCTTCACACCTTTACCCAGGGGCGACTGTCCCATCTCGACCCCCTCTTGGCTCGCCTCAGATTGTAACAGCTATTATATCAGTATCTATTTCTCTCGGGTTGGCCAAAAATGTTTGTTCTGTATTTGTCCTTTGATGGCATTAGGAGCATTTAGTTTTCACCAACTACATTTGGAAAGATTGGTTTTGATTGTATTGTGACAGCTGTCATATCTGCATGCACTTTTTAAAAACGTTTTGTCAAAATTGGCAAAATTGTTTATTGATCCTAACAGATAGAAGAAAACAGGCAACATTTTTGGCATATCACATTTTTTTTTTCATTTTACCAAAAGGTGGAAATATGATTCAAATATCAAAAAAAGGAGAAGGTATTGTGAACGATCAAATGCATCAAAAGTGATTTGCAAAGATTCATGCTGGGGACTTCTCACTGAACGAAGTTGAGTGCAAAATATGACTCCAATTTAATGGGGGACCCACACATGTACGAGTAAATAAGAACAAAAAATTCCTGTTCCCTCAGCCTTGCTTTCTGGTATGCCACAGGCAACAGGGTATACTCTAATCCTACCCATCTTAGTGCAATGTGAAGACATAATATGATATACAGTAGTGTGGAGTGTAAATTTAATCAGGGGCCAGCCTTTCCATTGTTGAACCTATCTCCTTTGGATTCTAAAAGCCTTGCATCAGAAATATGAAGCAGAATAGTGTCCCAAATTCAATATAATTTATTTCTCGTAAATTATAAAAACTACCTAATCACTGCTCAAACGTCCGACACAGAAATAAATAATGAATTATAATGAACAAAACATAGCTCCCAAAATGCAATACAATCTATCAGGGAAAATATAAGGGAGGTAACTCAATGCGATATTTTGAATACGATGTTGAGGTCAACTAAATCCGTTATTTTATTTTGGGGAAGAAAATTAATGTATACTCTTTTTTTGTTGTTGTTATAAATGCAAGAGAGGGATTTTATATGTATTTATTTTTCCAGTAACATACATCGATTGATATTGGGATGAAAAAAAAACGAGCTCCATCCTCATCAGGTAACGGAAATTTTTCGTCAAAAAAAAAATAATTCTATTTAATTTCATTTCTGCACACTGATAGCTTAAATAAAGATCGAGAAATCCTAACTGTAAATAAAATGTTCGGAGCGCTGTTGTGAGGGTTGCTGTTTAGGCCATTTTATAGCTAAATTTGACAAACCTGGCTTTTTTTAAAAAGGCATTTCTTCATATAGTTCCTAGCCATTTCGACTTCATAACAATAACGTTTTCAACCAATTCTCTTTTTGTGTTATGTATTGAAGTATAACAATGTTTTGAAATACTAATGAAAAGAAAAATAATTGCTTTTATAAACTATGTTTGGTTATTTTTAGACTTATTTTAGCCAGAAACGTCCCCGACTATCTTGCAACCAACAGTGCACGTTTCACGAGACAGTCAGACTAAAAGATAATTTGTTTGTTTTTTTTTCCCCAAGGTCGAAAACCAGATACCCCACCTACTGACACATTTCTTTCTTTAGGGTTTAAAAATAAATAATCGATACAAAGATAAATAAAAATAACAAATTAAGTCCATCTCCGCCAACCTTCTGGTAATGTCGTTTGCAAGTGATATCACCCAAAACTTTTTTGAGTAGGCAAAACTTTTACTATCAATGTCCCATAAGTGTTGTTACATTTAGTATTTTCAGTGTATGCTAATATGAGAACTATTATGGGACAGAGGTAGTACTCACTACTGTTATTGATCTAACTATTGTTATGTAAGTAGAAAAAAAAGGCTTAAAACATCGTAACAGCAGCTTCTCTTTTAGCTAAAATTTTTCTTTATTTTTAATTAAAGGCTTCCTTCCAATCTCTCCCTAGAGTAAGAGGTTGGGGGAAAAATTAGAGCAAAAAGGAGAAATAAAAACAATTTGTCGAAGGGGTAGACAGATAAGTGGGGGTAGAAAGGTTTGTAGAGAGAGAAAAGACTGAAATCGAACTCACCTCGGGCGGTTTACTAAGCATTTCAGCGATCTTATTAGAAAGCTGTTTTTCAAATTGTTTTGGAATGGCAGATCTTGCCAAACTTGTCCTCAGCAAACACATAGGCATCTTCGCTTCCCTGAATACAAACTAAACCCGAAAAAACAGTTTAATACTGGGTACTATCCGAATGTTACTTCTGAGTTGTGACCTGTGCCGTTACAGCAAAGGACGAGACTTTTTAATTTATCTCTTATTGTCGAGATCGCAGTTTTAAGTCAAGTGGAGAGTCACGTTTTGAAAGATAAGACAAAAAAGCGCAAAAGATCCACCCCTTTAATAGCCAGTTAAAATGGGTGCATTGATATATTAATTAACTGGCACTGCACTTGGAAAATACAACAGAAAGCAGATTCAAAAGAGACGGGTTATATGTAATCGCTACGTGTGAAAAATCTTTTCTTTTTTTTTTTTTAAATTAAATATCATTTATCATTAAAAGTATAACACGTGTTCATTTCTTCACTGGTTACCTCTCAAACCAATAAAAACTTGTTGATTCATTTGTTTTTCAAAACAATATTTCGTCTCGTTACCACTTCTGAAGTTTCGCCGCTCAGTCGTTATATACGAAATAGATTGCAAACGTTTACCAAGGAAGGAAGGTTGAAGACAGACGTCTGCTTGGTGCCCCGTTTGAACCTCCTTCCTAGAACTAATATTCTCATTGTGGGGAGGGGATTTGAAGGTTGGGATCTCATAATCAATAAAGGTAGGAGGATAATCGTGAAACACAGTTGTTTTATCTAAGCCCAACTAAATATTACCGTATAAAAACTGTATTATAATTCGCTAGGGCTTACTCCATTGTGTCATCCTAAAGTCAGGTCAGGCATCTCCGTTAACGCCCAATTGCTCCTTCTCACATAGAAATTGTACAGTGGGTAGTACTTGCTTGCTCTACAAATGGCGGGTGGTATGCCTATCGTGTAACAGTGTTGTCACTAAGATGTATCATTAATGTACCTAACCTAATAGCCCTATTGTTCCCTACTCCTGAAAAAGTGTCAGCCGATACCCATGGTTGGAGACCCATTTTAAACTAAAGAAATTACAGTCTAGGATCTTAATCTTGAAGGAATAAAATGTAACAATGCCTCAAAACGTCGGGGATATTTATAAGCCCAAAGAAGAATATTGTTAATAAACAATGGTAACCCCCACTTTTTTAAAAAGAAAATAAACTCTCAGCTTAGGTGTCTACAACACACGGAGGTTTTCAATTATATTGATTTATTAGTCAAGTCAGTCACCGAGCCGGTCCGACATTTTTTAGGAGAAGCAGTTGACAATTTTTATTTACTTCTCCATTATACACAATTTATCACGAAACAAAAACGAAAATAAAAAACAAAATTGCTATTAAAAGGGGGATTAGGCTATCTGATTTTTTCTTTTTTTTCCAGTTTCTAGTTTGTTTGTAGTATTTTAATGCTTTATTAAAATTTCAAATAGCGGTTTTATAGAAAATATGAAGTGTTTTCTCGATATCATTACAGAATTTTCTTCGCAGAAGAAAAAATTGTTGATTTTCAAGCAAAAAATAAACGATTATTGATATGACATTCATTCAATCTATAAGCCAATGGAGGTGTGAGTGGCCGAGCAGTAAATGATACAGAGGATGGTAGTTCAAACTCTGAGCGGGACAGCTTGCATTCAATTTGTACTAATGCCCCTAGGGAAGGTATGAATCCATCACTTCTTTTCCTTCAATACGTCGTGGGCCAGCGTCACAGGGCAAGGCCACTTACCACCCCTTGAGGAAGATCCAAGTCCAAAAGGCTGATAACGAAAACAAGAAAAAAAAAACAGGTTTGGTGTGACATTCAGAAGAAACCGTCACGTAACCAACGTCTTTTGGCAGCATGCTTTGTTGGGGTGATCAATAAAAAACATTATTTGGAAAAAAAAGGATGATTTATGAATGTTACTTTTATCGCCTTTTGTTGGGCAGTGACCATTAAACATGTTTGAATCTTCAAAAGATAAAAATGATTAACTAATATGAACGTTACCAAGCACAAACCCAGGTATCCATCGAGCGTAAACCTACAAATTGAATACCCAATACGAAAAATCTATTTTTTTTTCGCGGGTTAGGGGTATTTAAAAAAAGCAAAACAGTCTTTTCAAGACATAATAAAAAGTGGATGTTTGGATTTCGAGCTGTACAGCTTTATTGGTATTGCTTGTACGCGTAATAATACATGCATAGCAAGCCAGCCAGACCAACTTGAAAACTGAAGAAACCTATGAGAACAGTTTCATCATTGATTTTTTTTCAACTAAGGGAGAATGACCTTCTGTATTTTCATAAACAACGAACGAGCAAGAATGATCCTGTCTGTGCAAGTCCGATTCTATTGCAAAAATCGTGTCCCGTTTTACAAAGTACCGCAGGAAGTCAAAAAAATGCTCAGCCATTGTCTTCTTTATGTTCATATAAAAGCTCTGTCCTTGCTTCCGAAGCTTAAGAAATAAATTGCTCTTTGTTCTATATGGTAGCCTTTGTGGACAATAACCCAGTTACATCCACGTATGCTTGGATGTCTCTTGGGAAATGTCAAAGAGCCTGCTTTCAGGTAGTCCTTTGTGAATGGCAATCCTTGCTAAACAGGAATATAATGGTATATTCTCTCCGGTAAAATGTCAGGATATTCATACTGTGGTATATATCTGGCTTTGAGAATATATATATATATATATATATATGTATATATATATATATATATATATGTATATGTGTGTGTGTGTGTGTGTGTGTGTGTGTGTGTGTGTGTGTGTGTGTGAGTTTGTCTAGAAAGTGTTATTGCTTAAAACACTAAACACATTGAAAAAACTTTTTTCAAATTTTTTTTGTGTCACTTCAGTCACTTATTTCCCAATATCTGTTAATGTAATTCATGAAACATTCTTCAATGTTTTTAAAAAATGTTTTACTCGCACTTTGATATTATAGTACTATGTGTAAATTCTCTCGTTAGGATCATCAGTAACCGTTTCAGGGATTTTAAAAACAAAATAGTTATATTACCATGGCATCCCAGCAGTGTTGATCAAACACTCCCCCCTTTCAGCAATGATTTTGATATATAGCTTATGTCGTACATTTATACAGGGTTTTATCACAATGTACTGTATATGGATGTTATGTTATACTATACATCATTTACATTTTTTAAATAGGGCTCACTTATGTAGGTTACCCCCAAAACATATTTAACGATGAGGGACCAGTAAGTATAAGAACAGACTCATTGTTCGTATCACTTCTATTGAGTGTTCACCCATGTGAATATAAAATCCGTTGTTTCAGTTTTAATCTCAGACTGCATGCAAACCAACTTATGACATTATCTTTAAGAATATTAATAACATAAAAAACTTCTTTGAGTTGATTTTCTACCAACATATTCAAACAAAGAATTTGACATTTTTTTTCACAAACCTTAAAGTTAATTTTCCACGTCATATGTGCGTGTGTATGTGTGTGTGTGTGTGTGTGTGTGTGTGTGTGTGTGTGTGTACTGGCAGCCTTGATGTGTTCCTTACAGATATGTTGTAAACAAGTTTAATGTAACATATGTATGTATATATAGCTGAGAGATGTCTTGCTGTCTGTCTGTAGGTCTGTCTCTTTGACATGCTATAGAAACCACCTAAACATGGGTGAAGTACAACCAAATGTGACATGCATACTCAATGGACCGAGGGGAAGTTTTTAAAGAAAAATGCTTTGAGAAAAAAAAATTTGTTTTGAAGTTGGGTGTTCTATTTACAACGTAACTATGATACTAAACTGAACCTTTATCTGCCGTTCAATATACAGATAACATTTTATATATTCATGTATAATAATACTTTAAGGCCAAAAGGTGCAGGGAAATTTAAGGGTCGAAAGTGAAGGGTAACTTTTTTTTCCTTTCAAGATGTCAAATGTGATGGTAGATTTGTTTTCTACTTTAGGGGATCAAAAGTGAAGGGAGAATTTACTTCTTTAGGGAGTCGAAAATGAAGGAGGCTTTTTCCCCTCCTTCAAGGGGTCAAACGTGAAAACAAAATTTTTCTCCCCCTCTTAAAACCAGTGATTAAATTCTAAAGACTCTAAAATCTATCGAAACGTGCGGACTTTTCCAGACTTATTCTGACCGTAGCATCTTCCGGGCTTTGGAGGTTGGAACTGAGCATCTTTTTGGCCTGGGGGGGGGTGAGTATTGAGCATCCTCCTGGTCTTTGACGCGGGAATTTAGCCCCAGGCTTTATTCAGGCGTTACGCTGGTGTTGCAGACATATTTTTTTAATGTTATGACCAGGCTCAGATCAAGACCACACTGGGCCCTACGCCACCCATAATTTTGGGGCTAACCATATTAAAATTATACGTGTTCTGTGTTATTGGCAAGGAAATTCATATTGAAGCATCAGTTTAATAATAAGATATGTACAAATATTTAAATTGAAAACTTGTGTTGGGATTTATTGTGAGAAAATCATTCAATGATTGTTTCAAACTGCATTGAGAAGGTGATATCATTTTCAATTGACATCAAAACTAAATCCATCAATTATTTCTGAGCCATTATTGAACAGAATCAGTTTTTAATCGTTGAAAATTTGGAGAATGGACGTTCACCTTCATGATTTTGATTGGTAATGTAAAGAATAATTGCAGAGCAGTTGAAAGATTTGCAAATGTCGATTTGACAACTGGATTGTTTTTCTGATATCCCAACAGGACCCGAGGATCACGATCCAACTTCAAATGGACCACAACTTCTTAGAAATGTTCAAACTCTTCCTTCCATCTAGCTGCAAGACATTGACGTATTTTTCAGCAAATTAGAAACAACTTTCACTTGCAAAAGATTATTCTTCTTTGAAGTCTTGATGAATGCAAAGTCATGAGATTTGGGGCGATAAACATGTCGATGGTGACTTAAACTTACTCCTGATTTGTCAATCATCAAAGAAAAACGACTATAACCGTTGTTGTGCACTTTGAAGATCTGCATCTGGTTCAGCAGAATTGTCACCTTGACGTCTTCTACAATTTCACATAGTTTCGTTGAATATCTTTCATGAGATTCTTTGATTTATTCCCCAATTCTTCAAACTTATCACGGAGCTCAGTTGAAAAAAACTGATGAAAACAATCAATTCTAATGTCAATGGTTGTTCTCTTGAACTGTCCAAATGTATGTTATGGCCAATATTATTACGAAATATATTGTTATGTATGAACTCTGTAGATCTATGCACAATTCTGATGTAGTGTTTAACCAAAATTTCAAGAAATGTATTGCTACGCTATTTTTCAGAGACTTTTGGTAACTTGGACCGCCATGTTACTTCGACTAAATGTCTTTTTATACTTGCATCAGAAACTACTACAAACAAACAAACTGGACTGGATGATAGTAAAATATAACGTTGTTACCTCTACAATAAATAAATAATGGTAACTATATTGTTTTCCAAATAACTAAAATAATTTGAAAATCTGTTTTTAAAAATTCTTTCGTGCGACCTGCGTATTCACCAGATTATAATCAATATTAATAGCTCATTCGGGAAGACATTGACAACCGGGACTTTGTAGATATAGAGCGACTTTTTCTAAAGCCAACTATGCTTTGCAGAGATGCATATGTTTTTGAATAATTCATTAACTTCTTATTGATTTATTCAGTGCAACAATTTGTTCGTAATTCTGGAATCGTTAAAGTGTGTGCGTTTGGATAAGTCAAATATTAACAAATCACTCCCCACATCATTTTCTCTTCTGAATAAAATCCTTCTATTATCCAGTTCTCACATTTTACACGTATCATATAAATATTTTGTGTTGTATTCTAAGCTTCAAATGCATGAGAATTGAAAGCGCTATTCCACTAGAGCTAATATGTTTTGGATATATATATTCATAGTTTTCAGAAAAAATTTAAGCAAATCTTGTACAAATCAATGAAATGTCCGTAGTGGTTCAAGTTAACAGATCAGTAGTTACTTCTTTAGTTGATCCGAACTTGACCATTTTTCCACCGTGACCAATCAGTGTTCTAAACGTTGCCCATTTTATTTCACCAAGGTCGAGGTATCTCACATACGCACAGTCACCTAATTGTGTCCTCTCTATTAGTTCAAAACGCGCGTACACCTTGATCTCTCATGAATGAAATTGCATTCCCTTCTTACTTCGCACGCCACGATGATCTGTCTTCTGATTCTCCTTACTTCGGGAAGCGCACATGGACCAAACCCCAGATGTTTCTTCGTATCTTACATAGCCTATCCGTCATGTCTTTTTCAGCATCAGAGAACGGGCCCCAAATTGTTCACACGTGATCCCAAATACATCGCCCACAACTTGGCAGTAAGGCATACGCACAGATACTCGGTCCCCATAACCATTTCTTGGTACGCTCCAAGCCTTATGGATTCACAGCAGTTCAGACACCTCTGCTCCGACACACGACTTCAACTATCACGGCAAAAAGCTCCCTACTTTCGCTTAGAAACTATCTCCTATATTTTCCCTTCTTCACACGATCGTATTTGCGTTTTCATCATATGTATTTCCATTTCAGCCCTGTATCGTCATAAATATTTATGCATCAAATGTACGTTTTATTTATCCATCTAAATATTTGTATGTGTCCTTTTTACTCTGTTTAATCCCTGCGTCCACAATCATTCTTGACGCACATATTTTCCCTGCTGTCAAGATGATCATATATCTCCCTTCCTTCATTATCTCCACTGACGTCCACGTGGGTGCCCACAAACACAACGGCCACCCATTCTTCAACGAGTATTATATTGAACCATAATACCTACACTCTCACTTATTGGAGTAATATTGTTGGAAAGAAGGGATTGTCTTAGCTCTTTGGACTACTAAATATTCACATTTCTTACAACGGGGGCGGGGGTTGTAACATTACAAATTTCAAAAAGTGGTCCTTGTTGCCAACAGATTTTTCACTTTTCAATAAATTCAAATTTCTGATTTGAATGAATAAGAAATTGTTGAAGTAACACAGACATTTTTAAAAATGTAATAGAGAAAAAGAATGGAAATATTTTTTTAGATTTCAAAAGTTCATAATTTGTAAGAAATATGCAATAAATCATGAAGATAGTAATGAGAAATGTTGAAATAAGGCGTCGCTTAGTAGTTACTAAAAAGGGGGAATTTTACCTATAAAGTAAAAAATCTCTTTATGTGCTAAAATGTATCAAGTAATCTTAAAAATTCATTATTGATCTTTTTTCCTCAGGGGAATAATGGTAAAATTTTATTTTGTCATTCATTTGTAGGCTGAACAATGTCGTGAGCCCTTACGATTCTGCATAGGCTTAGTCCGACCCCAACTAGGACTTTTTCCCTACACACGGTAAGAACGATCCGACCATCTTTTTTAAGGGACGAAATCGTTCAAGTCACCGCTCACCAATTCCTCTGTTATTTCGTCACCAGACGAAAGATTTTCCTTGCAAATAATTTGATGTTTGTATTGTTTATTAACTGAGTTTTCTTTGAGTCATATTTTTTTCAATAAACGAACATAACAGAAACTGTGTCAAATTGACTGAAAAATCCTTACAAACCGACCAATTCCAGAAATTAACGAAATTACCCCGGCTACATATAGCTTCATTTTTTTCTCGATAGGATTTAACATTCGAAAGGTAAGTTGAAAATATGAATGATATTGAAGATCAAGATTCGTTAAATTGAAATTAATGAAATTTTTTTATACAGATATTTTTCGATGTAGTAGAGTATACTTTCTTTGACACTTTTTGTTCATTTTTGAGAAAAATCAACTTTTTTTACACAGAGCGAATGCAAAGTGGGTGATCGATTTTTAATGTACGCATTATCTTAAACTGGATACCGACTTCGTGACCCTCATTGCGAACCATTATGTTCAGTTTTCAGTACGAATATCATCTCGACTGGCCTCTGACTTTCTGACTGCAACATTGCTGTCCCCCCCTCCAAGAAACTTACGGTTAGTTGTTTGTAAAGGTCGAGGGCTAGTAATAAAGTGTTATAGTTATACAATTACGGAAAAGAAAGAACTCAAAAAACTTCATGGTAATTTCGTATTTTGGCCACGCGTGGGAAATACGAATTTTTATTTTTTAGACCCGCCCATATATTTTCCCAGACCCGTCCACACAAATATTCGACCCTTAAAAATGCGTATTTCAATTGCGTAACTATGAAAAATAATTGTGAATTTTTTAAAAAAGTTATCGATAATTATCTCTGAATTATTGATTAAGTCCTTTATTGTTGATAAAATTGTTGTCTCTCGCATTATTGATTGATTTGAAGTTTATGTGTGGCTTTAATGTGGCCTTCATAATTTGTGCAGAAAGAGGCTCCAAATGTCAGAGGGAAGAAACGCTGTTTTCCTGCCTATATGAAATAAATATCAGCAGCAACGGGGCAATATACAGACGTAGTAGTAAGCAGTCATGTTAGTTACGTGATAGAAAATCCCCCCTTCTTTTAGCCGACCGAAGATTCTTTAAAAAATGTACTCAGTGGAGCCTATCTTGGGAGGGGGAACGTCCATATAATGAGGTCCCTCACCCAAATCCTTCACACAAAATCTTGGCCACGCTTGGTCTAGTCGTTCCAGACAACAGTCTGGTCTGACCCACACTGACTGATGGAATTTTACTCTCCTTGCAATAGCCATTTTTATCAGGACTCACACTATAAACCTTTTACATTTTCACGTGCACGCAAAGAACACACCACAATCTTTTAGAACGTTCAGTGATATTCATCAACTTTGCAATCTTCACTGATCAATCAACAAATAAAACTTGTGGGATATTTTGTCACTTCAACACACATATTTTACATCAATATCAAAGAACTATTGACTGGGATCACTTTAGCTTCCTGTGAAAACATTAAATTTTTCGCAAACAAACCCACTTTCCTTCTTTGTCCTTTACTTCTTTCAATAAAAGATTGGTCATGAATACAAAACTAGGATCTTTGAGTCTTTTGTTTAATTCATTTCAGGCTGTAGCGTTCTTATCACAAGAAGGTACCACACCTCACGGAAACTCTGGAAATTTTCAACATGACTTAAGTGCAAAATTAAGAAATATGTGTTGAACAGAGCTCTACATGTAAAAAGGTCGGAGTCCAGTTTTGATGATATTTGTATTGAAAACTGAAGATTAGGTGTGGTCAGTGTCCAGTTTTACATGATGCATACATTATGAATTGATCACCCACTTTGGAGCCGATACACTTGCTTCCCGTAAAAAAGTTAATTTTTCTCAAAAATGATTAAAAGTTCTTAAAATACCAAAGTTAGATCAGTTAATTCTACATAAAAAAAAATCTTTTTATGATAATATTTCATCAATTATGATTTGATTAATCAAGACTATATCAAATATTCCTAAATTTTGGAGAAATGTGACACAATTACAGGAGATAGCTAGTAAAGAATGTATGTGTTTTAAGATTCATGTATATTTTCTTAATTTAGGGCCTCTTTATAACATATGCTACAGGCATTAGTTTAATCTCGCCCTGTTCCTACATCATTTCTTAAATTAGTTTTTTATCTTTTTTTTCTTTACAGATGTTCCAGCATAAATTTTTTCTTCCTTTTACCAAAATGAAAATCATTTCTTAACATTAAAAACTTGAATAAATGATAATTTTAATAGTGACCTCACACGAGAAAGCCTGAAAAAATGACTGATTAGAAATATTCACATGATTTTATGCTTATCTGCTTATGGAAAGAGTGGATCAATATTTTCAATTAATTCAATGTTAAACAGCTACTTCCCAAATGACCGTGGAGAGAAGCCATATGCTGGTGGGAAGAGTGAATTTACGGTTTCAGAGAAATCACTGACGCAAACTGGAGAAGTATGTGCTGCTTCCTTTTCAGGGAAGCCATATTTGTTTGAGCATACACATTTGTAGAAGAGAAAAAAATGTACAAGTCACATTTAGGACAGGGACAAAGTGTGAAAATACATACTGGAGAGAAAACATATCCTTGTGAAGTGTGTGGCTTATCTTTCAAGTTGAAGTCAAATTTAACGATTCATATGCGAACACATACTGGAGAAAAACCATATTCTTGTGAAGTATGTGGCACTTCTTTCTCACAGAGGTCAAATTTGAAGCAGCACCTGCGAACACACACTGGAGAAAAACCATATTCTTGTGAAGTGTGTGGGTCATCTTTTACATGGAAGTCACATTTAGTATATCATATGCGAACACATACTGGAGAGAAACCATATTCTTGTGAAGTGTGTGGCACTTCTTTCTCACATAGGTCAAATTTGAAGCAGCATCTACGAACACATACTGGAGAGAAGCCATATTCTTGTAAAGTGTGTGGCATTTCATTTACATGGAAGTCACATTTAGTATATCATACTCAAAAACATACTGGAGAGAAACCATATTCTTGTGAAGTTTGTGGTGCTTCTTTCTCACAGGGGTCAAATTTGAAGCAGCATCTGCGAACTCATACTGGGGAGAAACCATATTCTTGTGAAGTGTGTGGCATTTCTTTTACATGGAAATCACATTTAGTATATCATACACGATCACATACTGCAGAGAAACCATATTCTTGTGAAGTATGTGGCGCTTCTTTCTCACAGATGTCAAATTTGAAGCAGCATCTGCGAACACACACTGGAGAGAAACCATATTCTTGTGAAGTGTGTGGCTCATCTTTCACATGGAAGTCACATTTAGTATATCATACACGAACACATACTGGAGAGAAACCATATTCTTGTCAAGTGTGTAGTGCTTCTTTCACACAGAAATCAAATATGATGAAACATATGGAAAAACACTGATTAACCACTTCCTAGCCGAATGTATGGATCTTCATTTCCATGAAAGTCACTTCTGATGTGACATAAGCAAACACATACTGGAAAGAAACCATATCTTTGGGAAGTGTATGGATTTTTTTTCCCATTGATGTTGAAATTAGCAGAACATATTATCACATGCTTTCTGTGAATTTGTCCTCTCCCGTTTCCTCCTGTGCAGGGAATTAGTGTTTGCAGCTCGAAAAATGTTTTTGCATTAATTTAGTAAAAAGTGCTAAAATGAAATTTGAATAGCCAAAATTTAAAAAAAAAAAAAAGAAGAAAAACACCAAAAAGATGCTAATATTGTCAAAATATAGTTGGGGGGAAAATTTCCCAAACAGCCAAAAGATGCTAAAAATGGTTGATTTTTTGTACTTCCAAAATAGAGAAAGTATTAAATTGGCAACCCACCTGGAATGAAATATAGGTAGATGATAATAAGTGTTTTTTTACAATGATACTATGAGACACTTTCTTGCCTATTGTTTACGTTTGACTCACTTGGCTTCTCTCTGACTCTCGATATAATCCCTGGTACTCAAAGGTTTTTTTTGGTTTTTTTTTCAAACAGAATTTAATTGTCTCTGATATGGCGAGTATTCCAACAATTTTTTTCATTTTTGATGCATCTTTTTACTGTAGCAATCGATACGTCATTGTTTCTGAAAGAAAACATCTCAAGAGGGCCCATCATCTGTGGGTTAAGGGATGGGGGAACTAATCCAAAGGCAACTGTTCAAGCTCTTGCGGGAAATTTACAGTTTTTCAAAAGCAATGGTTAGGCATCACCTAGCATTTATCGGAAAAGTGGAAAAAAATGGACGAATTCTTCCTCCTGAACTAAGCCCTGACAACAAAATGTGTCGTTTAACAATACATTCCTCACTTTTGGTATGGAACACAATGGAATCCTGATGAATAATCAATCCTGTATGACAATCGCAAGAGATTTTCTCAATGACCTGATGTGAAGGAATAGAAAAAACATGTTTCTAAACTTACATTCCACCTCCAGTAAGTGTTTGGTGGTATTGTGAGAAAATCTTCCACTATTTTGCAACCTGGGAAGCAATAACAATTCAATCATTCTCTCAACAAATGGATGAAATGCATTGAAAATTAACACGAAAACATCCAGTATTGATGAACAAATGTGGACCTATTTTGTTGCATGACAATGCCAGACCATAATTGTCAAAGTTGCAGCAACTTAATTGAGAAAGCTTAGATCATTCTCCAGATTTGGCAAATTTATCCTCAACAGATTATCACTTATTCTGGCACCCTGAGCTTTTCCTTTGTGATAAAAAGTGTGCCAATAAAGGAATGACTAAGTCAAATTTTGATACAATTGGTGGCTTCAAAATACACTAATTTTCATAAAGAAGGAATCTCCACACTTTGAAATCACTGAAAAAAGTTATTGAAGCAAATAGAGGCTTATTTACATTTTGGATTAATTTCTTCCTTTCAGAAATGGCTATTTCATGTGGGGCAGCCTAATATTTTAATCTGCATTTTCAAATGATTCATGTTGGAAACTTCATGAAAGAACATTTTTGAATATGTATAATACAATAAAAAATCCCAGTACAAGTGTGTTTTATATTCTATTATTCCATGTGGAATGTATCATCATGAGTTGGCAGTTTCTATGTTGTGTTTAGGAAAACAAGGTAAGAAATGATGGGCAAACAGATGTATTTGTCAAACAATGATTTTACTGACACAAAATCAGGTTCTTATGTTAAAGATAATGTCCATAAGGTAACAACCATGATTTTTCAAACACTTGCATTCTAGCTGGAAGGGAATATATCACCCATTGTAAAATGTTCTGTGGAATGTCAGAGACTTGCTAAGCCAGCACACGTACTGAAAAAGCAGATTCAGATGACCATCATTTAGATATGTTTCTTTTATACATGGATGCTGGCTGAACATGCCTAATAGACTTTGTTATTTGCAGGGCAAAAACAGATGCTGAAAGGTTCCTTTTTAAAATGTTGTTTCATTCATTATAGGTCAAGTTCACTGGTCGCTTCTTGATGATCCAGCGGTGCAGGGCTTGAAGTTTAGTCAGCATGGATCGTTGGTTGATGTAGTTCTGTGTTATGCAGTGGAAATTTTCATCAAAACAATCATTGTCACTATAACACAGTGTTCCTTAAATGTTTGCTTTGTTATGATGAACATTTCTACAACATGACATGCTGCTGCACTGACTAACTATCCATGCTGACTAAACTCCAAGCAGTGCACTTTTAGATCATGAAGAAGCCACTGGTGAAATGAATATATCTAAAATTGAAATTTCCTTAATTATTCAAGTTATAGAAGTCTGAAATTGTTATTCTTGTTAGGTGAGGGAAAATAGAGTCAAAACTCATTGGAGTTTGATTATGATATTAAAGATGAAATAAGAACTATAAGTTCAACAGTGCATCCACCATCTATTGTTGTAGAAGGTCTGGACCAAGTTTCATCTCAATCCAACATGATATGGCTGGGAAAATTGGTTTTCAACATTACTAGTTTTTTTGCTTACTTTTGGTTCTCCTGAGCAAGGCCTTTCAGTCACTGTTCACCTCAAAGGGTTAGTAAAGAGGTAGTTATTTATGTCACAGAATTGAGAAAAGCAGGAAAAAAGTTTGAATTGTTTATTGAGGTTAAAATCGTGAAGTTGGAAACACTAAAATATGACATTTAAAGTGAAGACTAACATTAGGTAAGACACTTGTTCACTTTGGATTTCAAAATATTTAAAGTCTGGACAAGATTTCATATCAATCCAACATGATACAGCTGAGAATATTGATGTTCAACAATGCTAGCTGTGGCAGTAATAGAAGGAGGAAGAGGAAGATGAGAATGATTCATCTGAAGATTTGGACCAAGATTCATATCAATCCAACATGATACATATGAAAAAACTAATGTTTAGCATTAGTAGTTGTAGGAGGTGAAAGAGAAATGAAAGATGATTCACCCAAAGGTCTGGACCAAGTTTCATATCAATCCAACTTGATATAGCTGAAAAAATTGATATCTAATATATTAGGGACCAGCCGAAGAGTGCTTAATATAAGCATGTTGGATGCATCTCAAAAGAAAAAAAGCAGTGATAAATTCTTGTGAAAAATTATGAGCGAATGTCCATAATTATCGATAAACACTGTTATTTCTGGTTCAATCAGACACTGGCAAAAAAGATGCCAGAATCTTTGCCAAAATGTTTCTTTATTAGAATTTATTAGCGATATGCTATTAGATTTTTTTATTTGAATGTATCAGTAACACCAGATAACTGACTTATGACATGAAAATATTATCTGTCTCTCTTACTCACTCTCTGTTGCCATTCTCCGTTTTTGTTTCTCTATCATTCTTTTTTTATTTCTGTCTCTCTTCCTTTCCGTCTCTTACTATCATTCTTTCTTCCTCTTTACCTCCTTTTTTTTCATCTCTCTTTCTTCCTTTTGCTGATTGAAAATCCAAGAATAGAATCTCTCCTTTTGTTTTCTCCTTTCTCTCTCTATTCATTATTCATCATTTATACTTCAGAAGGTTTTACAGAAAAAGTCTTTTTTGTTCTGAACCTCAAGTCATTGTGGCAAGGAGGGGAATATAATGTCAAACCAATAGAAAGTGTTTGACAAAAAAATAAGCACAGAGATCACATTGATGTGTATATCAGTTATGATAGAAAAATTCTTATTTTTTGTATTTAATTGGAATTTCAAAAGTGTTCCTAATTATTTTTGATTGCTTTCTTCAAGTAACCAATTCTTAGTATATCTCTGAATTTTTGAGATGAGGTATTATTATTATTTCTATTGATATTCGGACCATCCTCATCTTGGTTGTTTTTCATACAACGTTTCGGCAGTTGCACTCTACGGCCTTCGTCAGATATGTGGGGAAGTAACGAACCGAACCCTTTATTTATCCAACGGGGTATATTGATTGTACTCCCCTCTTAGCATTAGTAGTATTGTTATATTGTCTCACACTAGGATTGAACCTAGAACCATCAGATTACTTTACAGTAATTTGTCTGCGCTATATGTCCATGTGGTTACAGCATCAGACAAATTACTGTAAAGTAATCTGATGGTTCTAGGTTCAATCCCAGTGTGAGACAATAATAATAATACTAATGTTAAGAGAGGAGTGCGGTTAAATATACCCCGTCGGATAAATAAAGGGTTCGGTTCATTACTTCCCCACATCTACCAGATGATACCTGACGAAGGCCGTAGAGTGCAACGGCCGAAACGTTGTATGAAAAACAACCAAGATGAGGATGGTCCGAATATCAATAGAAATAACCAATTCTTGGCAGCAGCAGCTCTTAAGTTATAAAATTGAACAACCGTAGCCATCAAAGATGGCAAAGGGCTCTATCCTTTTATATATATTAGTGTTCTATTCTTGATAACACTCACTGAAATCATGTAGTAGAAAGATTGTCCCCTTTTTGACTAAGAATGGCTAGATTTTTTTGTTTCAAGCGAAATTTATAGCTAACATTGTTTTCACTATGAAATATCAATCTTCAAATCTAAAATCTTGTTTTTAAAACACTACGAAAAAATCAAATTAGTCGATCATCAACCTGCTACTGTAAATTTAATTGGACAACCTGATAAAATACTTTCGATGGATTCATTTACATATTTTTATTATTTACTTATTATTATTATATTACTTAAGAACCTACAGATTACCCTGGTATTTCAATCCTCATAGAAAACCAGTTAAGTTCATTGTTGCTGGTTAAAAATCACCTCCTACGTTGTTTAATTATACTTTTAGAGCTTGTGTATGAATTTTCGAGCATACTCAACATTTTCAGCTATAAAGTTAGCTGGAATGGAAATGACGAGATGAAAAAATCTAACCATCAGGGTGATAACTTTCAGCAATCTTTATCCTAAACAGTTTTAGTGCTGAATAAGCAAACATCGTATTTTAAATGAAATGAGCGATATTCTAATTTATTTAGTGCATGAAAAAATAATGAATATTACTAAGACTTTTTTCGCCCAATCGGTAGGAATGATCCGACCATCTTTTTTTAAGGGATGAAATCATTTACGTCACCGTTAAGTGTTTACCTCCGTTATTTTGTCACCGAACGAGAGATTTTCTCGAAAACAATCTGATGTTTGTATCGTTTGTCAATTGTGTTTTCTCTGTATCATTCTTCCCGATTTCAACATTATTGACCGAACAATGCAGAAATTGAATGAGAAATCTTATCAAACCCACCGAAGCACTTCTTTTCAGAGACGGATATTTTTTTAATGAAATTACCTCGGCTATATTTCGTCCTTTTCTTTTTTTGTTTTCTCGATAGAATTTTACCACTTAAAAGGTAAGTTGAAAAATAGAATCATACTTTCCATGTCTATGCTTTGTACGCCATATGTACGAGAATTAACTCTTTAATGTACATCTGCTTTCGTCAGTTGAAGTTTAAATTCAATAATGTTTTAATTCAACCACCAGGGAAAAGATTTGATCTCGGTATCCGGTGTCAAAAAACTGTCCATATAGATTATAGATATTTTTTAAAACTCTGAATTGAAACAGCCCAATACTGCATTCAGCGTATCAACGAAAACTTGTTTTCCTTTTCTTGGACAAATTGTTTGGAATAGGTTCATTAAAACGTAATGTCGGTATTTCTCAAGGAGATAACCCGGATATACTCCATACATGATTAGCTGCTTGGTTGTTTACATATTATGCAGCAAATTTTCAAATTGGCCATTTTGGATGGCTGAAAAGTGACAAGATTTTTATCATTGTTTAATTAACATTATCTGTGATCTAAAAATACTGTTTAGTGCCTCTAAATCCCTCAATTATTACCAGTGTTGTTCCATTACCTGGAAATTGAAATTACCTAATTAAAAAATTCAAAAAAAAACTTGATGAAATGATAGCCAAAAGTATTTAATTTTTTTATGTAGTTAATTGCAACCCCAACTCTAACACTAACCCTAAATTATATCCTTTGTACTTGTATTGAATAAAATACAGTTTCAAATGTTCAGAGTTTTTTGCTTTCATTTTTTCCATAATAATCTAACAGCAGTGACAGCTGATCGTGTCTGCTGAAAAGTTATCTCCTTTGCAAAATATCAACATAACTTTTTAATGAACCAATTCCTAATAACTACTAAAAATAAATGTCAGAACGAAATTTTAAAAATAAAATTATGTTTTTCAAAATAGGGTGTTGATATTTCCTTGAAGCTGATTGTATGCCCAAAAAGTAGTGTTTTTCAGCACACACAGACGTGAATAGAACTTAAATGGGTTTTTTTTTTTGAAAAAATGGAAATCAAAATATTTCTTGTCAACAAAATGCTGTTTAGACATCTACACAGGTTTTGACACCAGATTTTGAAAATGTTATTGAAAAATGATAAATTTGAAAATTTTTTAAGTAATTTTCTCGTTTTTGCTTGAAAACTACTGACAGAAAGAAAGAAGAGGTAATAAGTTCTTGTGAAAATTCACCAGCAAAAGTCCATAATTGGTTATAAACACTATTATAGCTGGTTCGAACAGACACTAGCAAAAAAGGGAACTAAAATAATCTTATGTTGTTAAAATGTTTTTTTTAGAGAATTTATGAGCAATATACAATTGAATTTTTTATTTGGATGTATTAGCAACCCCGAATAACTGACTGATGACATGTAAACATAATCTATCTGTTTATCTCTCACACTTTGTCTAAATAACGAAAAACGAATTTCAATTGATAATGACGTAGAATTGGGTTGTTTTAATCCAGCATTGTTGCTTTTTTATCTAAATTCAATCGAGAAGACATTAATTATTGGTATTGACAGCTTATCAAGGGGCAGATCAAAAGTTCCAAAAAATTGTAAGATTATAAGTGTAATTAAACATCAATCGAACATGTTTATAAAGAAAAACATATTTAGTTATTAAACTATACTAAGCACCAGAGATGGAATTAGATCTAACTAAATATCAGAAAATGGAACATCATTTAATGTATTTATTGATTTATTTAAATATATTTTCATATTAACAACTCCTCCCATTAAAAACAGAAAATAGAAATGGAAACAAATTATGTATTGTGAATGATACATTCATCCTGGGTTACGAACAGTTCATACTTATGAATGGACTGCCAAATTGACGATCTTTCAGCTACATATTCCAATTTAGCTAAAAAAAAAAAAATTTTTTCCATTTTATCCGATAAAATTTATGGCAGCCAATTAAATCTAAGTTTGAGAAAATTAAATTCCTAATTCTTTCTAATTTCTATCAATAATCAATAATGCCTGAGCATAATCTGATTTAATTAGGTATTTATCTGTAACAATTTTAGCTATAAAGTTAGCTGGAAACAGAAATATCAAGCCACTTTTCACTTTCAATTACATTGTTAGTATATTTTTTTCTCCTTCTCTCTAACCAGGCCAAAAATCGTGAAATCAGGCAAAATCAGATATCCATTTTTTTAAAATCCTGCACCAGATATCTGACCAGTTACAAATTCCAGTATCATCACTTTTTTGGACTCATCTTCATCTCAGTTAATTCCTTTTTTTCAGATAGATGCCATAAGTGGTTAAACTTTCCGAAACATCATTCGGAGAAGATGAACTAAGATGTGGACAACTGTCTAAAAATGCTTACACATATTGAAATAATTTTATTTAACTAATGTATATTACTATTTTAACTGACAGACCTGCTGAACTTCATGTCTTGCATATTAAGTTTGACTTATAACTGAGATGAGAACAATTGTCCTAAATATTTATATATGATAAAACATGACATTAAAAAATTTTACTTTATCATCCTGCTCACACCACTGATGAATCGTCCAGAATTCTCAAGCAAAAACTGTTAAAAAAAACTTTATATTTCTGTATCTTTTACTTACATTGTCTTAATTTGTATATTTTTTGTCTACATACCAGAAATGATTATGAGAGTGATATCTATGTGATTTTGATACATATAAAAAATATACAAAAATTGATACGAAAAGTTATTTAAAACTGAAGTCAAACCCACTGTACAAAGATCAAAACGAAAAGTAATACTTTTACTGAAATATTAGACATATTTGTCTTAATATCTGGCTGTATAGCAAATAGAAAAATAATCAATTTCTATGCAAGTAAAGAATGTATGTGTGTTAATATGTGTATTATATAAATTTAGAGCCCATTTGTAATATTTGCCTAGTCCCAAAGCCATTTAATCAGGTCCTATCTCTATATCATGCCTAAATTATTTTTCATTGTTTCTTTTTTTCATTACAGATAATCCAGCATGAAAAAGTATTGCCTTTTACCAACATGAAAATCATTATTAATATTGTAAACTTGAATGGATGATAATCTTAATAGTCAAATGAAAAAATGACTGAAAACAAATGTTCACCTGAAATTTATGGATCTACATTTTTAACTGATTCAGTGTTGAACATACACTCCCTAACTGACACTGGAGAGAAGCCATCTGCTTATGAAGAGTGTGGATCTACATTTTCAAATAATTCAATATCAAACAGGTGCTCCCCTACCAATACTGAAAAGGAGACATATGCTATTGAAGAATGTGGATCAATATTTTCAAATGGATCTTGGACAAAAATTGGAGAAGTATATGAATCTTCACTCACTGAAAAGCCAATTTTATTCAAACAATTACATGCACAAACTGGAAAGGATAAAAAGCTATGGAAATCGCATTTGGCACAACATATAGAACTATATACTGGAGAGAAACTATTTTCTTGTGAAGTATGTGGGTCATCTTTCACATTGAAGTCAAATTTAGTGATACATATGCGAACACACACTGGAGAGAAACCATATCCTTGTGAAGTGTGTGGCACTTCATTTTCCCAGAGGTCACATTTAGGAAACCATATGCGAACACATACTGGGGAGAAACCATATTCTTGTGAAGTGTGTGAGTCATCTTTCACATGGAAGCCACAATTGTTAAAACATACGCAAAAGCATACTGAAGAGAAACCCTATTCTTGTGAAGTGTGTGGTGTTTCCTTTTCAAAAAAGGCTGTTCTAAGGCGTCATCAGCGAACACACACCGGAGAGAAACCATATTCTTGTGAAGTGTGTGGTGCTTCCTTTTCACAGAAGTCAAATTTAGGGTGTCATCTGCGAACACATACTGGAGAAAAACCGTATTCTTGCGATGTGTGTGGCTCTTCCTTTACATCGAAGTCATATCTGGTTTATCATGCACGAACTCATACTGGAGAGAAACCATTTTCTTGTGAAGTGTGTAGGTCATCTTTCACATCAAACTCACATCTAGTAGAACATATGCGCACTCATACAGGAGAGAAACCATATTCTTGTGAAGTGTGTGGCACTTCATTTTCCAAGAAGTCACATTTAGTTAGCCATATGAGAACACATACTGGTGAGAAACCATATCCTTGTGAAGTGTGCGGGTCATCTTTCTCATCAAAGTCAGGTTTAATAAAACATATCAGAACACATACTGGAGAGAAGCCATATTCTTGTGAAGTATGTGGCTCAATCTTTTCACGAAAGTCACTTTTAGTAAAACACGTGCGAACACATACTGGAGAGAAACCATATTCTTGTCAAGAATGTGGCTCATGCTTTACATCAAATTCTCATCTAGTTTATCATATACGGTTACATACTGGAGAGAAACCATATTCATGTGAAGTGTGTGGATCTTCCTTTATGTTGAAGTCAGGTTTGGTGGCACACATGCGGACTCATACCGGAGAGAAGCCTTATTCTTGTGAAGTGTGTGGCGCTTCTTTTTCACAAAAGTCACATTTAGTAAATCATATGCGAACACATACTGGAGAGAAACTATATTCCTGTGAAGTGTGTGGTGCTTCCTTTTCAACAAATGCTGTTTTAAGGGGTCATCAGCGAACACATACTGGAGAGAAACCATATCCATGTGAAGTTTGCGACTCATCTTTTACATCTAAATCACATTTAGTGGAACATATGAGAACACACACTAGAGAGAAACCATATTCTTGTGAGGTTTGTGGGTCATCTTTCACATCAAAATCAGATTTAGTAAAGCATATGCGAACACATACCGGAGAAAAACCATATTCTTGTGAAGTGTGTGGCACTTCCTTTTCACAGAAAGCAAATTTGAGGAAGCATCAGCGAACACACACTGGAGAGAAACCATATTCTTGTGAAGTGTGTGGAGCTTCCTTTTCAGAGAAGTCAACTTTAGGTTGTCATCAGCGAACACATACTGGAGAGAGACCATATTCATGTGAAATGTGTGGGTCATCTTTTACATCGAATTCACATTTAGTAGAACATATGCGAATACATACTGGGGAGAAACCATATTCTTGTGAAGTGTGTGGTGCTTCCTTCTCACGGAAGTCACATTTAGTTAGCCATATGCGAACACATACAGGAGAGAAACCATATTCTTGTGAAGTTTGCCGCTCATCTTTTACTTGGAAGTCACAATTAATAAATCATATGCGAACACACACTGGAAAGAAATCATATTCTTGCGAAGTGTGAAGCTAATCTTTTATTTAAAAATCAAATTCAGGAGAATATATAGAAACATATACTGGAGAAATCATAATTTCATGAAGTGTGTGGGACTACTTTTTCTCATGCTATACTTAGTAAAACATTCGCAAACATACACTGATGAGATACCATCTGGTGTGGCACTTCATTTTCAACGAAAACAGTTCTAAGGTGTCATCAGCTAAATCCCACTAGAGAGAAACCATATTCAGCCTGACAGACTGGATCTGAGTGTTTTTATAGGTTGAGGTAATTTGAATGGCATGTGAGCACCTGACCAGTGGTAGGTTCAAAGCAATCATTATAACCGCCCATATGGCAACTGATAAAAAATGTAATACGAAGCCGATCTCTTCTGATGAGACACTCGGTAATTAAGTGAGTTACTAGATCTCTTGATCGCTGTACCTGCTTCTTAAGGGTAACCTCTGTAGAAAAAGGTCTGCTTCTACCATACCTTGTATGAGTAGACTCCATTTGTATATGCAGTCGACTGCAAAGCATTGTTTTTTTGGGTTACATTGTACCAGAAGATGGATCCTTTTGAATTTATTCTTTGAATAAAGGTGAAAAAATTATTTGTTGGTCTTTTTTTGCATCAAATTAAACGTATTTCCCAGCTGAAACACGCCCCATAAGATGGTATTCTCAGTGAAAAATATTTCAAGAGAGAATAGCTTAGGGTGTTCATTAGGGTTGGTAAACTCTTTCCTTCAGTTTGACTTTTGAGGCTTGAGATGCAAAGTGATTTTTGAGGGCATTTTCCCCTCCAATCTTCCAGTCAGTGTTAGGGTCATATGTGTTAGAATGTTATTTTGTCTCCTGAAAAGTCTTTTAGGCTTCATTTATAATGTTATATGAAGCTCTTGTTATTCTGTCTGATTGGGTTGAGTAATCAAAAGCCAGGGGTGCTTGGAAATCTCATGGTGTCCTGTATAACCTTTTTCTCTTCTGCAGGTTGCATTCAAAAAAACTTACGATACATTCAAAGGAAGTGATTTCTATGAACTGGCTGGTCCAAATTAGAAAAAATATTAAACTGAATATGCATGAAGGTTTTATCTGTTGGATCTCTGTTTCAATATGAAGTTTCTATGGAGTTAAGTCTTTTCGATTGTTGTTTCTCCTGGGTTGTCCCTTTATTTAAGAGTTGGTCTTATATATAGATAGCTGAATTTACAGGCATGTGAAACTATATCTGTGTCTAACTACTGTGAGTAATGGGTGTCTATTTTCAATAAGGTAGCATTAGTATAGTGATCTACTGCAAAAAAAAAAAAAACCTTGAATATTGTACAAGTAGTACAGGTGTGGCTCTTATGGCTTCTAAAACTTCTTTTGAGGCCCCACCACCTCTCATTGATGAGTTGAATTATGAGAAATAGAAAAAGGAGTCAACATTTAAGAAGTCATTTACTGGTAAACGTGCTTCGGCTATTGCTCTTTGTCCAGGAAAGCCGGTGATGTTACCCTTGATCTTTAGCAATAGAGAGGCTAACTAATGACAATGGTGTGGAAGAATTAATTTTTGAAGCTTGATTCTTTTTTTCTTAAAGATATAGACTATGCGTACTTGACTCATGAAAACCTCAAGAAATTCAAGACAAGCCCAGATATATCTATAAATAACTATATCATTGAGTTTGAAAAACTGAATACTAAATTAAAAGAACGCAAAATAGATATTCCAGATGTTGTGCTAGCATACTGTCTTCTGTATAACTCTAACATTGGTTCTAATAAGGAACAATTAGCTTGAGCAACAATCCCTAAACAGTCATACAGTAATATGAAAAAACAACTTAGAAAAAAATGGTTATTCTAGGGGATGTAATTCTAAAGGAAACCCTCATGGCCAGAATGTTCACCCACCTAATCGGTCAGTTCATCATAGAAACCCTCCTGATGAATATGGGTTTTTCTCAAAATGCGTTGTCAGCAAACCTATCTTTCATTGGGCAAAAGATTTCCTAACCGAGATAAAGTTGAAATGCCTGCATACAATGCTAAAATAAGGATTACAATGTTCAGCAATAGAGAAATTGAACACTGCCAAATCAAATCTTTTCTCAGATAATCATTAAATAAAGCCATTCTTGATTCTGGGTGTGTTCACACTATCTGTAGTGAAACATGTCTAAAATGCTTCCTAAACATGAAAAAAAGTCTATCCAAAAAACAAAGCTCTAGTAAGTTCAGATTTAGTGATGGAAATCTCTTTGAAAACACTTTCTTGCAAGAATGTCTCTTTACCAACAACTATTGGAAGTGTTAAAATATTTATAAAGACAGATGTCATCAAACCTGATCTACTATTAAGAAAAGCATGCAAAAAATCAAAACCAGAATTGACTTTCAACAAAGTGAAGCAATCATACTGAATAAAGTTATTTGTTTGCAATTTTCAAGATCTGGTAACAATTACATCTTTCTGTGGTAAAACAATATCTGGGAAACTTTGGTTAATTTTTCTTCAGAGAATTCGACAGATGAAAAGTATATAGTTACAATATCAACTTCGAGATTGTGTACCAAAACTATTATATCTTATTTGGTTAGTGAGGTCTTGTTCTTCCTCTTCTCAGCTGAGGTAGACATAGTATTCATAGGATTATCTTAGCTATATTTGAAACTAGAGTTACCTAGCCTTTAGTTAGCAGACAGTTTCCAGTTTTACTTTCAATTTCCAAGAGTTTTTAAGAATATTCTTAGTAAGTTAAATAAACACATATGCATTGTGTAAAGAGATAATTCACAAAAAAGCATAAAGTTTATATTATGTTGGTCAATGTATCCCTGTAAGTTGTAGTAGCCAAAATATTCAAACACGTTCAGCACTTTGTGTGTGGTCAATGGATGTCTTTTTGACCATGATAAAACACATAGCCAGAAAAACTTTCAAAGGCAGGGGAGAATCTCCCAAATCATAGTGTAGAAATAAAACAAATGTTGCTGGATAGATCACTTTTTGCTTCTATACAAGAGTTTATCCTCATATTAGAATGCCTGAAAACTTTGAATTGTAGTTTTTAAATCAATATTTTGACAGTGTGAATTAGCTTTAATTTTGTATAAAATTGAAGAACATTGACTTATCTAATAACTCCAATTGGTTCAGTGGCAGTAAATGAGGCACTCCTCAGACATTTTTAAAAGCACTTTTTTCTGTGTGTTTTTGCCACTGTTTAAACACAGAATTGAAAATTCGCAATAAAATTCATAATAGGTCCACCAATGAAAAATGAGACCCCAACAGATTCAGAATCAGATTATCATTACTATGGCACGTACACCACTCTTGTAATAGTCAACAGTATGGAGATTGAACAGTGCAAAAATAGTGTTGTCAGTCATTTTTCACCACTGATACTGGGATGATTGGAGTACCTCAAGTGTTTTTGCATTTAATTCTCTTCATCCTGTGCCATGGTCATGTATAAAATTATCAATGTTTGTTGGAATGTATCTCTACTGGGGTCCTGTGGTAACTTTTTTTTATTAATAGCATGAGGGAAGGTTTTTATCAACCCTCAATATAAGTAGTTTGAAAAAATATGTCGCCAATTATTTCTATGTCCCAGTGTGTATGATTTTCAAGATGGCTGCATAATACTTATACTGTCCATTACACATTCATTATTCATCTGACAAGATTTTGAACATTTTTTCTTGTAGTATCAAGTGCGTTTCATAACAACCAAATTCTACCCCAGTCTGACAACAGGAAAAGTATTAAAAGAACTCTCCCCCCACACACAAAAGATTTTTCAATGATTTTTTGTAGTATCAGGTGTGCTCCATGACATAGTAAAAGTCTTCCCTTGTCTGACCACCTGAAAGGTATAATTTTCAAGATTGAGTACAATGGCCTTATTACAGACATTCTTTATAAGTTTTAAATGATCTCATATAGAAGTATGCACTATACTGTCAAATTTTGTGATCAATCCCAAAATTTGACCACTTTCTTTGTACTCTGCGGCCCACCTTTCCACAAAATTTCATTGAGGATTTTCATGGTATATGGTGCAGACAGGTGGAGAAAATAATGAATTTTATTTTTGATACATTCCTTAATTCCATTCTGTCTTTCCATACAATATCAACAAAAATTCTCAATGAAATTTCAATCAACCTTTGTGGAATGGTAAGGGATGAGGTATGGAAGGAGTAAGTAAATTTTGAGGTGGATCCAGGGAATCATTTTGGTTGAGAGATATTTTTCTGTTTCAATACTTCAAACATTTCTGTATTCGCTTCTATCTTTCAATACAATATCAACTCAAGTTCTCAGTAAATTTCAATTAAATTTTTTAGAAGGATGAGGCACCAGGTAAGAAATAAGTTACAAAATTTTAAAGTGGATCCAGGAATTTTTTAGAAATATAAAATACACATCATCAAGTCTAAAATTATAGAAAGAAACAAAAATTAATACTTTTCCACAAAACCAACCTACTCCAAATTTTCTTTTAAACTCAAGTTGAAAAAAAATAATTCAAACCGTAAAAAAAAGTACGAAAGCAGAATCAGCAAATCTACCCCGTGCGGAACCCCTGATCTAGACACATGACTATGTTTCAAGTTTCTCGGCTCACAGACAACCAATTCCACTTTGTCTAGTATTATAAAGACTTGCATTAATTCTAAGTTATAAGCAAAAGACAAGTAAATGAATAAAGGAATATTTAATAATAAAGTGCATAATAATAAAGTGCATATTTCAGTACTACCTTACTTAAGGATTGAACTCACCAATCCCTGGATAGACTTGCCATGCTCGTCCTGTTTGCATGATCATGTATTTGATCATAATAATTACAAACCTTTCATTATTGGCAACTTTTAACCAAAACTGTCTGCATAAATTTCTTCAGTATTTAAGTCATTCTGCCTGGCTGAAGAAATACCAATATACTGTTTAAAAGATTTAAAAAACAACTATGTTTAAATGTCAGTTTATGTTATCTAAACATAGGGTACATTTTAGACCACATGTAGAATATGAAAGCAGTATCTGGTCTCCACATGCTAAAAAAGATCAAGAAATATCAGTGAGCTCTCAGAAAAGAGCTACCAAACTGGTGCCACGATTAGAAGATCTGCCATATGAAGACAGACTCAGAATACTACAACTTCCTACTCTACAATGCAGAAGATTGAGAAGTGACTGAATACACATTCATTAGCAAAATAACACATACGAGCACGCATACTCACTGCCAAATATACTGAGTAAACCCATACTACAAAGAACACTGAGGACAACAAAAAAAGGTCAGTCACAAATACCTAAGACATCACAACCCTGGTATTAGAGACAGATTTATGACATTAAGATCCTTTTCAATCTGGAACTCTCTTTCAGATGAAACCATAGACTCTGTTTCTATCAACATGTTAAAAAACAACCCAACAAAAGAAACAGGCTCACCACACGAGCATAAACATTTTTACTCACATCCTAAAGGCCAACCCCTTTTACATCTGGTCAATGAATATTCTGTTTGTAATCTTTATGATAACGTTTTATTTAACTTCTCCAGATACAACAGTTATCTTCTTATATAATGTACAGTGTGTTTTTTTCTGTTTCTCTGTCTGTCACAATGGACTCTTTCATTTAATAGTAATGATTTTGCCAATAAAGATATCTTCAACACATCGTGGACTCTTCCACGGAAACAAATTTATTTTTTGGAAGAAAAGATTTCCGATACAAGTTGTCCCTGCTTCTCAAAATTTTCCATAACACCACTTATTTGAGGAAAGATCTGAAGTGTAAGTATTACACAGTTTTTATTTTACAATAAACTATTATTGTGTAAGTATTCTGATGTCGAAGTTGAATTCAAAACCTCATCAGGAAGAAACTTCAACTTCATCTTTGTTCTCACTAACTTTCAGGAATTTTTGCCGTTTTTTTTTTCATTGGGGGGGGGGGGCTTTTCTGATACCCATTGAGCAGCTGTATCACTAAGGCATTTCATACGTGTTTGATTTTAGCAACCATCTGGAGTATAATGATCCAAGATTGCATCAATTTTAGTGGTAAACATGTTCATCTGATCCTGTGTAGGGCAGGAGGTACATTCTAGTATATTCACTAAACACATTGACTCACTCTGGATTAATGAAATGAAACACAGCAAACATATCCAAGATGACTGCTGAAACTTATATCCAGCTAGTAGTCAAGAATTTAGGACTTAGTACCAGCTCGCAGCTTTCCTTTATTGGACAACGAAGATGGATCACTTGAATTTTCATGCATAATTCAACCATATTTACATCAGGGTTGGAGGGGAATGAGTATTTGTGTAGCAATAACTGCAGAAGATTCACATGAAGCCAGATTGTCTGCACCTTTCTCCAAGTCTTGCTGTGGCTCATATCCCATCAAAAACTTGCGGAGGCCAGCAAGAGACAAGGTATGAAACTCAAGTTCTGTAACCAATTGATGGGAAAAACTGAAAGAGGAATGGAAAAAAAACATTTGATGAAAAATAAAATCAGATTGGTATAAGAAACTTATCATGACCAGTGGGCATCAGTGTTCTGAAGTTATTAATAATAAATGTCCCTATATTCCATACTAATTGTTTTTAGTTGAATCATAAACATGCAATCTTTATTGTTTTAAACTTCATCATAAGAATATTATTGAATACCAGTTCTCCTATTTGCCCCATTCTTTCTCCATAACAATTTTTGATAAAAGCTTTTCCATACATAAAGTCTATACTAGGAGCTATGATTTTTATAAATTTCAAATGTACTCAAACAGATTTTGACCAACTTTGGAGGTTATTATCAGACACTCCAAAACACACAACGGACAGACTGCCCAAGTCACAGGAAACACATGGGGTTTACTGACTGGAGCAAAGTTACAAAACAAGGGAGATACCTCATCATTATATTCAACTCCTTGATTCCAGCAAAACAATCACAGATACATTTGAATTTACATGAGATGATTTTCTTTTAAGAAAAGAAACTACTGAATTTATTTCAGTAGAAGAGTCCATTGATTCAAATGTTGAACAGGAGATATTTTTTATTAGCAAAATTGTTATGAAGTGGAAGATTCCATTTTATTGGACAAAGGGATAATAAAAAGAATCTTACTGTTCCTTATATAAGTAGATGATAGACATTCAAAATCCTTTCCATTGTAAACTCAAAATCCTTTTTTTTTCTATGAAAAGAAATTCATGATATTGAAAACATGGAAACTTTGTTTTTTTCCGGATGAAATATTTTTTATTCAACAAATGCATGTTACAGTTTAAAGCAGTGGTTCCCAATCTTTCAAAGGTAACTCCCCACTTTTGTCAATAAGATAATTGGTTTCCCCACTTCCATTTAAGAGTTTGTTGACAATGAAACCCTGATTTTTCAACACTACTAATGACACTGTTGATGAAAGTGTGATCAATACATTGGAATTTACTTTGATTTAACATGTTTTTCAAGCATTTTCTCATTTTAAAGTTCTATTCTTTGAAAAACACCAATATGGACAGCAATATTTCAATGCATTCCTGACACACTATATTCTGTACCTTATGTGTCAGCTGGAATATTTTTTTTTGAATTTTTACTATCCATTTGCCCATCATTTTCTGCCTTGTTTCTAAACATGACACAAAAACTGCTAATTACATATAGTATAAAATAATAGAATATTGAATATGCTTGGATTGGTTATTTTTTTATATATTAAAAAATGTTCTTCCATGAAGTTCTCAACATGAATCGTGGAAAAAATTAAGTAAAACGTAGCAAATATAAAAAACATAATCAAAAATGATATAAAACACTTTCAACACTATTCATTTCACTTCTTGATATTTTATTATTTGTTCTATTAAATGTGACTTCGATATGGCTTCTCTCCAGTATGTGTATGCTGATGATGTCTTAAATTTCCCTGTTGTGGAAAAGGAATGCCACGCACTTCACAAAAGTATGGCTTCTCTCCAGTATGTTTTCTCATATGTTTTACTAAATCTGATTTTGATGAATAAGATAATTGATATACTTCATAAGGATATGGTTTATCTCCAGTATGTGTTCGCATATGTTCCACTAAATGTGACTTGGATGTAAAAGATGAACCACACTCTTCACAAGAATATGGTTTCTCTCCAGTATGTTTTTGTTGATGCTGTCTTAGATGTGACTTCTGTGAAAATGAAATGCCACACACTTCACAGGGATATGGTTTCTCTCCAGTATGTGTTCGCATATGTTTTACTAAATGTGACTTTGATTTAAAAGATAGGCCACATATTTCACAAGCATATGGTTTCTCTCTAGTATGAACTCGTGTATGATAAATTAAATGAGACATCGATGTAAAAGATGAGCCACACATTTCACAAAAATATGGTTTCTCTCCTGTATGAGTTCGCATATGCTTTACTAAATGTGACTTTGATATGAAAGATGAGCCACATACTTCACAAGAATATGGTTTCTCTCCTGTATGTATTCTTATATGTTCAATTAAATGTGACTTCTGAGAAAAAGACGTGCCACATACTTCACAAGAATATGGTTTCTCTCCTGTATGTGTTCGCTGATGACGACTTGAATTTGCCTTCGTTGAAAAGGAAGTGCCACAAACTTCACAAATGTATGGTTTCTCTCCAGTATGAGTTCTCATGTGTTCCACTAAATGTGACATTGATTGAAAAGATGACCCACACACTTCACAAGAATATGGTTTCTCTCCAGTATGTTTTTGTTGATGCCGTCTTAGATGTGACTTCTGTGAAAATAAAGCATCACACACTTCACAAGGATATGGTTTCTCTCCAGTATGTATTCGAAGATGTTGTATCAAAGTTGACTTCTGAGAGAAGGAAGTGCCACACACTTCACAAGAATATGGTTTCTCTCCGGTATGTGTTCGCATATGTATCACTAAAATAGATTTGAATTTAAATGGAGATCCACACACTTCACAAGAATATGGTTTCTCAACAGGATCTATTTTCAACTGTTGTCTTAAGCGTGATTTGCATGATTTTCCTTCCTGTCCAGGTTGTTCACAAGTATTCTCCACCAAATTTTGCTTTTCTAAAAAGGAGGATGCGCATACTTCTCCAGTTTGTGTCCATGATTTCTCTAAAAATGTAGATCCACACACTTCATGAACATATGGCTTCTCTCCTGTGTCAATTGAGGAGTGTCTTTTTAACATTGAATTGGTTAATAATGTAGATCCACAAAGTTCAGCTGAATATTTTTTATCTGTCATTTTTTTCATGTGTTTTCATGTAAAGTCACTTACAAGATTAACATTTATTCAAGTTTACAATGTTAAGTAGTGATTTTAATATCGGCAAAAGTTGATACTTTCTTATGCTGGAATATCTGTAAAGAAAAAAAAGATGGAAAACAATTTAAGGAATGATCTAAGTATTGGGCAAGCTTGTCACATATGTTTTAAACAGGTCCTAAATTAAAAAAATATACATATATTTAACAAATATTAAAACATTCATTTAATTATTTGTATAATATTGATTCTTTTCATTTGCTATACAGCCAGATATTGAGACAAATATGTGTGCATTATGATCAGCACATCTGCTTCACATGCAGGTTCTGGGTTCAAGCCCTGCTTTGAGCGATGAGTGTGGAAAACTCACCACGACAAATGATATTACATTAAATAGTTGCTTTCTGGCATGCATATTCTGCCTAACACCTGCATTTTGATAACAAAAAATATTTTCATTAGCATTCTCTTTCAAAACAAACATCTGATAAAGAGTCTGCATGGTCCTTCACAAGTCTGTCCGCAAATGGTCTAGTGGATTGAATAAGTAATGAAAATATACAAAACAAAAAAATTAAATGTATAAAGAAGAAAAAATCAGATCATAAGGATATAATAAATTGATATTTTTCCCAGAAAGAGAAAAAAAAAAAGCACAACGAATGAGATATTAAACATCAAAGACGTAGTTTCGTATGACGGACAGTATCACGACAGCAGGGTGGACTGAAAGTAAGGGCCCAGTTCAGCAATTTACATAGTTAATAGAACATCCCTCATAACACTCTAATTTTTTTCTGTAGAACTGACACTTTTCCAAAGGTAACGGAGGTCTATTGATAGCGAGCACAAAAACTTTCCCCGGAGAAAAAAATTTAATATGGTTTTGGACTGTAACTGAACTTACGAATCTTAATCTAAATTTGATGCGTAGAAAATACCTTATTTAGTTCTATTACGTCTGGTGTGTAAAAAAAAAGTTACCTTGTTCACATTTACTGGCGAACATAAAAGTAAATTTCTATATTTTTCAACTTACCTTTCAAAAGTTAATTTCTATCGAGAAAGCCAAAGAAGAAAAAAAGGACCAAATATAGAGCCGAAGTAATTTCGTTAAGAAAACTCTCTGAAAGTGATTTCCGAATTTGGTCAGTTTGTTAGTATATCTCAGTCAATTTCACACATTTTCTGTATCAATTGTTCGATAACGTTGAAGTTGAGAAGAATGATACAAACAAACATAATAACCAGACAATAAAATATCAAATTATTAGCGCGAAAATATTTCATCAGGGTTACGAAGTAACAAGCAGCAAGATGAAACTCTAAGCGGTGATAAAAATAATTTCGTCCCTCAAAAAAGATGATCAGATCGTTCTTGCCGATTGTATGAAAAAAAGTCAAGAATAGTACGTATCATTTTCAACTAACTAAATAAATTGAAATATTGTTCATTTTATTGAAATATTACATATTTTGATACAATAAATAGAATACATTGAAATGATAATTGTTTTATATATTTTCTGCTATGACAAACATCAACTTTCAATCAGTCTTTTGAATCGGGTTGTAGCGTTTATGATGAAAATTATTGATAGATAGAGTAGGCAAAAAAAGTTGATACCTCCATCTTTCTTTTACGTCAGACTGCGTCATATAATTCTTGTTTCTCAATCGATCAATTCCCGAATAAAATAATGAAGAGGAAATAGATACAGAGGAAAAATAAAAGAAAATAAGCTTTTTTTAAAAAAAAGAAATACATACACATACCCCCATATATAAATATATATTGTGTCATTCACGGACAACTGTTTCGACGTATTTTATCTCTTCAAGTGTGGCTGAAGACTTTCCAATATACCATCTGGTACCGCGAGGCAGAATTGAAACTTTTGCATCGGAGCCGGAGGCCAAAATCCTACCTTTGGACTACTGAACTGGACAGTGAATGAGGCCGAATTTAAGCGATATATCTATTTACACAGAAATTCCTCATCCACCAGAGTGCTCAATTCCTATGGAAGAGCATTGGGTTAGGGTTGATTTTTTAAAAATGATTTTATGATGTTGTGCGATTTTTCCCCCCCCTCTCTCTCTCTCTCTCTCTCTCTCTCTCTCTCTCTCTCTCTCTCTCTCTCTCTCTCTCTCTCTCTCTCTCTCAAGAACGCTATTGACCGTTTCAAAAAAAGTCTGAACGAAAGAAACTTTTATCGCCTTTCGTTGCAGTTAAATTTACAGGAGAAGTATTATTTTTTTAAGCAGGAAATATTTCAATTTATTGTATTTACTGTATTAAAATTGGTGACATTTCAAAGAAATAGGAAATCTTTCAATTTATTTAGTTGATAGAAAAATAATAGATAAGACTCAGACTTTTTTCGTACACTCGTTAATGATCCAACCATCTTTTTCTAAGGAAGGAAACGATTTCCATCACCGCTTTGTGTTATTCTTAGCATTATTTAATCACCAGACAAAATATTTTCTCGTAAATAGTTATATATTTATAGCGTTTATAAATTGTGTTTTCTTCGTGCCATTCTTTTCAACTTTAGCTTTATTGAATGAACAATACAGAAACTGAGTGAAATTGACTGAAAAATCCTTACAAGCCGACCATATTCGGAAATCACTTCTTTCAGAGACGGGTTTGGTTTTTTTTACGAAATTGCCTTAACCATTTTTCGGCACGATAGAATTTATCATTTGAAAGGTAAGTTGAAAAATAAAATCATATTTTTCTATGTCGGCCTGTTGTGAGAGAACTATTCCTGTAATGGAAATCTGCTTTTTTTTGTCCAATTGAAGTTTAAATTAAAAGTCACTGTTATTCCGCTTTCGACTGCTATTTTTAAATTGGTTAGAAAAATGATTGATTCTTGAAAATTTTTGTTCTATTCTTTCAATGTTTGGGACACTCAGGAATTTTGTTAATTATAATGCAATGATAATGATTGATTAAATATAATCTTTGCAAAAAGAATATCCAAGAAATTAGGGGATTTTTTTTCAAGAAAAGCTTTTCATAAGTATGGAACTCAAAAACTATCCCTAGCAAAACAAAGTTGCCAAGAACATCTATGTTTTACTTTATTTTTCTGTTATTTTAACTTCCTGAGTAAGGCATTTTGACAGAGACTCCTCAGCTTGGGGGGGGGGGGATAAACAGAATCAATATTTCCATGGACTTACCTTTCATATTTGTAAAATTAATAATGCCCAAAAGTTTTGAGTAAAATGAATCATCAAATGAATTGAAGGTTGGGTGTGGGGAGGGTACAGTTAAAAGGACAGAAGATTCTTTTAGGAAATTTAGAGTGGAAATTTTTTTTGTTGTTTATTACATAAGTACTGAAAATTTAGGCAAAATTCTATAAATAGTTGATCTTTTGGTAATTTTTTCAATTCAAGTATTTTTGTGTTTGAAATTTTTCAATTACAAATGTTTTGTTAACATTATCGCAACATTTACATTATTTTCTAAGAAATCTCAAGTACACAATTTTTTTCTCATATTTTTCTCCAATCGTTCATCTTACTAATAGAATAAATATTCTGATGATAAAGTTCAATTTCATATGATTTTACCCTTCTTTTTGCAAGATGTTGATTTCTGGTGAATATATCAGTGAAGTACACATAGTAGTCTACACAATTTAGACTGAATAAGCATGCCAGAAAGCTGCTATCTATTGTATTGCTTTCATGCATGCAAGAAATGTGAGAAGAAGCTTAAAGAATTTCCATTTAAAGTACACACCTTTAATGATTCCTGTACACATTAAAAGTTAATTTTTATCTGAATTTTTTAGATGAGGGAATATCATTTTTCAAATGGTATCATAATTGGTGATAAGATTTCCCAACATCACCACTTACAAACAATGAACTTAGATGAGGACAACAGTCTGGAACACTTATACATGATTTTTTTTTTTTTTAACGAATGTATGTTACAGTTAAATCAGACTGACCTGCTCAGACTTCTAAACTAGTCACATGTCTTCTTGGCTTGAATATTGACTTTAACACAACAGCAATGAGAACAACAATCCAAAAACACTTATATATAATTTTAAAAGTACATTAAGAAATTTTACTTAATTATTTGGCACACACAACTGATGAATTTTTTCAAATTCACAAGCAAAGGCTGTTCAAGAAAAACTTCATATTTCTCAATTTCTATATTTTTCACTTACGTTATTCCTTGATTTATATATCTTTTACCTACATACCTGTAATTAGCATATATATGGTATCTGTGTGAGTGTGATACATATATGACTTGTACGAAAAAGTGTTTGAAACTGAAGCCATAGATCATATAAAAAAAGGGAATGCTTTTATTGGAATATCTCATTCTCTGGCTGTATAGCAAATGGAAAAAAAATCAATTTCTATGCAAGTAAAAATGTATGTTTTAATATATATGTATCTTTGTTAAATTTACGCTACAGGCCCAACACCAGCTTAATCCCACCCTATTACTATATCATTCCTCAAATCATTTATCATCTTTTTTTTTCTTTACAGATGTTCGAGCATTAAGTATTTTTGCCATTTACCTAGAGGAAAATCATTTCTTGACATTGTAAATTTGGATGAAGGCTAATTTTAATTGTGACCTTATTAGAGATAACCTGAAAAAATGACTGAAAACATATTCACCTAAAAATTGTAGGTCTATATTTTCAACTACATAAATATTGAACAGTAACTCCCTAACTGACACTGTGGAGAAAAACCATATTCTATTGAAGAGAGTGTATCTACATTTTTAGAGAAATCATGGATACAAAGCGGAGAAATATGTGAAGCTTCCTTCTCAGGACTGCCAAATTTGATGAAACATACACATGCACAAACCAAACAGGGCAAAAAAATAAGGAAATCCAATCCCGTACATATGGAAATACAAACTAAGGAGAAACCATATTGCTGTGAAATATGCAGCTCTTCTTTTATGTTGAAATCACATCTAGTAAAACACGTAAAAATTCATACCAGAGAGAAACCATATTCGTGTAAAGTGTGTGGCACTTCCTTTTCACAGAAATCACATTTAGTGCAGCATCAGCGAACACATACTGGAGAGAAACCATATTCTTGTGAAGTGTGTGGGTCATGTTTTACATCGAAGTCGGATTTAGGAAAACATATGCGAACACATACTGGAGAGAAACCATATTCTTGTGAAGTTTGTGGATCATCTTTTGCATTGAAATCACATTTAGTAGAACATATGAAAACACATACTGGAGAGAAACCATATTCTTGTGAAGTGTGTGGCACTTCATTTTCACAAAAGTCACATTTAGTGCGGCATCATCGAACACATACTGGAGAGAAACCATATTCTTGTGAAGTGTGTGGGTCATGTTTTACATCGAAGTCAGATTTAGTAAAACATATGCGAACACATACTGGAGAGAAACCATATTCTTGTGAAGTGTGTGGCACTTCCTTTTCTCAGAAGGCAAATTTGAGGAAGCATCTGCGAACGCATACTGGAGAGAAACCATATCCTTGTGAAGAGTGCAGCTCAACTTTTACATTGAAGGCACATTTAGTAGATCATATGCGAATACATACTGGAGAGAAACCATATTCTTGTGAGGTTTGTGACACTTCCTTTTCACAGAAGGCAAATTTGAGGCAACATCTGCGCACACACACTGGAGAAAAACCATATTTTTGTGATTTGTGTGGCTCTTCCTTTTCGCAGAAGGTAAATTTAGTGGAACATGTACGAACTCATACTGGAGAAAAACCATATTCTTGTGAAATATGTGGCAACTCCTTTTCACAAAAAGCAAATTTGAGGCAGCATCTTCGAATTCATACTGGAGAAAAACCATATTCTTGTGAAATGTGTGGGTCAACTTTTGCATTGAAGTCACAATTAGTAAGACATATGAGAATGCATACTGGAGAGAAACCATATTCTTGTGAAGTGTGTGGGTCATCTTTTTCATTGAAAGCACATTTAGTAGAACATATGCGAACACATACTGGAGAGAAACCATATTCTTGTGAGGTGTGTGGCATATCTTTTTCATCCAAGTCTCATATAGCCGAACATATGCGAACACATACTGGAGAGAAACCATATTCTTGTGAGGTGTGTGACTCATCCTTTTCATCAAAGTCCAATTTAGCATATCATACAAAAGCTCATGCTGGAGAGAAACCATATTCATGTGAACTGTGTGGATTTTCCTGTATATTGAAGTCCAATGTAGTTGTACATATGCGAACTCATACTGGAGAGAAACCATATTCTTGTGAAGTGTGCTGTGCTTCCTTTTCAGCAAAAGCAAATTTAAGGCGTCATTATCAAATACATGCTGAAAAGAAATATTGCAAAGTTTGTGGATCATCTTTTGCATTGAAGTCACATTTAGTAGAACATATGAAAACACATACTGGAGAGAAACCATATTCTTGTGAAGTGTGTAATACTTCATTCTCTCAAAAACCACATTTAGTGCGGCATCAACAAACACATACTGAAGAGAAACCATATTTTTGTATACTGTGTGAGTCATTTTTTAAATGTAAGTCAGATTTAGTACAGCATATGCAAACACATACTGGAGAGGTCATCTCCTTGTGAAGTGTATGGCGCTTCCTTTTCACAGAAGGCAAATTTGAGGGGGCATACTGGAGAGGAACAAGTTTGTTGTGAAGAGTGTGGCTCATTTTTTGCATTGAAGTCACAATTAGTAGAACATATGCAAATACATACTGGAGAGAAATCTTATTCTTATGAAGTGTGTGGCATTTCCTTTTCACAGAAAGCAGAACATATACTAATTCATACTGGTAAGAAACCATATTGTGAAGTGTGTGGGTCATCTTTCTCATTGAACTGGAGAGAGATCATATTCTTGTGAAATGTTTGACCCATCCTTTACATCGAAGTCCAGTTTAGCATATCATACAAAAGCTCATGCTTGAGAGAAACCATTATTTTGTGAACCACGTGGAATTTCCTGTATATCAAAGACAAATTTAGTGGCACATTTACAAACTGGCTGTGGAGAGAAACCATATTTTTGTGAAGTGTATGGTGCATCCTTTTCTCAGAAGGGAAATTTAAGGTGTTGTCAGCAAACGCATTCTGGAAAGAAGTCATATTCTCATAAAAGTGTGTGAGTTATCTCTTACATTGAAGTCAAAATTAGTTGAACATTCCCAAATACATACTGGAGAGAAATGAGTAATGTTGCAAGTGTAATGTATTATCATGATTTTGTAGTTTTTGTGCAGTGTTTAGGAAAAAGGCAGAAAATGATGGGCAAATGTATTATAAAATCTTTAAAACAAATATTTTTTGCTGGCACATCAGGTACAAAAAGTAGTGTGTCAGGTTGTGACTTTTGTGTTGAATGCATCAAGATATTGATTTGTCCAGAGAGTAATGTTGTTTTTCTAAGAGTAGAAGTTAAAAATGAGGAAAAATATTCAAAAACATGTTCAATCAAAGTAAGTTCCATGTGACCGGACACTCTTTCACCAACAGGTTACGATATCATTTATGCCTGTAGTTCAAAAAATCTGTTTCATTATCAATAAATTCTTGAAAAGTTTTGCTTGTTATCAAAGTATTGTTTTCTTCCTAGATGTTCAGATGATGAAACAGACTAATATGAAAACTAATGTCTAGAATAAACAACATATTCATAGTTTTATGATTAACATTTCTAAAACCGTAAAAAATAGCATGTTATTCATAATCCTACACATCTAATAATGGATATTCAGATCTTTTTGAATTTGTTCTCATGATAAGGGTGAAAAAATCATTTCTTTGTTGGACTTTTTTGCATCAAGAGAACTGAATCAATACGTAAATTACTGTATTTCCTATCTGAGATGCACCCTATAAGTATGGGTATTTTTTAGTTTTGAATAGCTTTGGGTTTTTCATGAGGAGTGATAGACTCTTTCCTTCAGCTTGATCTTTGAGTGTTGAGATGCAGAACATATTTTTTTTAATCTTCCAGTCAATTTTAAGGTCAATATTGGTCATATGAATGTTATTTTGTGTTCTGAAATGTACTCCCACTTCATTCACAAGATTATATGAAGCTTTTATTCTGTTCAATCAGGTCAAGTTATAAAAAACCAATGGTGTCAGGAAACCTTGTGGCATGCCCTAGGACAGGTTTCTCTCCTGCTGATAGGTTACAAAAAAACACACTGCAAGACCCTCAGGACAGATACTAAGAAAATGAATTCTACAAACTGGCTGGTCCAACTTTAAAAAATATCAAACTGGGTATTAGAGGTCAACCGATTAATCGGATGGTTGATTTTTGACATTTTGACAATATTGGCATTTGCAAAGCTTTATTTCATTTTTTTTAATTCGAAAAATTCAAATCATTTAAACTCTATGATTAGAAAAAGATATTCCAATGAAGCTTATTTCTTCATGAAAATAGTTCCATCTACCATATTGTTCAAAAACATTTCTGACATTTTGGGAGAGGAATACATCAGTTATAGCAGTTCTGGTGTATTCCTCATCACTTTGACTGAAGAGTCACATGTTAGGTGTATGTAATGCTATGCTCTAATGAAATGATCGCCAATTGAACTTCAAGTTGGACATTCAGGTCATTCTTTGCAAAATGTCGTTCACTTGTATTTTTTACTGAAGATCAAGATGTTCAATAAGCGAATAGCTGCAGAAAAGTCTGCTGTCACATGATCATAATATATAAATAAAAATGTATAAAAGATAATCATAATTGAATCAAAATCTTTTTTTAAAACAACAGTAACGACATCAAAACATTTTTTTATTTACAAAAAGTGGTCAAGTTGAATATATAAAAATGAATTGGGGAAAAATTGTTGTATTTTTATGGGACGCAAAACAAAAAAAATCAACATCATATATCGGTTATTGGCTGCCCTGCTCTTGTAAATATCAGCGTTGGCCATTGAAAAACCTGTATCAGTCCACCACTACTGAATATGTATGGAGGCTTTACTACTGTTTCAGAAGAAGCCAGGATGAACTGGTGAAATGTAAAAATAAACTCAAAAAATCTTGTGTACACAGCATGGTCTTCTGAGTAGTCTGTTCACTCTAAAAAACAAAAAATGAAAAAATGTATTTGCTTTCAAATTATTTTGCTCATTTTTTGTTTAATTCAGCAAATATTCAGATAATTTACTGTTTATAACATGGAAGTACGACTAACATGAATTATCTTCCCGTTGTTAATTCATTGATTTTACGAATTCCTCCTATCTTTTCTGTTTTTTTAGCGTGGTTTAAAAAATACAAATTCTTTCAGAGGGGCTTTGTATTTAAAACATTATTTTAGATTCAGAAAATAATTAGTATTGCTTTTTCAAGTCATGATTTGAAAATAGAAATTTTGCCTACAATTTTGAGGGCTTTCATTAAGGTTTTATGAGTGGGGCCTATACTAGTCTGCTGAGGTTGTGGGCACACACTCCGAGCAGACCCATGCAAGGCCGATCTCCTAAAAACCATACTTAAAGCACAAGCAATTAATTATGAAAAAAATTTCACAACTTACTCAAGGGAAGTAACCAAATACTTCATAGCTGTACTTCCGTACAAATGTTATCATGGGACCACCAGAGAAAGAGAGTATGAAGCAAGTTTCATAGTCATTGAAGTGACAAAGGAATCCTAACAACTGTGATGCCGAAAGAATATTTGACATAATTGACATTGACTTCATCATCATCATCATAACAACAACAATAATAACAATAAATGATAAAACTGTGATGGTAAAAGAACATTTGACATAATTGACATTGACTTTGACTTCATCATCATCATCATAACAACAACAATAATAATAAATGATAATAGCAATAACAACAAGAATAATTATAACAATAACAACAACAGCAATAATAATAATACCAATAATAATAACTACTACAACAGCAACAATGATAATAATGATATGTATTTATAGAAAGTGCCTTCCCTATTGAACCTTGATACTCAAGTCCTCATTAAACAAAAGTGCTTGAAATCCAGTGTAATCATTGCTGTATAAATATAATGCCTGTTAAAAAAGAGAAAGAAGAAAATGCAACTCATCAATAGAGTTACTTGCATAACTCAAGCCAAGAGCTACAATTACTAAGTGTATTCATTCACTGAATTCATATGATTATGAAAGTCTCGAAACAAGAGAGTTTTCTTTCAACTTGCTAATGTTCCAGATATAGGGTAATTAATTCTGGATGCTGTAGCAGAAACTCTTGCGTATATGAGTTTTATTCATAAAAACAAGATCCAAAGTCAAACCATATACATCTCGGATGTTGATAAGAGCACGAAGTCCCTAGGGGTACATATCATACAAATATTTCAATTATGTAATCAAAATTTTGAATACTACGCTTTCTTCTATCCTAAGCCAATGTAGATTGTAAGAAAACCGGAGAAATAATGAAGCTGTTTTAAAGAAGATGTCAAAGAAATAATGCTCGATGACTAAAAAAATCACTTTGGTCTGAGTTGGAAAATCTACTGCAATTATGATAATGCATTCATCAATCCTGTTGCATTTGTTGTTTTTCTTGTCAGAAATGTAAACATGACCTTTCTATGGTCTGAAACCCACTGAGTATGCAAAAGTATTCTTTAACAACCAACTTAATGCCTTTTTCTTGTAATCAAAACCAAAATTGAATCTTCAAAGAAGGTATCAAATTATTAGAATACACTTCAAAAGACTGAAATAGATGTCAAAATGTCCTATAAAAGCAAGGACAGAGAGGTGAAGAGAAGTGCCAGAAGAGACAAGGGTCTTTGTTGAAAACCTGTGAAGCCAATAAGGCTGCCATGTACAAGATCACCAAACATTTCTGAGGCAAATGTAGAAACTAAACTATCTATGTTAGGGACAAGTATGACAACATCTGTGTATCAGTACATAAGCAAGCTACTAGATGGGTTCAACATTTCAAGGAAGTCCTCAATGTCCCTGAACTAGAACAATCAGCCAACATCATAATAACAGACGATATCCTGTGAATCAACATTAGCTCCTACCCCGGCCCAGTCAAAGTTTGAACTGCCATCCTAACCCTAAAGGGATGCTGAAAGCCAACATCTACACATCAACAATCGTTCTGACGGACATTTTCCAAAACATCTGGAACGGTGATATATTCCCCGGGGACTGGTCCAGAGGTCTTATTGCCAAAATCCCTAAGAAAGCTATACCATGGCAACAGGTGGGGAGTCATCCTTTTATCTGTTCCAAGCAAGGTGTTCTATAGAGTCCTTCTTAGAGGGATGGAGACAGCCATTGACACCAGGCTGAGACAGGAGGCCTTTGACAATGTTCACCTCAGTGTTTGCCACAACAATCTCTGGATGATACTGGACTCCAACAGAATCCAACGAAGATCATCAAAATCATAAAGACATTCTATGAACATTTTGTATACAGTGTCACCATGGACCACATCCTCTCTTAGTGGTTTTCTGTGCAGTCCTGACTGAGATCTGGTTGCATAATTTCTTGTGTCCTCTTCCTTGTTGCCATGGACTGGATCACAACCAACCACATGGCAGATAGACCCAGAGGCAATATGGACCCCAATCTCCCTGGTAGAATATCTTGACTTCACTGACGATCTCGTTCTCTTTTTAACCAACCTCTCTAACATGCAGGGTAAAAATGACAGGCTGGACAACTTAGCTGAAGTGACTGGACTGGATATCAACACTTCTTTAATACAAATGATGTATGTCAACTCCATCTTTACTTCAACCATTCTAGTAGATGAGTTTTGACTACCTGGGCAGCCTCATTAGTAAGGACAGAAGAACCCCAACAGACATCAAATCAAGGTATGGAAAGGCTCCATTCCATCTGGAGGTCAAAGCAATACAGTCTTAAAATGATGATCCTTGTGTATAACAGCAAAGTCAAGTCTGTTTTATCGTATGGTATAGAAAGATGAGCGGTCTTTTTGCTCAGTTTAATTAGATGATGATGAAACTGAATATTTTTAATTATTTCATCTTTTGGGGGAGATTAAATCATTTTGAGTCAAATTTTTAATTGCAGACTTTGTTAAAAAAATCAAATCAGTCATCAACATGGCGTCATATTGTTTGTTTTACTGATAAAATGTAAACATTAACTTCGAAATGGCCAAAATTGATATTTTGATCAATGAAAATCATTTGGGGGCGGGACAAAAATTTGCTCTTTCTCTTCTCCAGGAAAATCTTTAAAAAACCCTCAAAAACAATATTTTTAACACTTCAATTATGTTTTTAAAATAGGATAGAGAAATATATTTTTCTAAAATTGTGTGCACATCGCTGAAAATCTATACAATTATAAATTCTAACATTACATATATCATAAATTAAAGATTCATTCAATATGGGTCTGAGATAGGCTATGAAAATTTCAAGGCAAAGTATCCCTCTATATTTCAAGTGAGCCATAATTTTCTGCATTCGGAACCGATGACCTGAACTGTCATCAAAAGTGTCAATAGAGGTTTCTAGAGTTTTCAAGTTGGTCTAGCTGGCATATCCATATCCACGTATATAATTACAATATTTTTTTTATAATTTATGAAAGAACATGTTTGTTGTTACTTGCGACCCCAACCCTCAAACTTGAAACTAACCATAACCTTAAATTATATCCTTTAGTATTGAACTCAATAAAAGACAGTTTTAAATGTTGGAATTTTCTGTTTTCATTGATTCCGTAGGGGCCGCCACATAAGTCTGTGTTATTTATTACCTTCCTCAGATATTTTAGTTTATGAACCAGAAACAAACCTCTACTGAAATGTAAATATAGATATCTGAATAAGAATTGATGTTGATTTTTATAATCATAAATCAATAAATACACCCAGTGTTGCTTCCATCTCTATTTATTTTATTTAATTCCCTCCCAGTTGATTTGGTTCAATTTTTTTTTTTTTTTTTCGTTAAATTATGGGTTTAATCTAGTCTCTAATATTTCTTTTAATCTTTATAAACTCTGGCCTATCTAGACGTAGACGTTTCAGCCATATCGGGCCTACCATACCTACTTTCATGAATGGTTCACACGGTCGGCGACGAATATGCCAAAATTATAAATATCACTACGACTTCTTCCCCCTTTACCGTACAATCCACCATCTTTTTTCAAGGGACGAAATCATTGACATCACCGGTTAGCAATTTCTTTTCAAATCATTTTGTCACCAAATCAAAGATTATCCGGAAAATGATTTGATATTTGTATCGTTTGTTACTGAGAAATCCTAACAAACTGACAAAATCAATTTTTTTCAGAGAGTTTTCTTTACGAAATTATTTCGATTATGTATTTTGCCTTTTCTTTCGTATTTCTTAATAGAATTTAACTTTTGAAAGGTAAGTTGATTAATAGAATCATACTTTTTTTTATGTACGCCTGTTCCGTTGTATGTATGAGAACTAACTCTTTGATGTAAATCTGCTCTTAAAACTAGGGAATTTTTTGATATTGTTTTCAAAAAATGCCAAATGAAAATATTTTTTGTGATCAAAACGCAGAGTTTAGTTAGACTGAATATTCAAATTATCCAACACAGGTAATTCTGCGGACTTTGCTGATATAATTACTGAAAATGGACACATTCCAGGAAAGAAAAAAAAACTCAGAATTATATACAACTTGATTTTATCGTCCGATTCCTGGCGCCATTTTTAAAGAGAAACACTTGAGGAAAATGAGGTAAAAATCATTAGAGAACCAGAGATATGTTTGAAAATGTCAGGACAGTGTAAAACATTTGCAATAGCAATTACCATGGGAAAAGGTTTTGACTCGGTAAGACACCTACGTTGTAAAAAATCACCAAAAAATCAACTATGTATTGAATTTTGATAGGATTTTGAGGACTTATCTAATAAAGGATGGGGTTTATTTTAAATGAGTTTCTGTTCCAAATTTTGGAAAAGAAATATTTTTGCCTTATGATTATATATCCCCTCCCCTTAAACCATTTGATGATTTAATATGATGGTTTCAGAATAGTAAAAACTCTAGGAATCCCTCTATTGAGGAAATATTCTGGCAGGCCCCATTTTCAGCCTTTAGTTTTTAGATTGATTAAGGAACTGCAATATAAAGCAATTTTTTACTTTTAGAACTTATATTTATTCAAAAATGGATTATATTTATTTGAATTCTAATATATGATACGTATTATTATACAATATTTATGTTTCTGATAGCTGTAAATGACAAGAGTCAGATGGCTCGAGATGTGTGACCTTATTACAGGTAGTGTCTGCTGTACTTGTCTCAACAAAAACATTTTATTTTATCTTGTTATTCTAATCAAAAAATTGAAATTTTCTTAATTTTATTATGTCCAAAATTTTGTAGATGACAAGAGTTAGATTGCTCAAGATCTGTGACCTTATTACTGGTAGTGCCTACCATACTTGTTACAGCCACAACTCCTGCTGTTTGTTAACAGACCATAGTAGGTGATAATGACAAATGGATGATGGATTACCATACCCCCTAATCTTGTAAAATAGACATTGTTGAATTTGTGAAAAAAAAATCATAATTTTTGTGCTCAGTTTTGTTAGGTAATCATGAAACTAAGTATTTATAATTTAATCAAATTCATTAGAATAATACTTTATTTTAGATAATTTTCAAAAAACAAAAAAATATCTTTTCCTACTCATTGGCAGGAGTGTGTGTGCTAAATTTAATTTTCAATTCCTGTCTAAAATGGGTTCATTGAGGTGTTCAATATACCATGCAAGATTATGCTATATTGGTCACTAGTTTTTACTCTCTTGTTTTTTGAAAATTCGAACCTTTTTTAGTGATCAGTAGTACAACAAAAGGTGAGAGAAGTAATTAATTCAGTGGTCACACTTTTTCCAGCTTTCTAATTGATCACTCCACAGCACAGCATACATGAGTGGTGGCGATTCATAATATCCCTTGGAATGCTAATTTACTTCTCACTGCATTAAATGCATTGCTATGTAACGAAATTCATTTGCTTACTATATTTCTTCTGCTTGCATATTTGCTAAAAAGGAAATGACTCTCACATATTCTCTTACTTTGTGTGATATGTTTTTACAAATTATATTATTGTGATCATCATATCATTACATAGGCATGCTGGAGAGGAACTCTTCAATGTAATGTTTTTATTCCTGCAAGAAACATGAAAAATATGTGAGTAAAAGAGTTTTTATTTACATACATACTTTTCATGTTTATTGCATAAATAAAAACATCAAGACATTTCACTTTATTATCCCACACACACCGCTGACAATTTTTAAAAAATTCACACATTGAGTATCTTTTATCAACACAATGTTATTTGCTAATTTCTATATCTATTACCAACATAACATTATTCGCTAATATCTATGTCTATTACCAAAATAACATTATTTGCTTACTTGTCGTCTCTTTAAAAAACAAAAAAGCAACACATTATCCAATTTCACCCAAAATGGGTCGAAACACTTAAAATCAATATTCATATCAAGACTCAAATTAAAACTACCAATATCAAGCAACTCTTGCTCTGTCTCAGCATGGCTTCATGTTAAAACACTTGTTTCTATATAATTTCTTGAATTTTTTTTCATTTATTTTTCTCATTACAGATGTTCCAGCAGGAAAAAGTATTGCCTTTTACCAAAATGATGATCATTTCTTAACATTCTAAAATTGAATGAAAAAACCTGGAAAAATGACTGCAAACAAATATTCACCCAGATTTTGTAGATCTATATTTTCAACTACTTCAATATTGAACAGACTCTCTCAAAATGAACCTGAAGAGAAACCATATGCGAGTGAAGAGAGTGGATCAATATTTTCAGAGAAATCATGGATACAAGCTGAAGAGATATGTACATCTACATTTCCAGGAAAACCAAATTTGTGGAATGCACATGCAAAAACTGGGGAGAGAGAAAACCATTGCAAAACATGTGGATCTTCATTTTCAAAGAAATCACATTTGGTACAACATTTGAAAATACATACAGGAGAGAAATTATATTCTTGTAAAGTATGTGGATCATCTTTTAAATTGAAGTCAGATTTGGCACAACATATGCGAACACACATTGGAGAGAAGCCATTTTCTTGTGAAGTGTGTGGGTCTTCTTTTTCAGAGAAGTCGAATTTGAAACAACATAAAAGAACACATACGGGAGAGAAACCATATCCTTGTGAAGTGTGTGGCACTTCCTTTTCACAGAAGTCAACTTTGATGCAGCATCAGCGGACACATACTGGAGAAAAACCATATTCATGTGGAGTGTGTGGCAATTCCTTTTCACAGAAATCACATTTAAAGCAGCATCAGCGGACACATACTGGAGAGAAACCATATTCTTGTGAAGTGTGTGGTTCATCTTTTACATCTAAGTCACATTTAGTAGAACATATGCGAACACATACTGGAGAGAAACCATATTCTTGTGAAGTGTGTGGCAACTCCTTTTCAACAAAGGCAGTTTTAAGGCGTCATCACCGAACACATACTGGAGAAAAACCGTATTCTTGTGAAGTGTGTGAGTCATCTTTTACATCAAGGTCACATTTAGTGGAACATAGACGAATACATACTGGAGAGAAACCATATTCATGTGAATTGTGTGGCTCATCTTTTACATCAAAGTCACATTTAGTATATCATACTCGAATGCATACTGGAGAGAAACCTTATTCTTGTGAACTGTGTGGATCTTCCTTTCCGTTGAATTCTAATTTAGTGACACATATGCGAGCACATACTGGAGAGAAACCATATTCTTGTGAAGTGTGCGGCTCATCATTTACATTGAAATCACATTTAGTAAAACATTTGCGAACACATACTGGGGAGAAACCGTATTGTTGTGAAGTGTGTGGTACCTCTTTTTCACAGAAGGGTAATTTAAGGCGTCATCAGCGAACACACACTGCAGAAAAATCATGTCAAAGTCACATTCAGTAGAACAAATGCGAATACATTTAGAGTGAAAGGAATCATTGAAAATGTTTTATATTATTTTTTGATTGTTTTTTTTAAAACTTTTTATACTTCACTTTGTATTTTTATATTATTCATGTTGGGAACTTCATAAAGATGCGCTCTTCAAAAATGTATCATACAATAAAAAGAAAACAACTCAAGTGTATTTCATATTTTATCATTCGCATAAAGCAAATTTGTAGTTTTTGTGCTGTGTTTAGGAACAAGGCAGGAAATGACGGGTAAAAACCTCATAAATTCACAGGCACATCAAGATTAAGCCAGTGAATTTCATCATAGCAAGACCAGGCAGATTTCTTCAAAACCTTTCCTTAAAAGTCACTGGCATACAAGCCAGGAGAAAGGCAGGGTGTTAGCCAGGAATTTGATTTTTTCCTGACCATTTTTATAGGATTATGGGAATTTTTCCAAGGTCAATATTTTTGTTATTTAAAAAATTACCAAAAAGACACTAAAAACTGACAAAGTACATCGAAAATGACCAAAAAAATGATCAACTTAACTGGGAAATTTGAATAAAGCTTCTATTTTGGATTTGCTGTTGAATAGCTAGTGAGAATGCTGGTTCACACCCTGGTAGGTATGAGGGTTGGAACTGCCCCCTAAAATTTGGGTAGAACAGTGTAACCTTCAGGCAGAAATTCGGAACAGGCAAATCCAGCCTTCAGCTCCCCTTAAGCAAAAAGTTCCCGTACACTTATGCCTCCACTCAGAGACTCTGCTGAAGATTTCCTTTTGCGCATAGTGGACCATGTGGCTACTACCATTCCATACCATGATCTTACTTCATCTGTGATTAATCATTTCTAAAACAAAATATTCAAAGGCATGTATCTTACTGACAACCTAATCTAAGAAACAGATCAATGAAAACTGTCATGTAACCAATGTCTTTTAGCAGCATGCCGTATTACTTTTAGAGTGGATCAATTAAAGAATTGGAAATAGTTATCATCAATGAAAAGCAAACATGAATGCTTCACAAATTAAATGACCAATTTAGCATGAACATACATTCCAAATTGAACCACCCACTAAAAATCCTTCTTTTGTGGTGGGGAGATTTTTAAAGAACTGAGGAACCGTTCCTTTACTACAAATGATAAGTAGTAAATGTTTAAATTTTTAGCCCTTTATCTCCATTGGTGTGGCCTAGGCATATGACAGATACATAGCCAGCTAGACCAGCTTAAAAACTGAAGAAACTTATGTTGACAATTTTGGTCTAACGCATACAAAGGCACGTACCTTCTTAACAAGCAAATCTAAATAATTACTAGAATTATTATGAGGCCTTTTGAAAGATTACAAAATGAGGAATCAAAAAATGTACAGTTATCCCTACCATTCACAAATTTTCCTTTCATGATTTGGAAAATTTGCAGTTCAGTATTGAATGATTTAATGTGAAAATTCTTTTAGTTTTGTTGCATTCCATGAAAACCACATCATAGAAAATACACTACATTAAAAACACGTGAAAAGTTTTTTTTAAAGTTGATAATTTTGTTAATTTTAGAGCTATAATTCTAATAGTTTTTTTATTTTGAAACTTGGACTCCCTGTGTTATGATTCATAGCATTTTTAAGCTTCCAAAATAATATGAAAATGTGCTCTGGCTCTGAAAATAACGAACATATCTTTATTTTAAAAAATGGTCATCATGTATATATTCCATGTATATGCATATATGTAAATGTTTATGAATATTCTAATTTAGTACAACATAAGATGGAAAATGATGACATTGTCAGGAGATTTGCAATGAAAAAGTTCTTAAAAGTTGCATTTTATATATTTTGATTTATAAAATATATGTATCTTTCCTTTCAAAGAAGGCAAATCTGATCAAACAAATACATGTCCAAACTGGGTGGGATTAAAAGCTTTTGAAATCAGATTTTGCACATGTGAAACTACAGACTGGAGAGAAACCATATTCTCATGAAGTGTGTGGCTCATCTTTTACATTAAAGTCCAATTTAGCAATACATATGTGAACACACACTGGAGAGAAACCATATTCTTGTGAAGTGTGCGGTACAGCCTTTTCGCAGGAGTCACATTTAAGTGTCACCTGCGAACACATACTGGTGAGAAATCACATTCTTGAGAAATATACAGGCTATCTTTTATAAGGAAGTCACATTTAGTATATCACACATGGACACATACTGAAGAGAAACCATATTGTAGTGAAGTACGTGGCTCATCTTTTACATCAAAGTCGTATTTAGTTGAAGCAGGGCGTCATCAGTGAGCACATATTGGAGTAAAACCATATTCTTGTGAGGTGTGTGAGTCATCTTTTACATCAAGGTCACATTTAGTAGAACATATGTGAACACATACTGAAGAGAAACCACATTCTTGTGAAGTGTGTGGCACTTCCTTTTTGCAAAAGAGTTATTAAGAGCAACCTCAGTGAACATATACTGGAGAGAAACCATATTCTTGTGAAGTGTGTGTGTCATCTTTTACATTGAAGTTATGTTTAGTAGAACTTACATGAATGCATACTGGAGAGAAATGACTAGCATTGACAGTGTTGATATTTTATCAATTATGTTTTTTACTTTTTATATTTTAGTTTGTATTTTCCCATGATTCATGTTATAAACCTTATAAAGGAATATTTTTTCAAATATGTATTACACAATGAAATAAAAAAAAACCAAACACAATCCATATTTCATTATTTCACTCTAAGTGGAATGTATTATCACAAATTTCCAGTTTTTGTGTTGTGTTTAGGAACAAAGCAGGAAATGATGGTCAAATGGATAGATAGAGTTCAGTTATGACTTTTGTGAGGGATACATCAAAATACAAAGTTTTCGCAAAAGTAATGGTGTTATTCAAAGAATAGAAGTTTAAAACAAAATTAATCAAGAAGGAAGAGTATGTTTAATCAAAGTAAGCTCTATATGATTGAATGCACTTCGCCATATCATTTAATCTGTAATGTAAAAGAATCAGTATTTTATTGTTAATAATTTCTCAAAAGACTTTGAAAATCTTTAGCGAAGTATATCTTCCTTGATTCCGGGGTGTTGAGACAATTAATCGGACTGATATGAAAAATCATGATTTGAAACAGACTGATATCAGACTCTTTATAGCAAATAACATACTTTTATAACATTTCTGATAATATTGAGAAAAAAGTATGTTTTCTACAATCCTACATATCTATTAACAAATGTTTAGATTCTTTTGAATTTGTGAAAACTGTAGGACTTTTATTTTTTTTTGCATCAAACTGAAGAATTTCATGAATGTGTAAATTATCTTATTTTTCAGCTGAAACACACTTCATAAATATCAGATTGGCACAAAAATAATTCCAATTTGCCTAATTTTAAATTGCTTATTCTGGAATAGATTATTATTTAATTATGTTCATGTAATATACGATTTTAAAGCGTTTCTTTTCACTATTCTTGTTCATTTAAAGCTGTCGAATCAAGGACGGAAAAAAAGCAAAGTCAAGCAATTTTATTGTCTGAATTCAAAGTGGGACTTCAAGCAGTTTGATATCAACCTAGTATTTGTCCTCGGGATTGTCAATGAACATATAACTCAGTATTGGTTCCAAAAATTTTTAAGTGGGGACAAGATCCTTGAAGATATGGACATCCTTTTGTGATTGACAACATTTAATGAGGGCCATTAGTGAGGGTGACCCTTGCAAAACAAGTTGAGAGGTTACAGTGAAACTAGACATGGACCATTTGCACCAAAATGGGAAAGCAAAAAAGCTCAACATATCACTCAATGGCCTCTCAGAAATTTAATAAACTAGGCTATGGAACTCTACCTCAGCCCGCTTACTAGACCTCTCTCCAACCATCAACTACACTTCCAAGCATTTTAACAATATCCTGGACGGTCTTTGACAATGAAGTGGCAACTCAAAACACTGTCAAAGAATTTATCGGTGAAAGGAACCACAGAATTTTACTTTTCCAGAATAAATGGACTTGTTTCTAGCCAAAATGTGTAGATTCTGAAGGTTCCTATTACGATTAATAACTTTTATTTTAGGCTGGATATACTGCTTTTAGGATAGTGGTGAAAAATTTATTATTTTTCTACAAACCAAATAGATGGGTATTTTTCATGAGAAATATTTTCGGTTTGAATAGCTACGGGGTCTCATGAAGGTTGGCAATCTCCTTTCTACAGCTTGACCTTTGAGTGCTAAAGGCAGGGTAATTTTGGGGGATGTTCTTTTGGGAATTTTTCAGTCAATTTCAAGGTAATGAAAGCTAAGCTGGATGGGGAATTTTTTTAAAGAGAGCTCTATGGCAGAAGGAAAAAATATTATTTTCGGGTATATAGTGAACTGCTAATGCCATTCAAAATGAAGAAATCAGAGGATTTCAACTTCATGTAAAAAAAAGAAAAATTGAAAGATTTCTCTTTCATTTTGAATAGAAAAAAAGAAGAAGTTAAAGAATTTTTTTTCATCTTGAAGAAAAAAAAATGAAATTGGAGGATTTCTCCTTCATATTGAAGAAAAAGAAGAGAGAAAAGTAAGAGAAATCTTAATTTCAATTTATTTATTGAATTATGAACAAATATATATTAAGAAATCCACCAAGTGTTATTATTGTCTACAATATTTTTTTAGATTTAGTCCTATCCATAATACTAATTTTAATTTTATATTTTCTATGAGATAAATGCATATAAATAGATATAACAAATGGTGTTATCCCTTTCTCTCATATTTCATATAATCCTTAAAAATTTAGGCATATCAATACGTAGAAATTTAAGTCAGTACTGGCCATCCATAGTGGTTTTCAAAGATGGCTAACACAGACAAAAGATAGCCGATTTTTCTCCAGTCTTTTCTCTTACTGATGGTTTAGGCATTTTCACAATGAACTCATCATTTATGCTAGTTTGAGGGTTTTTTTTCCTTGGAATCAATTCTTCATGGTCCCATAGTAATACCTTTGGAGAATGTCAGGGGTCTTGGGTCGCCAGTGTGGGAACAACCAGGGCGGGGGGCACCATATCTTTCTAGGCCTCTAAACGTTCTAAGCCGGTCCTGAATACCCATAGATGATTTCTCCTTTAATGAATAGTGTAAAGTTACAATAACTCACCACAAACAACCTAACGCCTTTGAAAATATGAAGCTTCAGGGTTGAGAAAATATTGAATTTGCTTCATGTATACATATACATGTAACCATTTATAACCACAAGCCCCCACCCTCCCGATGAAAATCTGATCTGATATAATCAATAAATTAAATATTTCTTTCATCATCAACGTTTACTGTATTGAAGTAATGCTCATTTTATTAAAAAAAAAACAAAAAAACATTGCGTACTCATTTTTTCACAATAAATCGAATGAAAAAATTACCTATTTTTCTAAAAATTGCAATTTCCAGATTAGATGAAAAAAATCTAGATCTAGATGAAAAACATCTAAATTGGCAACACCCGTTTATAACAGTTTTGTCACTTTGGATATTTTTCATCCAAATCTGGACATTTTTTTTATGCATTTAGATGTAAAAGAGTTGTTCAGATATTTCATCTCCAGGCGGATATTTTTGATAAAACTTTAATATTTGAAAAACATTTAAGATTTTTTTCATATATCGGTAAAATTTATAGATCCAAATCGGAAATATCTAGAGATTTATCTGAAAATACCTAAAAAAGTGAAATATCCATCTAAAAATATTTAGATATTTTAGATATTCATTTAAAAGTATCTAAAAAGTTTAGACATAAACTAATAATCCAAAAAACAAAATTTCATCATCTCGTACAAACCCGAATATATCTGAATTTCTTTTCTTTAGAACTGAAGGTGAGTCTGACATTTTTTAAATTTATTTTTGTTCAAGAATCTAAGTCTTATCACTCACAAATGTTAAATTGCATTTTATTTCTATGAAAAAGTTTCGATAAATATGTAAAATATTTCTGGATGTTTTTTCAGATATTTTTTGGAAAGATTTAGATATTTTTCTTTCCACAATTCTGCGTAAGATGAAATCGAGACCAAGCGGCAACACTGGTATAAACTCTCCATAAAACATTTTGTGACGTCAAACAACGACCTGTTGACGTTTCCGCAACTTTTTTCTCCTTTATAAAAAAGAAAATAACTTTCTCTCTGAGAACTTTGAGTATTTCTTAGGAAGCATATGTTTCTTTGAAAATTACAACTATAATATGGATTCTGAAGTAAGTAATTTAGCGCTTTTTCCAAACTTTCCTCTCAATTTCATGAACGGCATCTTTTCTTCTTGACAACATGTTTTTTTATAAAGATTTGATTACTATTAGCTCTATTGTCACTTTGGTGAGAATTTGTGTCAAATCTAAGCTATGTTTATCGCTTTTTGAATTACCTCTAAGAAGAAAATCGACATTTTTTCTCTTTTCTTTAATTTGGTATCTGGTTGCGTGAAAACGGGTCTAAAAACTAACCTGGGTAGGCAGCAAGAGTGAAACTACTTACAAAAATCCATTTTCTATTTTGACAGGTGTTACCAAGCAAGGAATACTATGGAGGTTGTCATTGTGGAGCTGTCCAGTTTAAATGTCTGGCACCTGAGAAACTACTTGTTCTTGATTGCAAGTAAGTTCAAATATTATTCCAGTCAAGGAAATGATTGTAAGAATTGATAACGTTATGTTAATTCTAAATTGGGGCTTCTCAAACTTTTTTCCATTCGTGACTCTTTCTAAAGAGAGAAATTTTCCACGACCCCTAGGGGCCTTTACTCATTGTTATATAAAGCGATAGGTACAACTCAGACTAGAGTCTATATTCGTAATCTAACAGTGAATAAACATAGAAATAAAAAAGAAACAGGACATCTTTAATTCCTTTCTGCTGGTATAAGGGAGATAACGTGGTTGGTCAAATGATTTTAATTTAATTTTATTCGATTTATTATGAATTATTAATGATTGTTATGACCACTTTTTACCTTTAAACTTGATTTATATTTATCTATTTTCCTCAGTTTTTTTAAGTAAAAGTTATGATAGAATCAACACCCCCCCCCCCTGTGGAAGAGAAGTTTATACTTTTTTTCTTCCCTCCACCTGTTCAAAGCTTTCAAAATCCACTCCAGGTAATTAGAATTAGATAAACTAGACTAAATACTTGCCATAACGGGCGGGTCAGTTTTTGTCCAAAAAAGAAATAGAAAGCTAGATAAGTGGAAATCAGATACCGTTTTAATTGATTTAATATCACTTCTATTCTGTTAACAAAGGGGAAATTATGTTGAAAAAGTGGGGTGCTATTATAAAAAAGGAGTTGACTTTTGAAAAGGGGGGCCTTGAGAGCAAATTTGAAAACGGGCGTTAATGCTAGAAAAAAAAAGAAGGGCTGACCCCCAGAAAGAGACTGGGCTGATGAAAAGAAAAGAGGGGACTAATGTTGAAAAATTGTAGGAGAGATGTGATGTCAAAAATGGGCTCATAATGTTTAAGTGAAAGGGGGCTGGTTTGTAAAAAAGTAGACTAATGTTGAAAATGGGGCCAATGTTAGAAATTGGACAAATAGTAAAAAAAAAAAAAAGGAAGGCTGAAGTACTTTCGGAGATATCGTGTGGACAGAAGGAGAAAATGAACGAACAAACGTATTAAGGAACAATTCAATAAACCAAGGAGAAAATACGTGAACAGATAGGACTAAAAATATGTCCCTCTTTTCTTTTCTTTTTAAACTTAGTTTACATTGGTAAATAAACACCATAAGGGGTACATTTTGGATAGAGATATGAAAAGAATAATTGTTACATAATAACTGGAAACTGGGAAATGAACTGGTCAGTTAACGGTCCTGGGGCTCCCCTATTTATTTACAAAAATGGAGAAATCTTTTATTTAGATATTTGAGGAGAAATCTTTTGACTGATTTCGATCTATTCATGTTTTTGTTTTGAATCGTCTCATCTTCGTCATGAACTTTTTCATTTCATATTGTTTCACATTTTTATCCTAATGAAAAAATCCTATGAAATTTCTTTTTCACTTTCGTCTCGCAAAAAGGGGGGGAAAAAGGAAACCCAAAATATAAAACTAAAAGATGGCAAAGATTAATATGTCAGGAGTTGCAAATTCTCCTTGGAGAAAATGTTTTTTTTCTTTTAATTTTTTTCCTGATACTTTTTATATTTTGTTGCTATGTTTACATTGTACATTGTATTTATTATCATTTATTTTACATTGTATTTACATTTGTAAAATCTGACAAATATTTCTTATATAAAAAACACCATAATGAATCCCTGAATTGTTGAATGGTTTCTTGGATTTTAAAAGCACCTAAAATTAAAAGAAAATGTTGTTGTTTTTTAAGCTTATATGTTTGATTAGATGAAAAATATTGTTTTTGTGGACGTTAATATCTTATAAATATGTTGTTCTTTTTTGGGTCCCCGTGTGAGTTTTTGGACTACTTTATCACCTGGAAATTGTACACCCAATTTCAGCCATTTTTAAGGAAATTTCTAGCTACTTTTAGCCATTCAGAATAGTCGTTCGAAGACTGCGCTTGTGCAAAAAGACTTGATATCCAATTAATTTCTTTTTAATCGCCCACTTTTATTGAGTCTTAACATATTTATTTACATACATGAATATATAAAACAGTATTAAAAAAACACGTCTGAAACAAATTGAAACAATACAGATAAATTAGATACAATAAAATTTGTAGCCAAGTACAATGAATGAATACGTTCCTCATGTTAGCATGAAAAGATTTATTTGATATGTAAATCAATGAGGCTTAGGAAGACAAGTGGGACCACAGCGCCGTAATTATGCAGCATTTCTCCACTTTCTCCGAAATGAAATTTTTATGGCATTTTATTGATCAGAAAATGGAGAAATATTTTATTTTAATGGAAATGGAGAAATATTGAGACGGATTTTGATCGAGAAAAAAGTTGCTATTTTCATTCTATTTTGGATGAAACTCCGACTAACCGGAAGTTCTAAATTCATTTCATTGAAATAAACATCGTTTTTTTTCGACTTCATTTCCGGTTGAATAGATTTGGAAAAAAATGTTGAATTTAAAATTCATCATTTTATTGAGAAAAGTGTTATTACTCAAGCTTGAAGAAAAAAACTGATTTTTGAAAGCGACGATCGGAAATGAAGACTGTTTCAACCTTGACCTTCGATTGTCGAAATAAAAATGGTTTTTAATTGAAATATCCCTAATTACAAAAGAAAAAGATCGGATTAATCGGTGTGAAATGTTGGATAATAATACGTGGAGATGAATGCGTGTATTTTTGTTGTAGATTAGTTGGGTTTGAATTTATAATTTCAGCTTTGTTTTGATGGTTTTTTTCCCAGACGTAGGAAGGATGAGAATCGTGATGTATAATGCGTTGTGAAGTGCTCTCTGTATACTTACCTGGCACAGGAGTAAACGGTGATCAGCTAGGCCGTTCTCCCAGAGCGAGGCCCTTCCATTGCACTCCGGTTGGGTTGACCTTTGCGATCGCCCCAAATGTGGGCGACTCGGGTGCGCTATTTCTAAGTGTGGGGTCTGCGTTCGCGCTCACCCCGATAATCAATATAATATCAGACCCCTTCTCTCCCCATAGAACCTCAATTAACGAACACATCGTACTTACTATCGTTAATTCCCTCGGAGTGTCCACTCACAACAGGATCACTCAATTTTTCTTCTGGTTATTTCCAACCGTCATTATTATGGACAGGAATCAAATGAAAACTCGTTTGTCAAATGAGAGAAGAATTTACTCAGCCTAATGGTTAACCCACCACTGATTTTGAAAGCAAGAGAAAAAAAAAAGACAAATGTTTTGCTCCCATTTGGATTCAAACCCAAGATATCAAGCAAAACTCAATCACTGAGCCTTGGATACACATCTGTAAAATGTAATTTATTTATAATTATAAATAACATGGTTGGACGTATTCCTCAAAATTCGGACAAAATATATATGCACCTCTGGTAAAAATCTTGTTTTTATATTGTTTAATGGTTGAGTTATTATATCAAATGTTTTAATGAATAACATCCTTTAATAGCAAGGTACTTATCGCCAAAAAGAAAAATTTTGAAATTTGCTGGTCAGTAAGGATTTTGTGGTCCTGAAACATGTCAACCCAGCCCAAATTAGGATAGATTAGATTTTTTTTTCTGTTAAGCCAACAGTTTCTTAGCTAGGGATAGAATGAGCATCAGTCCCCCCTTTTTTTTTTCTTTCGTTTCGACACCCACCCTCCCCCTCTAGATGACAGAAGGTAAAGTTCTCCAGAGGATGTTGGAAGTGAATTTTTTTATTTTTATTTTTATTTTATTTTATTTTTTTTTCCTTCATTTTTACTTTTCTCCCCCAATATCCATCTTTTCGTCCGGTTAACTTACTGTTCTGCCATATTAGGCTTTTGTGGGGGGGGCCACATACTAATTTCGTCAATATTATTTTTCTTTTTTTTTTTTTTTAATATATATCATCCATCGGGGTTATTTTTTAAAATTGTAAATACTCATCATGTTTTTATTCTCCCCCCCCCCCACAATAATTGTAAATAAGGGATTAGAGTAGGTTTATCATAGAGAGAGTCTGGTATTATGGTAAATCCAGTATGAGAGTGTTCAGGAAAAATGTGTTGTTTTTGTGAATGGAGAAATATAGTGAGATTGGGTCAGTGCATGAGACTAGCTAAGATAAGATTAAGTATAGAGTAGACCAGTCCCAATACCCCATTCCCCCCTTCCGACCATTGTGTCAAATTTCTTTATTGACAGAGAATAAATATCAACTTGCCCATTCATCCAAACTCTTATAACCTGATTGTAACATCTTCTGCCCCAACTTAGGTAGAAAAAATAGCTGAAAAACCTCTGAATGTGCACCAATTTTCATTTAATATTTGAATACCCCCCCACCCCTAAGAAAACTAACCAAAATTTAAAAGAAAAAAAAAATGAATAAACTATAAAAACAAAACAACCCCATACCCCCCCCCCGCTACCTTAACCTGACTTTGACTAGATGGCCATAAAAACAAGAAAAAAAACCAAAACAAATCTAGTGTTGAATGGGTTGGTTTGCCATGTAATCTAAGTAGTAAATTCTTGCTTGGAGACAGGCATGAAATATTTAGCAATGAAAGATGAAAAATTCAAACTTTTTCAACTGCTAAAATAAAAAAAGTCCCCAGGACAAGTGAAATTGCAACTTTTGATGAGTATTGTTGAAATTTCTGAATTTATTTATTCATTTCCTCCTTGTTTGTGATATTTTGGCACCATACTCTCCAATGACTTGCCCATTCATCCAAACTCTTATAACCTGATTGTAACATCTTCTGCCCCAACTCAGGTAAAAAATAGCTCAACAACATCTGAATGTGCACCATTTTTCATATAATATTTCAATGAACTTTTAAATAACCCCCCCAAAGGAAACTAACCAAAATTTAAAAGAAAAAAAAATACCTAAAGAAGAAAAACGAAAAAAAACAAAAACGAACAATTTATAAAAACAAAACAACCTCCCCATACCCCCTCCCCCCTAGTACCTTGACCTGACTTTGACTAGATGGCCATAAAATAAAAAAAAAAAACAAAACAAATCTAGTGTTGAATGGGTTGGTTTGCCATCTCATCTAAGTAGTAAATTCTTGCTGGGAGACAGGCATGAAATATTTAGCAATGAAAGATGAAAAATTCAAACTTTTTCACCTGGTAAAAAAAGTCCCCAGAACAACTATGCTGTTGCAATTGTGTTTTTGAACTTAAACGTGTGAGGTCTTTATTCAAGTTGAAAACTCAGTATATAAGGGAGAGGTATCCTCCACTGCTGTTTCACTGACCCTGACAGGTTGGAGATTGAAGGGAAGAGATCTTTACCCATGGAATTTGCATCTAACTTATCCGAAAATAGATTGAATAAATCTCCCCCCCCTGATGCCCCGAACATCCACTCTTGACTAACAAGAACAGTTTGGATATTCATCAAGAGCCATTGGAGCTCTTTAGCCACTGACCCACAGTGGACAATCCACCAGACCCCCTACCAACACGTCATGGGCCAGCGTGGTAGGGCATGGCCCATCACTCCCCATGATTTGCACACCAAATATTATATCGGCTGTTCCTGCTGGGACCTCGGTACCAAAAGGTCAAGCCACATCACTTGCTTTGGGTGGGGGTGATGTGCTCCAAGGGCGACTACCCAAACACTACTCCAAGAGCACATCAGTTCCCGCCGGGTCATCGGCCCCAAAAGACTCAGCCACATCCCTTACTTTGGGTAGGGGTGATGTGCTCTGAAAGCGACTACCCAAATCCTTCACCAAGGGAACATCTGTTCCTACTGAGTCACCGTTCCAACAACGACCATTTAAACAGAACTCTAAGACTATCAACAAGAGGACAAATTTGTACATAGGCACCTACAACGTCAGAACACTGTCAACTGACATGCACCTAACTGATCTAGAAAGTGAAATCAGAAATGTCAAATGGGACATCATAGGCATTAGCAAGATAAGAAGACCCGGAGAAGAACTAATTGAACTGAGAAGCAGACATCTTCAATACAGCTACGGAAAAGACAAAGTAAAACAAAATGGAGTTGGTTTTCTCATCAATAAGGACCTGAAAGACAATGTAACTGGCTTCAAAGCCATCTCTGACCGAGTAGCTAGCGTCACAATAGAACTTTCAAAACGATACAGACTTAATATAATCCAAGTCTACGCTCCCACTTCGCAATCAACCCAACAGGAAATAGACAACTTCTATGATGACTTGAACTCCCTACTCCAAGACACCAGAAAATACTTCAATGTTATCATGGGAGACTTCAACGCACAGGTAGGACAAGGAAATGAAAATTGCGTCGGCAAATTTGGATACAAAATACGCAAAGAGAGAGGAGAAGATCTTGTAAACTTTGCAACGGCTAATGGATTGAAAATCATGAACACCTTCTTCAAGAAGGGACCCAATAGGAAATGGACTAGGAGGAGCCCCAATCACGAAACAAGGAACGAAATAGACTACATCCTAACGGACAAAAACGATATCGTCAAGGACATCCAAGTCCTAAATCAAGCCAATGTAGGCAGCGACCACAGAACGATAAGATGTAAAGTACAAATAAATATCAATAAACAACGCAGGAAAATGTTCCATACAAAACCGCAGCCTCTAAACATACCAAAAGAGCATGTTCAATCTTTCAAGCTCAAATTGAAAAACAGATTCAGAATTCTTACTGAACAAGACAACACCAATATGAACGAACTAAGCAACAAAATGACAGCGTCAATAATTGAAGTAGCCTCTACATTCAAGCCAATGAGCAAACAACCCATTAGCAAAATCTCGGATGAAACTAGAAATCTCATGGAAAAACGTAGAAACCTCAAGCCACCGACAACAACGAGAGAGAAAATTGAAGAGGCTGAACTAAACAAATTGATCAAGAAGAAACGAAGGGAAGACAGAAGGAGATACACGACGGCAGTCATTGAATCAACTCTTCAAAAAAGGTCGGGGCTTCAAAGCTATAAACAAACTCCTCAACTCGGGGACGAAGGCAAATAACTAGCATACTCGAGGAAAATGGAAACCTAACAATAGACAGAGACAGGATTGTCGAACGTGCCAAAGAATTCTGCCAAAAACGTCCAAACAAGGACTTCAAAACAATGAGCAAGATACGCAAGACATGAGCAATCAACTCGAGTACTTCCCAAAAGTAATCCCGTGGGAGGTGAAAGAAGCCATTAAACAGACAAAGAAAGGAACTGCCCCTGGACCAGACAACATCACCATCGACCTACTCCGGAAAGCGGGTAAAATCATCACTGGGAAACTGGCCGTCCTCTTCAACTAAAACACAGTAAAGTCCCAGACGATTGGAACACTGCTATCATAATTCTTTTATATGAAAAAGGAAAGCCGAAAGACCTCAACAACTATAGGCCTATAAGCCTACTCTACTGTGTATACAAACTTTTCACAAAGATCATCACCAACTGAATCACAAAAACACTCGATGAAAACCAGCCGTATGAACAGGCTGGCTTTAGAAGAAGCTACTCGACCAAGGACCACCTGCACTCAATAAATTAGCTGAAAAAAAAAGCAGCTGAGTATAAACTACCACTCGCCGTAGCATTTATCGACTTCAAAAAGGCGTTCGACTCGGTGGAATTCCCTAAGGTCATGGAGGCCATCAGTCAGCAAGGTGTAGATCCAGTATATGTTGAAGTGTTGAAACATATATACAATCATGGCAGCTCCTTTATCAGGCTACATAAAGACTCTGACCCCTTTCAGCTCCAGAAGGGTGTAAGACAAGGTGATACCAGCTCACCTAAACTCTTTACAGCCTGCCTCGAGATGATCTTCAGAAGGCTAGACTGGGAGAGTAAAGGAATGAAGATAGACGGCGAGTATCTGAGCAACCTTAGATCTGCAGACGACATAGCCCTTTTCCCAGAGAACCTACACAACCTCCAACTAATGATAGATGAACTAAATGAAGAGAGCAAGAAAGTCGGCCTACACATGAACTTCAGCAAGACAAAGATCATGTGCAGCAACCACATCGGAGATAAAGACACCAAGATCAAAATCGAGGACACAGAACTGGAAGAGGTAGACCACTACATCTACCTAGGACAACAAATCTCCATGAGACCCTCAAAAGAAGAAGAAATCAAGCGGAGAATCACACTAAGATTGCAAGCCTTTGGCAGAGCTAGCTCAACCTTCAAAAGTAATAAGATCCCATTAATCCTAAAGAGAAGGGTGTATAACCAATGCATCCTCCCAATAGTCACTTATGGAGCTGAAACATGGAACCTAACCAAGAGACAGACCCGAAAATTGGGAACCATGCAACGTGCACATGAAAGAATAATGCTGGGCCTCACATGGAGAGACCACAAGACAGCACAGTACATCAGAGAAAAGACAAGACTTAGGGACATTATAGAATCCATTGAAAATCTCAAATGGCGGTGGGCTGGCCATGTTGCAAGAATGGCTGACAATCAATGGACATCGCAACTCACAACATGGATCCCCCGAGACCACATACACAACCGAGGCCGGCAAAGTGTTAGATGGAGAGACGAACTAGACAAGTTCAGGAAATACTGGCTCCGTGACGCCCATGATAGGGAAGTGTGGCAAATCCTGGGGAAGGTCAATGTCCAACGACGGACGCTCAAAGACTGATGATGATGATGCTGAAAATCACAATAACTTTCTTACTATTTACAGTATAGCAAATATTTTGGTACCATTTGAAAGCAATGTCTGTAGATGCCAAGTTTTACTAAAATAATCCACTTTTAACTACCTCCTGGGTGACTTAGGAGCCTTTGTATGCTGTCCACAGGTTTGTGTGCATTAAACCAAAGATTACCCCCCCAAAAGTACATCTTTTTTATCCAATTGCCCACTCTTTCACAAATTGAAATTTGTTCTGTATATAATTACATAAAACAGTATTAAAAAAAAACAACGTCTGAAACAAATTGAAACAATACAGATAAATTAAATACAATAAAATTCGTAGCCAAGTACAATGAATGAATACTTTCTTGATGTTAGCATGAAAAGATTTATTTGATACGTAAATCAATGAGGCTTAGGAAGACAAGTAGGACCACAACGCCGTAATTATGCAGCATTTCTCTAAAATGAAATTTCTATCTTATTTCATTGATACGAACATGGAGAAATCTTTTATTTTGATGAAAGTGGAAGAATTTTGAGACGGATTTTGATCGAGAAAAAAGTTGCTATTTTCATTCTATTTTGAATGAAACTCCGACTAACCGGAAGTTATAAATTCATTTCAGTGAAATGAACATCGTTTTTTTCGACTTCATTTCCGGTTGAATAGATTTGGAAAAAAATGTTGAATTTAAAATTCATCATTTTATTGAGAAAAGTGTTATTACTCAAGCTTGAAAAAAAACAACTGATTTTTGAAAGCAACGATCAGAAATGGAGTTTGTTTCAGCCTTGACCTTTGATAGTCGAAGTAAAAATGATTATTGCTGTATATATTGTTAGATATTGCTATTTTTATTTCATTTTGAATGAAATTCCGACGAACCAGAAGTCATGAATTCATTTCAGTGAAATAGACATCCTTTCTTTTCACTTCATTCCTCGTTGAATAGATTTAAAAATAAAAAAAAAATCGAATTCCCGATTCGTCATTTTGTTGAGGAAAGTTTTTTTTCACCAGTTGGAAAAAAAAATTTCTGCTTTGTTCTGATGGTTTTTCCCCAGACGTAGAAAGGATGAGAATTGTGATATATAATGCCTTGTGATGTGCCTTCTGGCCCTATCATCGGGATTAAAGTGTAGTATCTGTTATGCACAGACCGAGGAGTCGGTACTGACACTTACCCGTTGAATGGGCCGGAGATTGTGTGCAAGGTATCAAAGACCGAGTGCGCCGGTGCAAACGTTGGCCAATGAGGTTTCACTGAGGCTGCGTTTGCTAAGCGCAACTGGAGTCCTTTGGACTCGTCCTTAGGCTCTCCCAATATTACTCGGCCCAGCTTTCGCAGGTAACTGCGTCGGCTGGAGCCATTTTTGGGGGGTAAGGTACTATTTCTTCCCACGTTAAGCCCGACCTTGTGTCACATATTGCTGTGGTGGGACAATAGGAAGTGAGTAATTAAGCAAGTTTTCTTTTGTTTCAATTTTCCTAACAATTTATTCATGAACAGGTATTATTTCTGATTCTTGACTTGGGAACATGTTTTTTGATAATTTGATTAGAACATTGTTTTTTAGTTTTGGAGCCTTTGTACTAAATCCAAGATACGCTTAGGTAATGAGTATTTATTTTTTCAATTTTGATGGGGTGAAAAAATCGGGTTATTACCTTTTCAATTGATTGGAAGAAGGAAATATCGATACTTTTTTTAAAATTGGGGTTTGCGTAAAACGGGTCTCAGAAAACAAGCGAAGTCCTCTAGCCCTAAATTGAAATTTACCTCCGAATTCGTTTTTACTTTTTACAAATTTTTTGATTTCATTTTTCAATTTAATTTTCTCACATTTTATTGCAACACCCAGTGAGAAAAATGTTCAAAGCTCACTGTATATAAAATATTTGATCCTGATTCAGTTCAGTTTATTAACTTAACATCGCCATTGTCCAGTCTCGTAGGAGAAAAATGGTTTGATTTTGTGTTTGGGTTTCGTTAAACACCGAAACCCCAAATGTTGTCCATTTTATATTCGTCAGTAATTTCATTTGCTTTCAATCCATACGACCTTAATTCCTTGCAGAAATTAGTTGGTTTTGAAAAAAGTTACTCAAAATCCATTTTCTATTATGCTGAGATGCTGTAAACTAAGGAATACTATTATGGAGGTTGCCGTTGTGGAGTTGTCAAGTTTATGTCTGGCACCAGAAACAAACTAATTGTACTTAAAAGCAACTAAATTTGAATATTATTCTAGTCAATGAAATATATAACAATGGAAAGAGTCGACTAAGTTATGGTCATGTTCATTCTAAATGGGGGCTTCTCAAACTTTTTTTCCGTTCGTGACTCTTTCTGAAGAGAGAAATTTCCTTCGTCCCCTTCGGGCCTTAATTCATTGTTATAAAAAACAATTGGTACTACTAAGACTTGAGTCTTTAGTCGTAATCTAACAATGAATAAACATAGAAACAAGAATATCCCCCAAATTGTCAAAAATTGCAAAATGTACTTTTAGAAAAAAAGGAATCACTGTATAGCATTAAGCCACTTCACAACTGAAAAGCGCTTAGTGCATACCTAGTTGTGCATGGATCCGCCCCAAAATTTGATCAGCTCTTACGTTGCCTATTGTCCACTTTTCTGCTAAATATTGGGATTCATTAAGAACTTCTTGACATAACTAGTGGACACGGCTGAAATTTAACTATTTTGAAATGTTTGCATATAACTACGATGTAGGAGAGATAATTGGAGATGGAAAATTCAATCATTTTCTCCGAAGCCTTTTGTCCAACCTTCCACAAAATTTCATAGAAATTTATTCAGTACTTTCGGAGATATCGTGTAGACAGAAGGAGAAAATGAACGAACGAACGTATTAAGGAACAATTCAATAAACCAAGGAGAAAATACGTGAACAGATAGGACTAAAAATATGTCCCTCTTTTCTTTTCTTTTTAAACTTAGTTTACATTGGTAAATAAACACCATAAGAGGTACATTTTGGATAGAGATATGAAAAGAATAATTGTTACATAATAACTGGAAACTGGGAAATGAACTGGTCAGTTTACGGTCCTGGGGCTCCCCTATTTATTTACAAAAATGGAGAAATCTTTTATTTAGATATTTGAGGAGAAATCTTTTGACTGATTTCGATCTATTCATGTTTTTGTTATGAATCGTCTCATCTTCGTCATGAACTTTTTCATTTCATATTGTTTCACATTTTTATCCTAATGAAAAAATCCTATGAAATTTCTTTTTCACTTTCGTCTCGCAAAAAGGGGGGAAAAAAAGGGAAACCCAAAATATAAAACTAAAAGATGGCAAAGATTAATATGTCAGGAGTTGCAAATTCTCCTTGGAGAAAATGTTTTTTTCTTTTGATTTTTTTCCTGATACTTTTTATATGTTGTTGCTATATTTACATTGTACATAGTATTTATTATCATTTATTTTACATTGTATTTACATTTCTAAAATCTGACAAATATTTCTTATATAAAAAAACACCATAATGAATCCCTGAATTGTTGAATGGTTTCTTGGATTTTAAAAGCACCTAAAATTAAAAGAAAATGTTTTTTAAGCTTAGATGTTTGATTAGATCAAAAATATCGTTTTTGTGGACGTTAATATCTTATAAATATGTTGTTCTGTATAATTGATTCTTTTTTGGGTCCCCGTGTGAGTTTTTGGACTATTTTATCACCTGGAAATTGTACACCCAATTTCAGCCATTTTTAGGGAAAATTCTAGCTACTTTTAGCCATTCAGAATAGTCGTTCGAAGACTGCGCTTGTGCAAAAAGACCTGATATCCAATTAATTTCTTTTTAATCGCCCACATTGAATGAGTCTTAACAAATTTATTTACATACATGAATATATAAAACAGTATTAAAAAAACACGTCTGAAACAAATTGAAACAATACAGATAAATTAGATACAATAAAATGTGTAGCCAAGTAGAATGAATGAATACTTTCTTGATGTTAGCATGAAAAGATTTATTTGATATGTAAATCAATGAGGCTTAGGAAGACAAGTGGGACCACAGCGCCATAATTATGCAGCATTTCTCCACTTTCTCCGAAATGAAATTTTTATGGCATCTTATTGATTAAAAAATGGAGAAATATTTTATTTTAATGGAAATGGAGAAATATTGAGACTGATTTTGATCGAGAAAAAAGTTGCTATTTTCACTTTGTTTTGGATGAAACTCCAACTAACCGGAAGTTCTAAATTCATTTCATTGAAATAAACATCGTTTTTTTTTTCGACTCCATTTCTGGTTGGATAGATTTTGGAAAAAAAGGATGAATTTAAAATTCATCATTTTATTGAGAAAAGTGTTATTACTCAAGCTTGAAGAAAAAAAACTGATTTTTGAGAGCAACGATCAGAAATGGAGTTTGTTTCAGCCTTGACCTTTGATAGTCGAAATAAAAATGGTTTTTAATTGAAATTTCCGTAATTACAAGAGAAAAAGATCGGATTAATCGGTGTGAAATGTTGGATAATAATACGTGGAGATGAATGCGTGTATTTTTGTTGTAGATTAGTTGGGTGTGAATTTGTAATTTCAGCTTTGTTTTGATGGTTTTTTTCCCAGACATAGGAAGGATGAGAATCGTGATGTATAATGCGTTGTGAGGCCCCCCTCTGTATACTTACCTGGCACAGGAGTAAACGGTGATCAGCTAGGCCGTTCTCCCAGAGCGAGGCCCTTCCATTGCACTCCGGTTGGGTTGACCTTTGCGATCGCCCCAAATGTGGGCGACTCGGGTGCGCTATTTCTAAGTGTGGGGTCTGCGTTCGCGCTCACCCCGATAATCAATATAATATCAGACCCCTTACTCTCCCCATAGAACCTCAATTAACGAACACATCGCACTTTCTATCGTTAATTCCCTCGGAGTGTCCACTCACAACAGGATCACTCAATTTTTCTTCTGGTTATTTCCAACCGTCATTATTATGGACAGGAATCAAATGAAAACTCGTTTGTCAAATGAGAGAAGAATTTACTCAGCCTAATGGTTAACCCACCACTGATTTTGAAAGCAAGAGAAAAAAAAAAGACAAATGTTTTGCTCCCATTTGGATTCAAACCCAAGATATCAAGCAAAACTCAATCACTGAGCCTTGGATACACATCTGTAAAATGTAATTTATTTATAATTATAAATAACATGGTTGGACGTATTCCTCAAAATTCGGACAAAATATATATGCACCTCTGGTAAAAATCTTGTTTTTATATTGTTTAATGGTTGAGTTATTATATCAAATGTTTTAATGAATAACATCCTTTAATAGCAAGGTACTTATCGCCAAAAAGAAAAATTTTGAAATTTGCTGGTCAGTAAGGATTTTGCGGTCCTGAAACATGTCAACCCAGCCCAAATTAGGATAGATTAGATTTTTTTTTTCTGTTAAGCCAACAGTTTCTTAGCTAGGGATAGAATGAGCATCAGTCCCCCCCCCTTTTTTTAGTCCTCTTTTTTTTTCTTTCGTTTCGACACCCCCCTCCCTCTAGATGACAGAAGGTAATTTCAAAATTTTTCTTTTGCAATGGAAGGGCCTCTTTCCGGTGATGTGACTCTAGCGATATGTCGACTCGAAGCATTCTGAGTTTCTTCTGCGCGCAGTTCTGCGGCCATATTCGTCGCCTCGGGAGACATTCTTTTTAACTTAGATCTAACTACCAGAGCTTGATCCTTTTTGATAAGCAAAGAGGCCAGCTCTGCTTTAGCTATGACTGTTTCAGCCGCATCTCCGCTACGTACAGCCTCATCTAAGCGGCTTTCCAATGTCGTTCGTGCCGCTAATCTATTTAAATTGAGTCTTTTACTATAGTCGGCAGCAAACGACCTAATCTTATCTTTTAGATTGCCCCACCATTTATTTCCTACTACTGAACCAGTTAATTCCTTTAATATTAGTAATGTTAACTGGTCTCGAAAGTCCCTCTCGTCCAGTAAAGATGAGTTGAACTTCCAATATCCAGTCATTTTAATTTTAGGTCTACCTAGATTTACCCGGACCCTCACTAGTCTATGATCCGAATAAATTACATCATGAAAACTTGGACACTCTAACAAGCCTACGTCGACTCTCTTAACTAATACCCGGTCGATGTAACTATAGCGTTGCATCGAGTTCGGGTTGCCTCTAGCAGTCCAAGTCCATACTATTTTAGAGGGGTGCTCGCTTCGGAACTTGTCGACTAGGTCTAGCCTGTCGATCAGGTTTCGAAACGGAGTCACGTCTTGGTTAGTAGCGTTATTCCTATTCTCTTGTCTATCTAAATCGGGATCAAGGACGGCATTCCAATCTCCCGCTAGAATTACCCGTTTCGACGTCGTCACGAAGGGCTCGATCCGCCGAAAAAAAGTGGCTCGCTCGGCTTGGTTATTGGGCCCATAAACCCCAATCAATCGAAACTCGTCACTCTTTATGGTAACGTCCAACACACACAATCTGCCTGCCAGGTCGGCGTAAGCAAGGGAACACGTTGCATTCAAAGATCGGCTTACTAGCCAAGAAACACCTCTCGCACGACTATTAAAACATGCTGAGAAAAGACGAAACTTTTTACTCAGTACGTTCTCATAGTCGGCCAAAGTAAAGTGTGTCTCTTGCACACAACATATATTCACTCCCAAGTGCTGAAGATTACGAACGAGTTTAGTTCTTTTACTCTCGTTCCTCAGCCCTTGGCCATTTACACTTGCTAAAAAGAGAGCCATTTATCCGTCTACTGGCGTTGAGAACCTGAAACGAACATGTCGGGGGTCAGAACACCGATGGCCCGCCCCATTGACTCGTGACCCATTTCGGTCTTAATATCTCCGTCATGGGACAAGCCACCGATGTGTCCCGGGAATGCTAGCTTAGCAGCCCTATAGAGGGAAGGGTGCATAAAAACCGGGGCCCTCCCAGCACAAAATTGTTCCAGTTTTTTTAACTTTTTATCCGTCCAATCGGCCAGTGGGGGGGACATGTTGAAGGTGTTGTTAGCTTCCTTCAGCATGCTCCATACCTGTCGCGAACCGAGACCCGTTCTGACTACAGTCAGAACTCTGCCAGCCTTTGGATAGTTGGTAGGGTCCTCCACATTCTTATTGTCTGCCAACTTGAAATTGTGGAGGACTTTTAGTTCTTTCTGTGTTTTGACTGGTAGGTCGTTCTTTTCATGAATGTCCGGGTCAACGCGACATATGTCTCTCCCCCTTTTATATTTTGCTTTTGGTTCTTTTTTTTTCGGGGGTTCTTCTAGTGAGCCGCTGCCTACTGACGGGCTCCTGTGTCGTTTCGGTGCAGGTGTTTGTGTTGGAGAATGTGTTGGGGTAGATTGGGGAGGGGCAGAATCAGTTTCTTGTGTTGTTGTGGTAGGCAGCTTGGATGTCGGTGTTGTTATTTTTGGTGTTGTTTTTGTGCAGGGGATGGGACACACAGAAGTGCTAGGTTGGGGAGAGGAAACATTTTTTGGTGGTGTTGATTTGGTCGGAGTTTCTTTTTTTGCTGAAGGGGTTCCCCCCTCTGCTGGTCTATTTTTTTCTTTTTTTTTTTTTTTTTTTTTTCTTTCAGTTGAGTTAGTAGTCTCTCGGCCATTTTGAATTTTTCTTTACCCGGACTAGCCCAACTGCCAACACGTTTAGCCCTGTCTGTGTATGTCTGTGGGGTCTCTCCTTTTTTTCTTTCTGGACTGTTGGTGTCAACCGGATTGGAAGGCTTTGGGGACTGAAGTACCGCTGTCTGGGCCTTCGTTCCGTCTTTTCCCACTAACTGCCAATCTCCGTTTGTCTTCTCCTCCTCAGTTGCCAACACTTTTTGTGGCGATGGAGTCGGACACTTGGGAGAGGGGGGGCGAAGATGCCCCCCTGTTGTCGACCTGATCTTTTTGGTCCCAGTTGTGGGCTGGTCTGCTATCGACCTCTTTTCTACAGTAGAGGCAGACGGGGGGGGGGGGGGGGAATCATTATTTAGGTCTGCCTGAATCAAAGGTGCCTTTTTACCTTTGCAAGCAGCAGAGAGGTGACCAGTCTCTCCGCATAGCCAGCACACTGGTCGTCTGCCAGTAACAATTACTGGCATTTTCCGGCTCTCCACGTCTAAGCAGTTGGGAATGGAGGTGAAGGCTTTATATTCGACCATCAGGTCGAATCTCCATTCGCCACGCATTCAGTCAGAGGACACCGAGACAATGTCTCCAAACTGCAGAAAAAAGGCTCCTTAATGTTCCCCCAATACGAATGGGGGTACTTCAAATATTGTTACCCTGGTCCTTCTACGACCAAGGTATTCTACACGAAGGATATGGTCTTTGGTGTGTAATTCCTTTTTTGTCAGGTCTTTACAATCTTCCTCCGTGGGCAACAATACGTCCCAAAAGGCAAAACCTCGTCCTCTTACAACTTGTTGGACTTTCACACCTAACCCGGTCAGCGATTTAATCACTAGGTCTTTTGTGGATTTGACAATCTTTTTGGTTTTTCTGTCAACCACAAAGACAGACACCGTTCTCTTTTCGATATTCCTCAGTTCGGGCATATCTACAAGAAGGCCATCTTCTTTTACAAGATGTTCGTACTTCTTACATTTATCCACGAACTCTGCAATATCGTACATAAATGAAGGCGGGGATTTCCACTGGTTAGGAGAGTCCCCACTTGACTTTTTTTCTGTTTGTGTGTGTTCCCCCTGTTCGGGGCATGTGTCTTGTTTTAGTCTATCCCCCTTAACAAGGGGAGATTTTTCGTTTTTCTTTTCTTCAACTTTTTCGGGCGTACAAAATAAAGCCTTCATGGCCTTATTCACGTCCTCGGCCATTGTACAGGGCTCGAAAAAAGCTTGGCAGTGACTCAAATGTCCGGGTAAAATTCCGCAAGACTCGTTTTTTTTTTCTTCGACTTTTTCGGGCGTGCGAAATAAAGCCTTCATGGCCTTATTCACGTCCTCGGCCATTATACAGGGCTAAGATGGGGTAAATAAAATTAAAAAGAAAATTGTTTTGGGGAAAAAAAAAAAAAAAAAAAAAAGACCCACCTCGAAAAAAGCTTGGCAGTGACTCAAATGTCCGGGTAAAAATCCGCAAGACTCGTTTTTTTTTTGTTTTTTTCTTTCTCCTTTTTCTTTTTTCCTTATTTTTGGTCTTTCAAAATGGCACTATACGGCAGTCAAAGATTGGACTGGTCCAAAACAACCTGTGCCAGGTAAGTATATTATTTGTTTTGGCAGCGACTCAAATGTCCGGGTAAAAATCCGCGAGACTCGTTTTTCCTTCTTATTTTTGGTCTTTCAAAATGGTACCGGAGAATGTCACCATACGTCTTGCCTGAGCGGCGGTCAAAGATTGGACTAGTCTAAAACAACCTGTGCCAGGTAAGTATATTATTTATTTCCTGAAAGGAAAAAAAAAATTACAGGCTTTCCTCACAGGAAAATCGGACACGCGGTCCAATAGGGGAGTGGGGAAGGTTTTTGGTCATCACTATCTTAACTTTAAACTTAGCTAGTCTCATTTACTGACCCGTTCGTACCAACATTGTTCCTTTCACCATAACATCTCATTTATTCAGAAAAGAAAATCAAAAAAAAAAAACAAAAACAGGCCGATGATCATTCGCTCTCTAGCTAAGTTAAACTAGCTCAACAAAAGAAAATGTGACTTATTCTACCTTAATCTAGGCTGGGTTGACACATTTTTTTCCGGTTCTCAAAATTCTTTTAACCAGTCACTTCTAAATGCCACTCAATTTTCGCATCTATTTCTCTACACAATCGCGCACAATTCACCCACCTTTCGCTGAACTCCGACGAGGAGAGCCGCAATCTCTCGGCCTTGATTTTCACTTTAAGCTGATGTTTAAAAAAAAAAAATCAGTTGGCCGGAGGAAAAGCGCTCGCCCCCGTGAAATTCCTTCTGTCTCGTCGTCCAAACCACGACTCTCATAATGCTAAGTAAGCACTTTAGAATATAAAATTCTATTTTTCCTAGCGACAGTATTACATTACTGCACACGGCGCTGGCATCCAAGGCAAAAAAGGGTGTGCGGAGGGCGCGAACCATGTAGTCTTCAATCAGTCCACACAACGGGCGTACGACACTGCAGTGAAAGAAGGCGTGCTCAAGAAACTCCTCCAAGTCACCGCAGCGAACGCATTCTGGCGAATCTACCAGTCCCGCTGCGAACAACCGCTTGCCGACCCAGAGCGCGCTCCGAATGACTAGCCAGGAGAGTGATGCCTCGTTGTTGTTGAGACATTTCATCCCGGGAGCCCAAGGCCACAGCGAGCGACCCTCTCCCTTCGACAGACCCAGCTCCCCGATCAGATCGTCTCGGACGGTCCCCCCGACTATTTCCTGATATAATATCTTCCTCGACAACGGTCGGGTTTCAGGTAGGCCTTCCTTTACCCGTGAGAAGACCCTCAGAGCTTGTCGACATTCGCGGTAGAAGGAGCATTCGTTTCGGGGTACACGGCGGGCCTCTCCCCTATCCGAACGCACGCTTCTCAAGGCCGGGAAGGCCTTCTTGGCGTCTTCTTTCCAGAAATCGCCGTTTCCTTCATTTGGTGTACACATCCGCTCTAGGAATTTTAACCGTAACGTATGTCGCCGAATCTTAACGTTTGGCATTCCCAGACCGCCTTCAGATGGATGGAGCTGGCAGATCTCGCGACGTACCGTGGGTTGTCTGTGACCCCAGAGGAGTCTGAACAGAGCAGCCTCTAGCTTAGCTAGCTGGGTAGACGGGAGAGGAAGTACAGAGAGTCGGTAAGAATGAGGGGGTAAATATGCGAAGCGCACACCTCCGCCTTCCCCTTCAAGGAAAGATTCCTTCGACTCCACACCTTAACTGTTTCGTCGACCTTCTCCTGCACCTCCGACCAATTTTTCTCCAGCTGAAGGCCAGGACCGAACCAGACGCCGAGTATCTGGCAAGGCCCGTCCGTCCAGCTAAAGGGACCCGGCAGAGGACAACCTCTCCACGCGCCCAGCCGTAAGCCTTCAGACTTACGGCAGTTGGTTTTGGCCCCTGCCACTGTCTCATACTTTCTGATTTCTTTGCTGACTTCCATAATCTCGGCATTGCTCGCTACAAGCAAAGTTATGTCGTCAACATAAGCGGTGTATCTGGCTGAGATGTTGGCACCCGGTAAGCTTATTCCGCTTAGGACCGGGTTCGCCTTCAAATTGCGTAGGAACGGTTCCAACGCAAGAACATAAAGCATCGGCGAAAGTGGACAACCTTGACGGACAGATCTAGATAGACTGAAAGGTTTCGACTTGACTCCATTCACTTCCACTATAGCACTGGGAGACGCATACAGGATGTGTATCCAGGAGGGAAAGTCCTGGCCGAAGCCAGCCGCAGACAAGATGGACTCCAGAAAACGATGGTCAACCCTATCGAAAGCCTTGGACTGATCTAATTTGATCAGCGCGGCTCCATTGTCGACTTTCTCGACGATCGTGCGCACCAGATGCAGATTATCTTGGATAGTCCTCCCCTTAACAGAACATGTCTGTTCGGGGCCAATCAGACTAGCCAGCATAGTCTGCAAACGGTTCGACAGGATCTTGGCCAAAATCTTTAACTCTGTGTTCAACATAGTTGAGGGCCTAAAATTGTCTACCCCGTCCCCTCCATCTTTGTCCTTGCGTAGCAATTTCACCACACCCCTGCTAAAGCGTTGGGGAATGCTCCCCTGCTTCAACCAGTGGTTGAACATCACTGTTAGCAGATGGACGAAGATGGGCGACAGCCTCAAGTACAATTCGTATGGCAGACCGTCGATCCCCGGAGTCTTCTCTTTTCCGACGGTACTAAGCGCCACCTGGACCTCCACCTCTGTAATGAGCCCCTCGCACCTAGCCGTTTCAGTCGCATCGAGGCGAGGGAAATCGGCCAAATAGGCGTCGAACTGAGCCGAGCTCAGACCAGGCTCCCTAGTGAAAAGCTGCTGAAAGTAAGAGCGAAAAACCTCGCAGACACCTCCGTTTGTGGTCACGTGTCGTCCATCCGGTGATGTGACTCTAGCGATATGTCGACTCGAAGCATTCTGAGTTTCTTCTGCGCGCAGTTCTGCGGCCATATTCGTCGCCTCGGGAGACATTCTTTTTAACTTAGATCTAACTACCAGAGCTTGATCCTTTTTGATAAGCAAAGAGGCCAGCTCTGCTTTAGCTATGACTGTTTCAGCCGCATCTCCGCTACGTACAGCCTCATCTAAGCGGCTTTCCAATGTCGTTCGTGCCGCTAATCTATTTAAATTGAGTCTTTTACTATAGTCGGCAGCAAACGACCTAATCTTATCTTTTAGATTGCCCCACCATTTATTTCCTACTACTGAACCAGTTAATTCCTTTAATATTAGTAATGTTAACTGGTATCGAAAGTCCCTCTCGTCCAGTAAAGATGAGTTGAACTTCCAATATCCAGTCATTTTAATTTTAGGTCTACCTAGATTTACCCGGACCCTCACTAGTCTATGATCCGAATAAAGTACATCATGAAAACTTGGACACTCTAACAAGCCTACGTCGACTCTCTTAACTAATACCCGGTCGATGTAACTATAGCGTTGCATCGAGTTCGGGTTGCCTCTAGCAGTCCAAGTCCATTCTATTTTAGAGGGGTGCTCGCTTCGGAACTTGTCGACTAGGTCTAGCCTGTCGATCAGGTTTCGAAACGGAGTCACGTCTTGGTTAGTAGCGTTATTCCTATTCTCTTGTCTATCTAAATCGGGATCAAGGACGGCATTCCAATCTCCCGCTAGAATTACCCGTTTCGACGTCGTCACGAAGGGCTCGATCCGCCGAAAAAAAGTGGCTCGCTCGGCTTGGTTATTGGGCCCATAAACCCCAATCAATCGAAACTCGTCACTCTTTATGGTAACGTCCAACACACACAATCTGCCTGCCAGGTCGGCGTAAGCAAGGGAACACGTTGCATTCAAAGATCGGCTTACTAGCCAAGAAACACCTCTCGCACGACTATTAAAACATGCTGAGAAAAGACGAAACTTTTTACTCAGTACGTTCTCATAGTCGGCCAAAGTAAAGTGTGTCTCTTGCACACAACATATATTCACTCCCAAGTGCTGAAGATTACGAACGAGTTTAGTTCTTTTACTCTCGTTCCTCAGCCCTTGGCCATTTACACTTGCTAAAAAGAGAGCCATTTATCCGTCTACTGGCGTTGAGAACCTGAAACGAACATGTCGGGGGTCAGAACACCGATGGCCCGCCCCATTGACTCGTGACCCATTTCGGTCTTAATATCTCCGTCATGGGACAAGCCACCGATGTGTCCCGGGAATGCTAGCTTAGCAGCCCTATAGAGGGAAGGGTGCATAAAAACCGGGGCCCTCCCAGCACAAAATTGTTCCAGTTTTTTTAACTTTTTATCCGTCCAATCGGCCAGTGGGGGGGACATGTTGAAGGTGTTGTTAGCTTCCTTCAGCATGCTCCATACCTGTCGCGAACCGAGACCCGTTCTGACTACAGTCAGAACTCTGCCAGCCTTTGGATAGTTGGTAGGGTCCTCCACATTCTTATTGTCTGCCAACTTGAAATTGTGGAGGACTTTTAGTTCTTTCTGTGTTTTGACTGGTAGGTCGTTCTTTTCATGAATGTCCGGGTCAACGCGACATATGTCTCTCCCCCTTTTATATTTTGCTTTTGGTTCTTTTTTTTTCGGGGGTTCTTCTAGTGAGCCGCTGCCTACTGACGGGCTCCTGTGTCGTTTCGGTGCAGGTGTTTGTGTTGGAGTATGTGTTGGGGTAGATTGGGGAGGGGCAGAATCAGTTTCTTGTGCTGTTGTGGTAGGCAGCTTGAATGTCGGTGTTGTTATTTTTGGTGTTGTTTTTGTGCAGGGGATGGGACACACAGAAGTGCTAGGTTGGGGAGAGGAAACATTTTTGGGTGGTGTTGATTTGGTCGGAGTTTCTTTTTTTGCTGAAGGGGTTCCCCCCTCTGCTGGTCTATTTTTTTCTTTTTTCTTTTTTTTTTCTTTCAGTTGAGTTAGTAGTTTCTCGGCCATTTTGAATTTTTCTTTACCCGGACTAGCCCAACTGCCAACACGTTTAGCCCTGTCTGTGTATGTCTGTGGGGTCTCTCCTTTTTTTCTTTCTGGACTGTTGGTGTCAACCGGATTGGAAGGCTTTGGGGACTGAAGTACCGCTGTCTGGGCCTTCGTTCCGTCTTTTCCCACTAACTGCCAATCTCCGTTTGTCTTCTCCTCCTCAGTTGCCAACACTTTTTGTGGCGATGGAGTCGGACACTTGGGAGAGGGGGGGCGAAGATGCCCCCCTGTTGTCGACCTGATCTTTTTGGTCCCAGTTGTGGGCTGGTCTGCTATCGACCTCTTTTCTACAGAAGAGGCAGACGGGGGGGAATCATTATTTAGGTCTGCCTGCATCAAAGTTGCCTTTTTACCTTTGCAAGCAGCAGAGAGGTGACCAGTCTCTCCGCATAGCCAGCACACTGGTCGTCTGCCAGTAACAATTACTGGCATTTTCCGGCTCTCCACGTCTAAGCAGTTGGGAATGGAGGTGAAGGCTTTATATTCGACCATCAGGTCGAATCTCCATTCGCCACGCATTCAGTCAGAGGACACCGAGACAATGTCTCCGAACTGCAGAAAAAAGGCTCCTAAATGTTCCCCCAATACGAATGGGGGTACTTCAAATATTGTTACCCTGGTCCTTCTACGACCAAGGTATTCTACACGAAGGATATGGTCTTTGGTGTGTAATTCCTTTTTTGTCAGGTCTTTACAATCTTCCTCCGTGGGCAACAATACGTCCCAAAAGGCAAAACCTCGTCCTCTTACAACTTGTTGGACTTTCACACCTAGCCCGGTCAGTGATTTAATCACTAGGTCTTTTGTGGATTTGACAATCTTTTTGGTTTTTCTGTCAACCACAAAGACAGACACCGTTCTCTTTTCGATATTCCTCAGTTCGGGCATATCTACAAGAAGGCCATCTTCTTTTACAAGATGTTCGTACTTCTTACATTTATCCACGAACTCTGCAATATCGTACATAAATGAAGGCGGGGATTTCCACTGGTTAGGAGAGTCCCCACTTGACTTTTTTCCTGTTTGTGTGTGTTCCCCCTGTTCGGGGCATGTGTCTTGTTTTAGTCTATCCCCCGTAACAAGGGGAGATTTTTCGTTTTTCTTTTCTTCGTCTTTTTCGGGCGTACAAAATAAAGCCTTCATGGCCTTATTCACGTCCTCGGCCATTGTACAGGGCTCGAAAAAAGCTTGGCAGTGACTCAAATGTCCGGGTAAAATTCCGCCAGACTCGTTTTTTTTTTCTTCGACTTTTTCGGGCGTGCGAAATAAAGCCTTCATGGCCTTATTCACGTCCTCGGCCATTATACAGGGCTAAGATGGGGTAAATAAAATTAAAAAGAAAATTGTTTTGGGGGGAAGAAAAAAAAAAAAAAAAAAAAAAAAAAAAAAGACCCACCTCGAAAAAAGCTTGGCAGTGACTCAAATGTCCGGGTAAAAATCCGCAAGACTCGTTTTTTTTTTTTTCCTTATTTTTGGTCTTTCAAAATGGCACTTTACGTCTTGCCTGAGCGTCAGTCAAAGGTTGGACTGGTCCTAAACAACCTGTGCCAAGTAAGTATATTATTTGTTTTGGTAGTGACTCGAATGTCCGGGTAAAAATCCGCGAGACTCGTTTTTTTTTTTCCTTCTTATTTTTGGTCTTTCAAAATGGAACCGGAGAATGTCACCATACGTCTTGCCTGAGCGGCGGTCAAAGATTGGACTGGTCTAAAACAACCTGTGCCAGGTAAGTATACAGAGGGGGGCCTCACAACGCATTATACATCACGATTCTCATCCTTCCTACGTCTGGGAAAAAAACCATCAGAACTAAGCTGAAATTACAAATTCACACCCAGCTAACCTACAACAAAAATACACGCATTCATCTCCACGTATTATTATCCAACATTTCACACCGATTAATCCGATCTTTTTCTTTAGTAATTAGGGATATTTCAATTAAAAACCATTTTTATTTCGACAATCGAAGGTCAAGGTTGAAACAGTCTTCATTTCCGATCGTCGCTTTCAAAAATCAGTTTTTTTCTTCAAGCTTGAGTAATAACACTTTTCTCAATAAAATGATGAATTTTAAATTCAAAATTTTTTTCCAAATCTATTCAACCGGAAATGAAGTCGAAAAAAAACGATGTTTATTTCACTGAAATGAATTTAGAACTTCCGGTTAGTCGGAGTTTCATCCAAAATAGAATGAAAATAGCAACTTTTTTCTCGATCAAAATCCGTCTCAATATTTCTCCATTTCCATTAAAATAAAAGATTTCTCCATTTTCTGATCAATAAAATGCCATAAAAATTTCATTTTGGAGAAAGTGGAGAAATGCTGCATAATTACGGCGTTGTGGTCCTACTTGTCTTTCTAAGCCTCATTGATTTACATATCAAATAAATCTTTTGATGATAACATCAAGAAAGTATTCATTCATTGTACTTGGCTACAAATTTTATTGTATTTAATTTATCTGTATTGTTTCAATTTGTTTCAGACGTGTTTTTTTAATACTGTTTTATATATTCATGTATGTAAATAAATATGTTAAGACTCAATAAAAGTGGGCGATTAAAAAGAAATTAATTGGATATCAGGTCTTTTTGCACAAGCGCAGTCTTCGAACGGCTAAAATTAGCTAGAATTTTCCCTAAAAATGGCTGAAATTGGGTGTACAGTTTCCAGGTGATAAAATAGTCCAAAAACTCACACGGGGACCCAAAAAAGAATCAATTATACAGAACAACATATTTATAAGATATTAACGTCCACAAAAACGATATTTTTGATCTAATCAAACATCTAAGCTTAAAAAACATTTTCTTTTAATTTTAGGTGCTTTTAAAATCCAAGAAACCATTCAACAATTCAGGGATTCATTATGGTGTTTTTTATATAAGAAATATTTGCCAGATTTTACAAATGTAAATACAATGTAAAATAAATGATAATAAATACAATGTACAATGTAAACATAGCAACAACATATAGAAAGTATCAGGAAAAAAATCAAAAGAAAAAAAACATTTTCTTCAAGGAGAATTTGCAACTCCTGACATATTAATCTTTGCCATCTTTTAGTTTTATATTTTGGGTTTCCCTTTTTTCCCCCTTTTTTGCGGGACGAAAGTGAAAAAGAAATTTCATAGGATTTTTTCATTAGGATAAAAATGTGAAACAATATGAAATGAAAAAGTTCATGACGAAGATGAGACGATTCATAACAAAAACATGAATAGATCGAAATCAGTCAAAAGATTTCTCCTCAAATATCTAAATAAAAGATTTCTCCATTTTTGTAAATAAATAGGGGAGCCCCAGGACCGTAAACTGACCAGTTCATTTCCCAGTTTCCAGTTATTATGTAACAATTATTCTTTTCATATCTCTATCCAAAATGTACCTCTTATGGTGTTTATTTACCAATGTAAACTAAGTTTAAAAAGAAAAGAAAAGAGGGACATATTTTTAGTCCTATCTGTTCACGTATTTTCTCCTTGGTTTATTGAATTGTTCCTTAATACGTTTGTTCGTTCATTTTCTCCTTCTGTCTACACGATATCTCCGAAAGTACTGAATAAATTTCTATGAAATTTTGTGGAAGGTTGGACAAAAGGCTTCAGAAAAAATGATTGAATTTTCTATCTCCAATTATCTCTCCTACATCGCAGTTATATGCAAAAATTTCAAAATAGCTAAATTTCAGGCATGTCCACAAGTTATGACAAGAATTTCTTAATGAATCCCAATATTTAGCAGAAAAGTGGACAATAGGCAACGTAAGAACTGATCAAATTTTGGGGCGGATCCATGCACAACTAGGTATGCACTAAGCGCTTTTCAGTTGTGAAGTGGCTTAATGCTATACAGTGATTCTTTTTTTTCTAAAAGTACATTTTGCAATTTTTGACAATTTGGGGGATATTCTTGTTTCTATGTTTATTCATTGTTAGATTACGACTAAAGACTCAAGTCTTAGTAGTACCAATTGTTTTTTATAACAATGAATTAAGGCCCCAAGGGGACGTAGGAAATTTCTCTCTTCAGAAAGATTCACGAACGGAAAAAAAGTTTGAGAAGCCCCCATTTAGAATGAACATGACCATAACTTAGTCGACTCTTTCCATTGTTATATATTTCATTGACTAGAATAATATTCAAATTTAGTTGCTATCAATTACAATTAATTTTTTTCTGGTGCCAGACATAAACTTGACAACTCCACAACGGCAACCTCCATAATAGTATTCCTTAGTTTACAGCATCTCTCATAATAGAAAATGGATTTTGAGTAACTTTTTTCAAAACCAACTAATTTCTGCAAGGAATTAAGGTCGTATGGATTGAAGGCAAATGAAATTACTGACGAATATAAAATGGACAACATTTGGGGTTTCGGTGTTTAACGAAACCCAAACACAAAATCAAACCATTTTTCTCCTACGAGACTGGACAATGGCGATGTTAAGTTAATAAACTGAACTGAATCAGGATTAAATAATTTATATACAGTGAGCTTTGAACATTTTTCTCACTGGGTGTTGCAATGAAATGTGAGAAAATTAAATTGGAAAATGAAATTAAAAAATTGAAAAACAGATTCAGAATTCTTACTGAACAAGACAACACCAATATGAACGAACTAAGCAACAAAATGACAGCATCAATAATTGAAGTAGCCTCTACATTCAAGCCAATGAGCAAACAACCCATTAGCAAAATCTCGGATGAAACTAGAAAACTCATGGAAAAAAACGTAGAAACCTCAAGCCACCGACAACAACGAGAGAGAAAATCGAAGAGGCTGAACTAAACAAATTAATCAAGAAGAAACGAAGAGAAGACAGAAGGAGATACACGACGGCAGTCATTGAATCAACTCTTCAAAAAAGGTCGGGGCTTCAAAGCTATAAACAAACTCCTCAACTCGGGGACGAAGGCAAATAACTAGCATACTCGAGGAAAATGGAAACCTAACAATAGACAGAGACAGGATTGTCGAACGTGCCAAAGAATTCTACCAAAAACGTCCAAACAAGGACTTCAAAACAATGAGCAAGATACGCAAGACATGAGCAATCAACTCGAGTACTTCCCAAAAGTAATCCCGTGGGAGGTGAAAGAAGCCATTAAACAGACAAAGAAAGGAACTGCCCCTGGACCAGACAACATCACCATCAACCTACTCCGGAAAGCGGGTAAAATCATCACTGGGAAACTGGCCGTCCTCTTCAACTAAAACACAGTAAAGTCCCAGACGATTGGAACACTGCTATCATAATTCTTTTATATGAAAAAGGAAAGCCGAAAGACCTCAACAACTATAGGCCTATAAGCCTACTCTACTGTGTATACAAACTTTTCACAAAGATCATCACCAACTGAATCACAAAAACACTCGATGAAAACCAGCCGTATGAACAGGCTGGCTTTAGAAGAAGCTACTCGACCAAGGACCACCTGCACTCAATAAATTAGCTGAAAAAAAAAGCAGCTGAGTATAAACTACCACTCGCCGTAGCATTTATCGACTTCAAAAAGGCGTTCGACTCGGTGGAAATCCCTAAGGTCATGGAGGCCATCAGTCAGCAAGGTGTAGATCCAGTATATGTTGAAGTGTTGAAACATATATACAATCATGGCAGCTCCTTTATCAGGCTACATAAAGACTCTGACCCCTTTCAGCTCCAGAAAGGAGTAAGGCAAGGTGATACCAGCTCCCCTAAACTTTTCACAGCCTGCCTCGAGATGATCTTCAGAAGGCTAGACTGGGAGAGTAAAGGAATGAAGATAGACGGCGAGTATCTGAGCAACCTTAGATCTGCAGACGACATAGCCCTTTTCCCAGAGAACCTACACAACCTCCAACTAATGATAGATGAACTAAATGAAGAGAGCAAGAAAGTCGGCCTACACATGAACTTCAGCAAGACAAAGATCATGTGCAGCAACCACATCGGGGATAAAAACACTAAGATCAAAATCAAGGACACAGAACTGGAAGAGGTAGACCACTACATCTACCTAGGACAACGAATCTCTATGAGACCCTCAAAAGAAGAAGAAATCAAGCGGAGAATCACACTAAGATTGCAAGCCTTTGGCAGAGCTAGCTCAACCTTCAAAAGTAATAAGATCCCATTAATCCTAAAGAGAAGGGTGTATAACCAATGCATCCTCCCAATAGTCACTTATGGAGCTGAAACATGGAACCTAACCAAGAGACAGACCCGAAAATTGGGAACCATGCAACGTGCACATGAAAGAATAATGCTGGGCCTCACATGGAGAGACCACAAGACAGCACAGTACATCAGAGAAAAGACAAGACTTAGGGACATCATAGAATCCATTGAAAATCTCAAATGGCGGTGGGCTGGCCATGTTGCAAGAATGGCTGACAATCAATGGACATCGCAACTCACAACATGGATCCCCCGAGACCACATACACAACCGAGGCCGGCAAAGTGTTAGATGGAGAGACGAACTAGACAAGTTCAGGAAATACTGGCTCCGTGACGCCCATGATAGGGAAGTGTGGCAAATCCTGGGGAAGGTCTATGTCCAACGACGGACGCTCAAAGACTGATGATGATGATGATGCTGAAAATCACAATAACTTTCATACTATTTACAGTATAGCAAATATTTTGGTACCATTTGAAAGCAATGTCTGTAGATGCCAAGTTTTACTAAAATAATCCACTTTTAACTACCTCCTGGGTGACTTAGGAGCCTTTGTATGCTGTCCACAGGTTTGTGTGCATTAAACCAAAGATTACCCCCCAAAAAGTATATCTTTTTTATCCAATTGCCCACTCTTTCACAAATTGAAATTTGTTCTGTATATAATTACATAAAACAGTATTAAAAAAACAACGTCTGAAACAAATTGAAACAATACAGATAAATTAAATACAATAAAATTCGTAGCCAAGTACAATGAATGAATACTTTCTTGATGTTAGCATGAAAAGATTTATTTGATATGTAAATCAATGAGGCTTAGAAAGACAAGTAGGACCACAACGCCGTAATTATGCAGCATTTCTCCAAAATGAAATTTCTATCTTATTTCATTGATAGGAACATGGAGAAATCTTTTATTTTGATGAAAGTGGAAGAATTTTGAGACGGATTTTGATCGAGAAAAAAGTTGCTATTTTTATTTTGTTTTGAATGAAACTCCGACTAACCGGAAGTTATAAATTCATTTCAGTGAAATGAACATCGGTTTTTTCGACTTCATTTCCGGTTGAATAGATTTGGAAAAAAATGTTGAATTTAAAATTCATCGTTTTGTTGAGAAAAGTGTTATTACTCAAGCTTGAAAAAAAAAACTGATTTTTGAAAGCAACGATCAGAAATGGAGTTTGTTTCAGCCTTGACCTTTGATAGTCGAAGTAAAAATGATTATTGCTGTATATATTGTTAGATATTGCTATTTTTATTTCATTTTGAATGAAATTCCGACGAACCAGAAGTCATGAATTCATTTCAGTGAAATAGACATCCTTTCTTTTCACTTCATTCCTCGTTGAATAGATTTAAAAATAAAAAAAAAATCGAATTCCCGATTCGTCATTTTGTTGAGGAAAGTTTTTTTTCACCAGTTGGAAATACACCTACAACGTCAGAACACTGTCAACTGACATGCACCTAACTGATCTAGAAAGTGAAATCAGAAATGTCAAATGGGACATCATAGGCATTAGCGAGATAAGAAGACCCGGAGAAGAACTAATCGAACTGAGAAGCAGACATCTTCCATACAGCTACTGAAAAGAGAAAGTAAAACAAAGTGGAGTTGGCTTTCTCATCAATAAGGACCTGAAAGACAATGTAACTGGCTTCAAAGCCATCTCTGACCGAGTAGCTAGCGTCACAATAGAACTTTCAAAACGATACAGACTTAATATAATCCAATATAATATAATATAATATAATACAATCTATGATAAACTGAGGTAAAATCTAGGGTTGGCGACTTGATTTTGTCACATATATCAAGGGAGGTAATTTTCCAAGTGTCGACATTCAATTTTATAAGGAATGATTTCGAAGTTTTTCTTTTCCCGTTTCTATTTTTCTTACTCGAAGTTTATTGAGGGAAAGCTGAGAATATTCCAAGGGTAACTGTGGGTCATCATCTTTGCTCTTTCATGAAATCACCTTAACTTCTGCTTGCAGAATTTTTGAGGTCGAAGAAAACATAAAATCACAAAGTGTGAAATGAAAAACAGAAAATGATTTCTGAAGAATAGTAAAACCAACCATTTATTTAACTGTATGGAAAAAAGTACAGTGGTATTATTCACATAGAAACTTTTTTTTCTAATCAAAAAGGAATTATGGGGTGACATTCTTAGCAGTTATAATCATACAAAGGACAGAAGCATAACGGTAAATTTAAAAAAAAAATCCCTTCCCTTCTCAAGTGGCTGTGTGTAATGAAATTAAGACGCTAATCGTGAATTTAATCAGTGAGCATATACTTTTCACCATTTGTACGGAGGTATGGCTCACATGACTTATCTCCATTCATTAAATTCTGGAACTCTAAAATTATAAATCCTCAAATAATCTTCAATTCTTTAGTGGTTAGGTTGGAATGTAGTGAAGGAGGCCTGGATTGTAAATTTCACACCCTCGCACAATCTATGTTAAAAATAGTGCACCATCAATAAAGAGAAATGTGAGAACTAATGAAAGAAAATCAGAAGTTTATTCATAAGTTATATCGTCATTGCTTAGAATAAATTGCTTTTATTTGTGTGCCGTTTTTAACATCGAGTGAGCGAGGGTGTGAAAGTTTACAATTGGGACACATTTACTTACAATGGCACAATAACCCCAATCGTAACCTTGAAAAATCAAAATTATCAATGAGATACATCATGCAAGCCGTATACCCGTAATAATGACGGAAATTGTGTGCCTATTTAATCATTACATTTATATAGAAAATTGGACCCAGTGATAAAACCTAAAAGATAATATTTTTCTGAAAACTATCAAATTTCTGGATAATTCGAAGGTCTCAATAGATTGAAAGCATCTGAAACTGACAAAAAAAATCATTTTAGAACTGCATGCTGTGAAAAAACAAATCTTGACCAAATTATCTTCCATTATGGCTCAAACCTAAACGAATCTCTGGGAACTTTTTTAAAACTACTAAATTGAACCCTAAAAATAACTCTAACATTCTCATTGCTTCATCTACTGATGTTGAGTTATTTTAAATACAAACTCCACATGAAACTCAGGGAAATTCAAAGATTGAATTAAAAAAAGATGTTCTATCAAATTTTGCTATTATATTTCAAGAAAGGATCCAATTCTTTAAATTGAAATAATGTGCGCACAAATTACAAGGAAAGAAAGTAGAAAGATGGAAATGTTGATATTTGATGAAAAAAATTAGTTATGCTAGAATGATATTTGAAAATAGTAGTCGTTTATAGTGTTGTGGGTTATCAGAATGATAATATTTTTGATTAGTAATTACACTTATGAATCTGATTTAATTATTCGACCCTGGGAGAATTCCTTCGTTTTAATTCACTTTTAATTCATTTTTTTAAATTCATAAAAGAAAATAAAAAAATCCGGTTGCAGTCAACAGTGAAACGAGTTCAGAAGTCACAAACGAGACGATTCGAAAAAAAAATTCATTTCAAGAGCACATGTCAAGTTCTGATTTTATCAAATAAATTTTGCATTTTGTAGAGAAAAATGATCGTACTCTGCTTGGGTTGTAATAGGCCAAAGGTAAGAAATTATAGGGCGGATAACTAATTAAAGGGAAACTGACCCCGCAGCGAAATATACGCCCCAAATCTCCACGTTTACCTCTTTTGTTACCCTCACTATTTGCAAAATTGGATTCCAGAATAAAAATGGAACAAGAAAGTTCATGACAAAAATGGGGCCGATTGGAAATAGAAACATGAGAAAATGTGTGGAGTAGTTTTTTTTATCTGTTGTTGTTGGTTCAATATATTTTTGTTTGTGAATGAAGTTGAAATAATTGTCGAAGGAGAAAGGAATCCAAAATGTTGATTACATTTAGAAATGGGATTTTTGTTCAGACTGGAAGGGGGTTCGGACATACCGGATGTTGAAAATATATTTCAGTGACATAAAAATTGTTTTTTTCGACTTTATTTTGGATCAAACGATAAAAATTGGTCGGAGGTGCAGGAGAAGGTCGACGAAACAGTTGAGCTGTGGAGTCAAAGGAATCTTTCCTTGAAGGGGAGGGCAGAGGTGTGCGCTTCGCATATTTACCCCCTCATTCTTTATCGACTATCGGCACTTCCTCTCCCGTCTACCCAGCTAGCTAAGCTAGAGGCTGCTCTGTTCAGACTCCTCTGGGGTCACAGACAACCAACGGTACGTCGAGAGATCTGCCAGCTCCATCCATCTGAAGGCGGTCTGGGAATGCCAAACGTTAAGATTCGTCGACATACGTTACGGTTAAAATTCCTAGAGCGGATGAGTACACCAAATGAAGGAAACGGCGATTTCTGGAAAGAAGACGCCAAGAAGGCCTTCCCGGCCTTGAGAAGCGTGCGTTCGGATAGGGGGGAGGCCCGCCGTGTACCCCGAAACGAATGCTCCTTCTACCGCGAATGTTTAATTTGTCTGGTTGAAAATGAAGTTTTCCTGGAGCTAAAAAGAAATGAAATTGTTGCAACCTTGACCTTCCATTGTTGGGATAAAAGTCGCTTTTAATTTGATTTTAACTGATTGATGAGAAATACTATCCATAAAATTGGTCTAAAATGTTTCAATTTAAAGTGTAAATCGAGGAATGGACTTTTGTTTGTGATAATGTGTTGTTTATATTTTTATTTTAAGTTTCTTGTGAGTGGTTTTTGTCAACGGGCGGGGATGATTGGATAGGAGAGTATATCAATGAAGGGTGGCGCAAGGGCTAACTTATACTTACCTGGCACAGGAGTAAACGGTGATCAGCTAGGCCGTTCTCCCAGAGCGAGGCCCTTCCATTGCACTCCGGTTGGGTTGACCTTTGCGATCGCCCCAAATGTGGGCGACTCGGGTGCGCTATTTCTAAGTGTGGGGTCTGCGTTCGCGCTCACCCCGATAATCAAATCAATATCAGACTCCACCCCGTTCTTGGTATCTCCTACCCGGAATTACTTGATAAACAATTAAACATTTTAAATAATGTAATCGTTACCACTATATGTTTCTTATGTATGTCCCAAAAGTCGGAAAAAAAACATTTATTATCAATATCTTTGAATCATTATTAAGTATGTTGGGAATTCTGTTGGAAATTTTCTCTGAGGAAAATCTTTTGTCGATCAACTAAGTAAAAACGTGTTTTGATAAAATCAAAACACTGAATTTTGATATTGTCTGTGGGATCTTCGAAGAAAAATCTGATATAAAGAGCGACAGCCCTTCCATTGCACTCCGGTTGGGTTGACCTTTGCGATCGCCCCAAATGTGGGCGACTCGGGTGCGCTATTTCTAAGTGTGGGGTCTGCGTTCGCGCTCACCCCGAAATATCAATCAAATATCAGATGCTTTTAAATCATCACTACAGTGCACTGGTAGAGGTGCAGTCCATCCCAAGTTGAATATGCACCTTCTTTTAATACAAGTGTTACTTAGTAGGAGAGTCTATGGACTCTGAAGTGGGTGATTAATTAACAATTTGTGAATCATGGAAAACTCGACCCTATTTTGTGTCCCCCTACACAAATGTTACATATTTTTATAGTATATTTACAAGAAGATCCCCCCTAACCCTGAACACTTCAGAGCCAAGTAAATAAAGGTTGAGATTCAACGTTTGCAATAATCTTCTGTGCTTTCAATCCATTATACCTTTATTGTCTCTGAATACACGTCAGTTTTGAAGAATTTTAACCACAACTTTCACTTCAAAATATAATAATTGTGATTTTAAAAGCTGAAAAATAGGCAGCAATTTCGCGACTGATATAACATTATCAACTGCCTATAATTCAGCAGATATCCAATAACTGAGAACACTAAATAAACTTTCAATTGCTGTATTTCACAGAATCTGCATTTTTTGTGAACAACATAATCGTCTTACTCAGAATTTTTGAGATGGGGTATTATTATTATCTCTATTATTGTTCGAACTACCTTGGTTGTTTTCCATATAACGTTTTGGACGTTGTACTCTACAGCCTTCATCAGGTATCATCTGGTAGGTGTTGGGGGAAGTAACGAACCGAACCCTTTATTTATATATAGTATATATAGTATAGACTTTATTATTGTCTCATACTGGGATTGAATGTAGGACCATTAGATTACTTGCAGTCTGATTCTCTAATCACTACATCATGTGTCCATGTGAACAACCTGTGCTAATTTTTAGGAGCCTTAAACCTCAGGTGACAGTTTTTGGTATTTGATGTTACTGTTTTCTGTCTTTCATTATTAGAGCTTCCCATATGGTATCCATTTCAATGCTAGGATTACTGCGGCAGTTTTTCTTGCCTAGCACATGGGCCGACTCCTTCAAGCCAAATATAAAAAAGGAGGAATGGGCGGCCATCAAGACCCTTCGGATTGACACAAGCATAGTCATACTGCCAGCGGATAAGGGAACTGTAGTAAAATACGTGTTGAAATATGGTTATTCTTTTTAAACAATTGTGGAATTCAATCCCTTTTTACGTTTGTGTGTTCAAGCACTCATGGCCATGATTTTTTTAAATTTTTTTTTTTCACAGGTTCATTAATAACGGTGGAAAACACCAGTGATGTCATGAATAGAATTATTTCTGACCATATTTATTCTTCACTGAAAATTTTTTTACATGACTTCAAATTTGATGCTATGTTTGTTCAGTTATTGACTGTGATGATGAGTTTTTTCATTCATAATTTCAGGTTATACAGCGTTTTTGTTTATCATGACATTTTTGTTTTATAGACACTTCATTAAAACTTTCAAAATGCTCCATAGAAATATGCCCTTTAACCCATCAACTATTGCAGGTGGCAAAGTGCAATAGTTATCCATTGCAAGATGAAAGCCCTTGTCCATTGCAAGATAAAAGCCCTGACTCTCCATTAAAACTGAGTTGCCCTCAATCAATGTAAATTTTCTTTTTAAGAAATTGAAAAAACATTTTGAAAAAAATTAAAATCATTCAAAATTCAAAATGAATTGAAGTTTAAAAACTGAAATGAAAACTGGGACTCAGTGTCATATGTTTATATAAGTAAGATTATTCATAGGAAAATGACAGAATTTCGTATTGAATTTTGTTGGAAATTATGGATAATTGATATTGTTGTGTACTTTGTAGATTTGTAATAAATATATTGTGTATGTAAAACCTGGTTTGTTTAAATAGAAATTAAAATGAAAACAGAAGTGCTGTCACATGGCAATGTATATGATGGAATCTTATTCACCACTGATATTTTTTCTGGTGTAATTTTGTGAGAGATTGTTTGGTTGCAACTCTAATGCCATCATCTGATAAAGCTCCAATTCATCATTGTCATGATGATTTCTCCATTTAATTATTTTTCCATTGCAAAAACTGTTAATTGCAAGATTGGTTCTTGAGTGGGTAAATATTTACAAAAACTCATGTAATGTCCAGTTATCTCCCTTGACACTTGAAGTGAATTCAGACTTGAATCTTTCAAGCTGTTTGCACTCACCCTTCTTACTATATACTTTACTCTTGACTTGTTTTGGCAAAGTATTACATTTATATTATCACTTGGGATTGAAATTTCTTTTTTATGTTTTTTTTTTTATTGGCGTAGCATCATTTGAAGTTATAGAAAATCTTTTTTTCTGTTAGAAATCTCCAGTTTTTCAAATATAATTTCTCATACAAGTTCTTTGAATGACTCTTCTATTTCAATTTTATTAATTGACACTTTATCGTTGCTCTAAAGATTATAACTTGAAACATACTTCAATTTTTGGTTGAAAAGATGCGGATTTTATTTTGTTTTTTGTCCTAAAATACAATGTATTCTAATAATCTATATCAAAGATAATCTAGATTTTCATAATTTATGATTTTTTTTTTTATTTAAAGAAAACGCAAACTCCTTGAAAGAAAAAGTTAGCATTTTACAAAGAGACAAAATATTATCGTAGTTCCTACCAAGAAAGGAAAAGCTACAGTCATACTCAACAAAATGTATTCTAAGAAAAAAAGAGTGTTGTTTACTGTTATATTATGTTGTGGTGATTTTAACATTTTGTATCAAAGAAACTGCCTCACACTATGAAAATTTTATCACCAATGTCTATCCATACAATATATCCAAAAGTTCTCAATGAATATCAATTAAAATTTGGGCGGCAGGATGAGGAAGAAGTGGTTAGATTTTGGGTTAGAATCAGGGATTAATTCTTCATTAAGAGAGATTATTGCATTTCTTTCATTCATTTTTGTATCCACTTTGGTCTGCCCTAACTGTATCTCCGAAAGTTCTCAATGGTTTCCTATGAAATTTTGCAGAATGGTAGGGCATGTATGTGACTAAATTTTGGAGAGATCCAGGAATTTTTTTTCATTTGAATATATTTTTCTGTTTTTTTTATTCATTGAGATTTGACCTTTTAAAAAAAAATTTCCTGTGAATAAAAAAAATTGTAACCCCATTTTTCCTCAATCTTCTTATCAGTTTTCCAAAAATGCATAGTTTCCAACTTAAATGAAAATCCTTTGGGATTCAATTGTCCCTTTATTATATTCAAGACTTAAACTTTAATGATTTATTAAAATTCTGAAACATTTTAAAGGACGATTTTGTGAAACCCATGCACTTAAGAATGATCCCAATCCTTTAGTATTCAAAGGGGCCCACATTATGATTTTTATTGTATAGATTAATGAACAAATAATGTCACCAAAATGTTTGTGAACAAGATTAAAGATCTGGATGAGATTTTTTTTGCAAGCAAAAAATTTTTACATGGAAGGGAGAAAACTTTTTTCAACTTGAATTTTTGTTGTCTGAAACCTATGTGGGGCCTCTTCTTGTCGGGACCCTAGAGTATTGCCCCACCTGCCTTGATGGTAATTATGACCCTGATTGGTACGATGTTTTAAAAATTTCGTTTCTTTTTGGACTGCTCTCATAAGTTATAAAAAATGTTTAAAAAATCCTATCTTGTCTACAAGGTGAAAACTGTCTCAGATTCTCCAAAAGAACAAAGATTACTTTACATCTAAAGAATATAAACAGTCATTACAACACCCTAGCAAACTTCTACCATGTATTGCTTTCCTATGCCTACATGAAGCAAAAATACTATTAAGACCCTTTGTCAACTGCCTTGGCTCAACATGACACCTCTTCAACTGCTTCATGGCTAACATTCTATCTGTTGTCTGCAAAACACCAATATATGTAAGGAATTAGGTTCATCTTTGGGAGTGATTAGGAGGGCAATTGTCTCATCATCATTATATAGTGCGCTTTGATGTGGTCAATCTCTTTAATGAAGTATCAATTGAAGAAGCCTTACTCATCCTACAGGACAAACTGGATAATGAACATTGACTTAGGAACTGTACCAACATCTCTATTAATGACTTATTGCAAGTGTCAGTGTTTTGTGTAAGGACAACACATTTTCAATTTATTTATTATCAAATTTGAATTTAATTACTTAATGACAAAATATTTCATCTTTTTCTCATGTTGCTCCTCATCCAGATTTAACCCTTCCACAAAATCATCCAGAAGTTGATACAGTTAAATGGTGGTAAAACCTATTTCCTAGAAAAAAATTTAAGATCTTGTGCATTAATATAAAAGGTAAGACAAAAAAAAATGATCAAATCCAAGAATGGAAGTATATTTAAGCACATCTTGCTTAATGAATCTTGAAAACTGTTGTTTAGATTTGATCTAATTATTCAAATTAACTGAAATCAAATTTTAATTATCAGAATGTGTAGTTGCTAGTCAATGTCAAAATTTACCCCTTACAACTGAGAAGTTTACCCAACATTTGGAAGTACTGCTCTAAACTCTAGTTTGTTTACAAACTCATTAAGTAACAAACTGTAGTAGTACCTATGAACTGAAAACATTATTTTAATTTTTGTGATGGTTAGTTTTAAATCTATTTTATTTACAAACTCATTCACCAATAACAGAAGTGTATTAAATAATATTATTTAAATATCTAATTTTTAGCTTAGTTCAGTGATATTTTCTGGAACAGGTTTCATGGTAAATCCTCCTCTCCAGACTCCTGTAATCATTTTAGATTTTCATGTGACTTCCAAATGTTTACTGTGGACTTCTAGTTGTATAGAATCTCTTGTATATCCCAATATTTATCAAGTATGTTTTCAAGACAATTTAGTTTTTTGGGACAAGATTCCATTAACGCAGATATTGAATAACTCATGTGGATATCAAAACTAAAAGACTTCATTCAAAGTTCAGAAGGAACTATTAACTTTGGATCTTTTTCGAATATTCTGATCAGTTGGTGAATTATTGCTGACAAAAAAAATATTTCACTTCATTCTGCTGCTTCTTAATTCCCAAAGTAAGACTCCCATTCAGAACAATTCTGGAGCATTTTTCTAGAAAAGGTCAACATGAGGAATTAGGGATTTATCTTTTAAATGTGTAAAAATCGATGAAAGCAGCAATGCATACATGAGGTAAATCATCAAAATGATAAGACTCATATGAAAAAAAATATCTTTCCTCAATATTTGGAATCAAAAATTATTTTCTTGAATTTGTCCTTTAATAAATAAGTATAGAAAATTTTATTGAAATCAAATTATATGCTAATTTTTCAATTTCTCGTGTGTGAATTTTCCAGTGAAATTGCATCTGTATTGTGTTACTTTGAAAAAATTGTGTTGTTAACTTATTTTTTTATTTGTGCACCTTTTTTAACATCGAGTGAGCGAGGGTGTGAAGTTTGCAATTGGGACACCGTTCCTTCCAAACCCAAACGTAAGCCTGAAAAAGTTTGAATTATTCAAAGAATTACCATTTTAAAATTTTAGAGTGGGATAATTAACTTGTGTGATCCGTACTTCCGTAATAATGACGGAAGGTATTTGCCAATTTTAATCATTATAGTTACATCGTAAATAGAACCCCTCATTAAAGCTTAAAAATATTTTTTTTCTGAAAACTAACAAATATCTGGATGGTTTGAAAGTCTTGATGGATTGGAAGCTCTTGAAATTGAAAAAAGAAAAAATTGTTCTAAGAGAACTGTGGGCTGTAAGAAAAAAAAGGTTCCTAATAAAATGATCTTTCAACACAGCTGAACCCTTAAACACAAAAGATCTGATACCTTTCTTCTTCACCTAATCAACAACTAACCCTAACATTCTCATCGTTTCTCCCTGGGATGTTTAGCAGCCCCTTATTCTTGATATACCGATTATCTTAACCAAATGATCTTTCAACACAGCTGAACCCTTAAACACAAAAGATCTGATACCTTTCTTCTTCACCTAGTCAACAACTAACCCTAACATTCTCATCGCCTTTTCCGGGGATGTTTAGCAGCCCCTTATTCTTGATATACCGATTATCTTAACCAAATGATCTTTCAACACAGCTGAACCCTTAAACACAAAAGATCTGATACCTTTCTTCTTCACCTAATCAGCAACTAACCCTAAACATTCTCATCGCTTCTTCCAGGGATGTTTAGCTGCCCCTTATTCTTGATATACCGATTATCTTTGTGGTGGTTCACCTATGGTGATGGCCTCACAAACTATACTAAACCAGCCGTGGTTCAGGGTTAGTAAAAGAAGGCAACAAGTCGGAATTTCGTTTAAATGTTTTACATAGAATATTGATTATCAATATCTCTGGAGATGGGAAATGCCTATTCGCAGTTGAAAAGATAGGTGGCCGATTTTCATCTAAGTCAAACTGACGACTGGTCTCTCATGTCACGAACGGTAGTCTACTGAATAGTAGCAGCGGTTGACGGTTACTAAGCACGTCTAACACGAGAGAGACTGGCAGCGATTCTCTTCTCCAAACCCAATTTTACTCTCTCTGACTGTTGTTACGAAGATCCCTCCTATTTAAGCCCTTGGTATCAATACTGTATTTTTTTTTAATTGACTTCTTTTCTTTTTACTGTTATCTCGATCTTCCCGGAAAACCCCAAATATTGACCCTCATCCATCTCGCGCCGCAAGTCCGTCCAAGATCATAAATTAGTCTCCCCCTCTCTCAAGGACTCCGCAAATAACTTTTCTTTCATAAGCTTTACTCTTTCTCTCAAGACCCCAGACACTGGCCCTTATCTGACCTTGTTTTTGAAACCCAGGGAAATGACAGAAGATATTAGATTGAGAAAGTACCGGTGATTCAACTTCCTATAGTATCTCGAAAAACACATTAAGCCCTTATCTGGTCATCGAATCGGGAAGAAAACCTTCTCCAAAAGCATCTGTTTTTTGTAACCCAAGGACTTGACAGTAGACACTAGATTGAGAAAGTACAGGTGACTCCCACCTGGAAGCACACAATTCTCACTTTCCACAGTATCCTCAAAAAAACACATTATCCCTTTTAACATTGATAACTTCTTTTGTAATAACCATAGTAATTACTGGTAATAACCATAGTAATTTTTGCTAACAGCCATAGTAATTTTCAGGACACGGGGGACTCCTGGCCCCCTAGTGTCACATCTTAACCAAATGATCTTTCAACACAGCTGAACACTTAAACACAAAAGATCTGATACCTTTCTTCTTCACCTAGTCAACAACTAACCCTAACATTCTCATCGCTTCCTCCAGGGATGTTCAGCTGCCCTTTATTCTTGATATACCAATTATCTTAACCAAATGATCTTTCAACACAGCTGAACCCTTAAACACAAATGATCTGATACCTCTCTCCTTCACCTAGTCAAAAACTAACCTTAACATTCTCATCGCTTCTTCCAGGGAAGTTCAGCTGCCCGTTATTCTTGATATACCAATTATTTTAACCAAATGATCTTTCAACACAGCTGAACCCTTAAACACAAAAGATCTGATACCTCTCTCCTTCACCTAATCAGCAACTAACCGTAACATTCTCATTGCTTCTTCCAGGGATGTTTAGCTGCCCCTTATTCTTGATATACCAATTATCTTAACCAAATGATCTTTCAACACAGCTGAACCCTTAAACACAAAAGATCTGATACCTCTCTCCTTCACCTAGTCAAAAACTAACCATAACATTCTCATCGCTTCTTCCAGGGATGTTCAGCTGCCCCTTATTCTTGATATACTGATTATCTTAACCAAATGATCTTTCAACACAGCTGAACCCTTTTGAATTCACAATGATATCCAGTTGATTTTACAGATTATTTCAATCTATGATTTAATTCAGTTAATTGATAGAAAGTGTACGAATATTTTAGGGAAAGATTTGTGTTAACAGAAAGACGAACAAGTCAAATTTGATTCAAAAATTTAATGGGTGTTGATGCAAAAATGCTTTTGAAATAGTTGTTAATTAATCAGTATTAGTTAAAGACAGTTATAACTTATTCATTATGAATTATCATTACAATTATGAAATTGCAAATGGGATGATCTGAAAGAAATGACTTCATTTTTAAGAGCTTTCGTAAAGTTATCATTTTATTGATCAAATTAAATTTTGCATTTCATATTGTTGTGGTTCACATTTATTTAATTCATTTTAGCAAATAAATCTTACATGTAGATGAGAATGACTGCACTCGGCGTGTATTGTAATAGGCCAGAGGTGAGAAAATATAGGGTGGGGTAACTCATTAAGGGGAAACTGACCCCGCGGCGAAATATACGCCCTAAGTCTCCATGTATACCTTTTTGTTTTCTTTACTATTTGCACAAGTGAAGGACTTTTTTTGGATTAGAGAATAAAAATGGAACGAGAAAGTTCATGACAAAAAATGGGGCCTGATTTACAATAAAAACATGGGAAAATGTGTGGTTTATTTCATTTCATCTGTTGTTTTTTGTTTGTTCAATATATTTTTGTTTGTGAATGAAGTTGAAATAATTGTTGGAGGAGAAAGGAACCCAAAATGTTGATTACATATAGAAATGTGATTTTTGTTCAGACTGGAAGGAAGTTCGGACAAACTTGATGTTGAAAATACATTCCAGTGACATAAAAATTGTTTTTTTCGACTTTATTTTGGATCAAACGAGAAAAATTGGTCGGAGGTGCAGGAGAAGGTCGACGAAACAGTTGAGCTGTGGAGTCGAAGGAATCTTTCCTTGAAGGGGAGGGCGGAGGTGTGCGCTTCGAATATTTACCCCCTCATTCTTTACCGACTCTCTGTACTTCCTCTCCCGTCTACCCAGCTAGCTAAGCTAGAGGCTGCTCTGTTCAGACTCCTCTGGGGTCACAGACAACCAACGGTACGTCGAGAGATCTGCCAGCTCCATCCATCTGAAGGCGGTCTGGGAATGCCAAACGTTAAGATTCGTCGACATACGTTACGGTTAAAATTCCTAGAGCGGATGTGTACACCAAATGAAGGAAACGGCGATTTTTGGAAAGAAGACGCCAAGAAGGCCTTGAGAAGCGTGCGTTCGGATAGGGGGGAGGCCCGCCGTGTACCCCGAAACGAATGCTCCTTCTACCGCGAATGTCGACAAGTACTGAGAGTCTTCTCACGGGTAAAGGAAGGCCTACCCGAAACCCGACCGTTGTCGAGGAAGAAATTATATCAGGAGATAGTCGGAGGGTCCGTCCGAGACGATCTGATCGGGGAGCTCGGTCTGACGAAGAGAGAGGGTCGCTCGTTGTGGCCTTGGGCTCCCGGGATGAAATGTCTCAACAACAACGAGGCATCACTCTCCTGGCTAGTCATTCGGAACGGGCTCTGGGTCGGCAAGTGGTCGTTCGCAGCGGGACTGGTAGATTCACCAGAATGCGTTCGCTGCGTTGGAGGAGTCTCTTGAGCACGCCTTCTTTCACTGCAGTGTCGTACGCCCGTTGTGTGGACTGATTGAAGATTACATGGTTCGCGTCCTCCGCACACCTTTTTTTTTTGCCTTGGATGCCAGCGCCGTGTGCAGTAATGTAATACTGTCGCTAGGAAAAATAGAATTTTATATTCTAAAGTGCTTACTTAGCATTATGAGAGTCGTGGTTTGGACAACGAGACAGAAGGAATTTCACGAGGGCGAGCGCTTTTCCTCCGGCCAACTGATTGTTTTTTTAAACATCAGCTTAAAGTGAAAATCAAGGCCGAGAGATTGCGGCTCTCCTCGTCGGAGTTCAACGAAAGGTGGGTGAATTGTGCGCGATTGTGTAGAGAAATAGATGCGAAAATTGAGTGGCATTTAGAAGTGACTGGTTAAAAGAATTTTGAGAACCGGAAAAAAATGTGTCAACCCAGCCCAGATTAAGGTAGAATAAGTCACATTTTCTTTTGTTAAGCTGGTTTAACTTAGCTAGAGAGCGAATGATCATCGGCCTATATTTGTTTTTTTAGTCCCCCTTTTTTTTTAATTTTTAACATTCCCCTTCCCCTCCCCCGGGTAGATGACAGAAGGCAGAGTTCTCCGGCGGACGTGGGTTTTTTTTCGTTCTTTCACTTTTTCCTCCCACATCCACTTTTTCGACTGGTTAACTCGCTTTGTCTGCCATATTAGAATTTGAGGGGGGGTCATCCAGACATACTAACGATCATTTTCATCTGAGAATCTTTTAAGTGTACAACTTTCACATTCTCAGCCCTCCCCTCAATAAAATTGTACATAAAAACCTTTAGTTAGAAATTTCACAGAGAACATGCGGGATTTTGGTGATAGAAGTAAGAAAGATTTTCTTTTCTGAATAAATGAGATGTTATGGTGAAAGGAACAATGTTGGTACGAACGGGTCAGTGAATGAGACTAGCTAAGTTTAAAGTTAAGATAGTGATGACCAAAAACCTTCCCCACTCCCCCATCGGACCACGTGTCCGATTTTCCTGGGAGGAAAGCCTGTAATTTTTTTTCTTCCCTTTCAGGAAATAAATAATATACTTACCTGGCACCTTTTTCTGGCCCTATCTTCGGGATCCAAGTGTAGTATCTGTTCCACGGCATAGACCGAGGAGTTGGTACTGACACTTACCCGTTGAATGGGCCGGAGATTGTGTGCAAGGTATCAAAGACCGAGTGCGCCGGTGCAAACGTTGGCCAATGAGGTTTCACTGAGGCTGCGTTTGCTAAGCGCAACGGGAGGCCTTTGGACTCGTCCTTAGGCTCTCCCATTATTACTCGGCCCAGCTTTCGCAGGTAACTGCGTCGGCTGGAGCCATTTTGGGGGGGATAAGGTACTATTTCTTCCCACGTTAAGCCCGACCTTGTGTCACATATTGCTGTGGTGGGACGGTGATTAAATAGGAAGTGAGTAATTAAGCAAGTTTTCTTTTGTTTCAATTTTCCTAACAATTTATTCATGAACAGGTATTATTTCTGATTCTTGACTTGGGAACATGTTTTTTGATAATTTGATTAGAACATTATTTTTTAGTTTTGGAGCCTTTGTACTAAATCCAAGATACGCTTAGGTAATGAGTATTTATTTTTTCAATTTTGATGGGGTGAAAAAATCGGGTTATCACCTTTTCAATTGATTGGAAGAAGGAAATATCGATACTTTTTTTAAAATTGGGGTTTGCGTAAAACGGGTCTCAGAAAACAAGCGAAGTCCTCTAGCCCTAAATTGAAATTTACCTCCGAATTCGTTTTTACTTTTTACAAATTTTTTGATTTCATTTTTCAATTTAATTTTCTCACATTTTATTGCAACACCCAGTGAGAAAAATGTTCAAAGCTCACTGTATATAAATTATTTGATCCTGATTCAGTTCAGTTTATTAACTTAACATCGCCATTGTCCAGTCTCGTAGGAGAAAAATGGTTTGATTTTGTGTTTGGGTTTCGTAAAACACCGAAACCCCAAATGTTGTCCATTTTATATTCGTCAGTAATTTCATAGAAATGCTTTTTCAATCCATACGACTTTAATTCCTTGCAGAAATTAGTTGGTTTTGAAAAAAGTTACTCAAAATCCATTTTCTATTATGAGAGATGCTGTAAACTAAGGAATACTATTATGGAGGTTGCCGTTGTGGAGTTGTCAAGTTTATGTCTGGCACCAGAAAAAAACTAATTGTAATTGATAGCAACTAAATTTGAATATTATTCTAGTCAATGAAATATATAACAATGGAAAGACTTGACTAAGTTATGGTCATGTTCATTCTAAATGGGGGCTTCTCAAACTTTTTTTCCGTTCGTGACTCTTTCTGAAGAGAGAAATTTCCTTCGTCCCCTTGGGGCCTTAATTCATTGTTATAAAAAACAATTGGTACTACTAAGACTTGAGTCTTTAGTCGTAATCTAACAATGAATAAACATAGAAACAAGAATATCCCCCAAATTGTCAAAAATTGCAAAATGTACTTTTAGAAAAAAAGGAATCACTGTATAGCATTAAGCCACTTCACAACTGAAAAGCGCTTAGTGCATACCTAGTTGTGCATGGATCCGCCCCAAAATTTGATCAGTTCTTACGTTGCCTATTGTCCACTTTTCTGCTAAATATTGGGATTCATTAAGAACTTCTTGACATAACTTGTGGACATGGCTGAAATTTAGCTATTTTGAAATTTTTGCATATAACTACGATGTAGGAGAGATAATTGGAGATGGAAAATTCAATCATTTTTTCTGAAACCTTTTGTCCAACCTTCCACAAAATTTCATAGAAATTTATTCAGTACTTTCGGAGATATCGTGTGGACAGAAGGAGAAAATGAACGAACAAACGTATTAAGGAACAATTGAATAAACCAAGGAGAAAATACGTGAACAGATAGGACTAAAATATGTCCCTCTTTTCTTTTCTTTTTAAACTTAGTTTACATTGGTAAATAAACACCATAAGAGGTACATTTTGGATAGAGATATGAAAAGAATAATTGTTACATAATAACTGGAAACTGGGAAATGAACTGGTCAGTTTACGGTCCTGGGGCTCCCCTATTTATTTACAAAAATGGAAAAATCTTTTATTTAGATATTTGAGGAGAAATCTTTTGACTGATTTCGATCTATTCAGTTTTTGTTTTGAATCGTCTCATCTTCGTCATGAACTTTTTCATTTCATATTGTTTCACATTTTTATCCTAATGAAAAAATCCTATGAAATTTCTTTTTCACTTTCGTCTTGCAAAAAGGGGGGAAAAAAGGGAAACCCAAAATATAAAACTAAAAGATGGCAAAGATTAATATGTCAGGAGTTGCAAATTCTCCTTGGAGAAAATGTTTTTTTTCTTTTGATTTTTTCCTGATACTTTCTATATGTTGTTGCTATGTTTACATTGTACATTGTATTTATTATCATTTATTTTACATTGTATTTACATTTGTAAAATCTGACAAATATTTCTTATATAAAAAACACCATAATGAATCCCTGAATTGTTGAATGGTTTCTTGGATTTTAAAAGCACCTAAAATTAAAAGAAAATGTTGTTTTTTATGCTTAGATGTTTGATTAGATCAAAAATATCGTTTTTGTGGACGTTAATATCTTATATATATGTTGTTCTATATAATTCATTCTTTTTTGGGTCCCCGTGTGAGTTTTTGGACTATTTTATCACCTGGAAATTGTACACCCAATTTCAGCCATTTTTAGGGAAAATTCTAGCTACTTTTAGCCATTCAGAATAGTCGTTCGAAGACTGCGCTTGTGCAAAAAGACCTGATATCCAATTAATTTCTTTTTAATCGCCCACTTTTATTGAGTCTTAACATATTTATTTACATACATGAATATATAAAACAGTATTAAGAAAACAACGTCTGAAACAAATTGAAACAATACAGATAAATTGAATACAATAAAATTTGTAGCCAAGTAGAATGAATGAATACTTTCTTGATGTTAGCATGAAAAGATTTATTTGATATGTAAATCAATGAGGCTTAGAAAGACAAGTAGGACCACAACGCCGTAATTATGCAGTATTTCTCCAAAATGAAATTTCTATCTTATTTCATTGATAGGAACATGGAGAAATCTTTTATTTTGATGAAAGTGGAAGAATTTTGAGACGGATTTTGATCAAGAAAAAAGTTGCTATTTATATTTTGTTTTGAATGAAACTCCGACTAACCGGAAGTTCTAAATTCATTTCAGTGAAATAAACATCGTTTTTTTTTTTTTTTTCGACTTCATTTCTGGTTGAATAGATTTTGAAAAAAAATGATGAATTTAAAATTTATCATTTTGTTGAGAAAAGTGTTATTACTCAAGCTTGAAGAAAAAAACTGATTTTTGAAAGCAACGATCAGAAATGGAGCTTGTTTCAGCCTTGACCTCTGATAGTCGAAGTAAAAATGGTTTTTCAATTAAAATTTCCCTAATTACAAAAGAAAAAGATCGGATTAATCGGTGTGAAATGTTGGATAATAATACGTGGAGATGAATGCGTGTATTTTTGTTGTAGATTAGTTGGGTGTGAATTTGTAATTCCAGCTTTGTTTTGATGTTTTTTTTCCCAGACGTAGGAAGGATGAGAATCGTGATGTATAATGCGTTGTGAGGCCCCCCTCTGTATACTTACCTGGCACAGGAGTAAACGGTGATCAGCTAGGCCGTTCTCCCAGAGCGAGGCCCTTCCATTGCACTCCGGTTGGGTTGACCTTTGCGATCGCCCCAAATGTGGGCGACTCGGGTGCGCTATTTCTAAGTGTGGGGTCTGCGTTCGCGCTCACCCCGATAACGAATCTAAAATCAGAATTTTATAGGCTATTCCCTTCCTGGAAGCCGCCGGATTCAAGTTGGGTTTTGCTCCTCGGTCAGTTGTCTGTACAGGTCTCTCAGTGCAGTGGTGCAGGTCAATGGAAAAATTCGAGGCCCTTCGGGATCATGCGATCAGTTCGGCAGGGCTGCCCTCTGTCGTCCCTGCTTTATGTCCTTGCGCTAGAACCCTTTCTGCGTAGGCTGAAGTACGGGGGGACAGAGCCAGCCTTGAGTGGGGTGTTCCTACCCAGAGGGGCTCGAGCCACAGTCTCCGCATACGCTGACGACGTAACCGCCTTCTCGTCCAGCCACCGAGACATAAGAGTGGTGCACAAGGCGATCGAACAGTACGAGCAGGTGACCGGGGCCATGATTAACCAAGGCAAGTCAAACGGCCTACGGTTAGGTGCCTGGAGGGGAGCCCCCCTCCCAGGACCCTTCAGATGGACTGACGGACCCGTGCCCATCCTCAAGATATGGTTCGGCCCCGACCTCCAGCTGGAAAAAAAATTGGTCGGAAGTACAAGCAAAGGTCGGAGCCACCGTGGGCAAGTGGCTCCGAAGAGACTTATCCTTGAAGGGTAGGGCAGAAGTATGTAACACATACATCTTCCCCCTAATCCTTTACCGACTGTCTGTACTTCCACTGCCTGAGGACCGAATGAGACTGATAGAGCGCCTGCTCTTCTCACTGCTCTGGAAACAGGGCAAGCCAATGGTCCGCAGACAGGTCTGCATCCAACGACCAAAAGATGGAGGCCTGGGAATGCCACATCTAGCGAGTCACCGACACGTCTCCAGGCTGGCCTTCCTCAGCCGGACGCTGATAGAGGAACCGATTTATTGGCAGACCGTAAGGAAGACCTTCCCTACGCTAACGCTCAGCTGGGCCCAAACGGCCAGACGGCGCAGGCCTAACGGTGAGAAACTGTTCCTGGTGGAGTGCCGAGAAGCTCTGTTAAAACTTCCCACGGGCAGCAGCCTCACACATCCTTGTAAGACACTATATCGGGAATTAGTGGGGGGAGTTGCTTCGGATCCGCTGATTATCCGGCACGGTCTATCGGCAGACGAACTAAGATCTTTATGGTACTGGGCCCCGGGCACCAACTACCTGGGCAACTCCGAGTTCTCCCTCACCTGGAAGCTGGCTCGGAATGCGCTGCCTCTCAACGATGTGCTTCTTAAGATGGGCAAAACAGACCCACCCGACTGTACTCGCTGCAACACGGGGATGGAAGAAACGGCCGAGCACGCTTTCGTCCACTGCACCAAGGTCCGCCCACTCTGGGAGCACGTCAAGGAGCTAGCAGCCCGCATGGAGCCCAGTAACCCTTCCCTGTCCCTCGACGTCGGTTACATTTGTGACAACGTGGTACATTCATGGCCCCCAACCAAAGTGATGGTCTTCCGCACACTACTGGCTGTTGCAAGAATGGTTGTATGGCAGACACGACTGAAGGAAGCACACGAAGGCGAATCCCTTTCTCATGAGCAGCTGATCTTATGTTTCAAACATCAGCTTAAAGTGAAGATTAGATGCGAGAGAAAGAGATTAGACCCCTCAAGCTTCAGCGAGAGGTGGGTAAAAGCCGCTAGCTTGGTACACATTAAAAACTCCAGGATTGACTGGCTTTTCTGATGGACTTTCTCGATAGGCGGCCGGGGGTGCCGTTCCAATCGGGACAGCTGACTCTCCCCCGCCAGTGAACCAAGGAAAAACTAAAAACTCCCCAACTAGGTGAATGATTGTAGCCCCCAAACCACAACCCCCGAATACTGGCATATAACACCCCTGCATCCCATTTATTGACGGACCACCACTGATTTCTGGCACAAGTCTGTGAGGCCAATGGGCTCCCCAGAAATCATTGGTCGAAACACGTTTTCTCCAAGCCTCATCCTTCATCATCATCTGCATCACTGTAAATATCCCACAATTATTTATTGGACGGAGAAAACAAAGACCCACCCCACCCCAGCCCAAGAAAACTAACCAAAATTTAAGAGAAAAAAAAGGAAAACCAAACGAAAAAAACAGAAAAAAGAAACAAACTATGAAAACAACCCCCCCCCCCCGCTACCTTGGCCTTACTCTGACTAGATGGCCATAAAACCCAAAAAAACAAAACAAATCTAGTGTTGAATGGGTTGGTTTGCCATCTAATCTAAGTAGTAAATTCTTGCTTGGAGACAGGAATGAAATATTTAGCAATGAAAGATGAAAAATTCAAACTTTTTCAACTGCTAAAATAAAAAACTCCCCAGGACAAGTGAAATTGCTGCAACTTTAGATGAGTATTGTTGAATTTTCTGAATTTATTTATTCATTTCCTCCTTGTTTGTGATATTTTGGCACCATACTCTCCAATGACTTGCCCATTCATCCAAACTCTTATAACCTGATTGTAACATCTTCTGCCTCAACTCAGGTAAAAAATAGCTGAAAAACCTCTGAATGTGCACCAATTTTCTTATAATATTTCAATGAACCCTTAAATACCCCCCCCAATAGAAAACTAACCAAAATTTAAAAGAAAAAAAATGAACAAAGTATAAAAACAAAACAACCCCATACTCCCTCCCCCTGCTACCTTGACCTGACTTTGACTAGATGGCCATAAAAACAAAAAAAAACAAACAAATCTAGTGTTGAATGGAAAAAAGACTTTGTTTCATCCTTATTCTAAAGAAAAAGAAAAGGTTTTCAAATATTTGTGTAACTATTGACCTCTACTTTGAGAAACCTAATTTTAAATTAATGCTGATGATAAGATTTTAATGCAATAAACACCAAAATAAAAATGTGGATTGAAGAATTCTGATGAGGGACAGCAATTTATAGACGTTCCCCCTCCCCAGGCAGGCTCTAGTGAACACCTGTTTTAATGGATCTCAATTGGCCAAAAAAGGGGTGGGTTTAGTCACATGACTGTTTCCTACTATGTTTACATTTTATCCCACTGCTGCTGATTTTTCTGTCATATAAGCTTGCAAAATTGTGCCTTTTTTCCCACTGATGTTAGGAGCCTCTTTTTGCACAAATATGGAAGCCACACATACACTACAAATCAATCAACAATGTGAAAGACAACAACTCATTAAAAAACAATTTAATCAATAATTTGGAGATGATTATTTTATAACTTTTTAGAATTACAGAATTAATTTTTATATTCAAACATGTTTATTTTACATATTTTTTTATTCTATTAATCAACCTCCTTTTAAGCAATTAAATTGAAATACACTTGACAATGGTAAAAGCAATGGATTGAAGGCTGCCTTTATATTTTTTTTAATTAAAAAAAGAAACAAGCTTGGCTGCACTGAGGTCAAAATTCCTTGCTTCCTTCAAATCTAGAAAGTGAACAAATCAGAACGTATTTCTCTGTACAAAATTATTCCAAAACTACATTTCTCATTTAAACTCCTTTAATGATAGTTCCGATAAATGGGATTTGCTAACTCGAGCTGAACAAGTCCACCTGAGTTTGGCTTTAGAAGTCAGAATGAATTTATCATCAGTTTTTGCATACGTCACTGTTATTTGTGAATGACATCACTCAATTTTCCTTCTGGTCATTTTCATCCGTCATTATTATGTACGGGAATCAAATGAAAAGTCAATAGTAAGAGTTTGACAAATGAGAGAAGAATTCTACTCCGCCTAATGGTTAATCCACTGTTTTTGAAAGCAAGGGGAAAAAAAAGAAGAAAATATTTAGCTCCCATTTGGACTTGAACCCAAGATATCGAGCATAACTCCTGCAATGACTGAGCCATGGATACACTTCTGAAAAATGTAATTTATTTGTAATTGTAAATAACATGGTTGGACGAATACCTCAAAATTACGGACAAAGTATATCTACAGCCTTGGTAAAAATCTTGTTTTTATATTGTTTAATGGTTGTGTTATTATATCAAATGTTTTAATGAATAACATCCTTTGATAGCAAGGTACTTATCGCCGAAAAGAAAAATAAATAATGCATATATACTTGTTATTAAACAAAAATGATATTTTTCTCAACTGAAATTCAGTGTTCACAAAAAAACAAAAAAAAAACTACCAATAACACTGAAATGCGAGTTGATACGATATGATGTCACGGAATCAATCTTTCTTTTTACATCTCTCTCTCTTTACGTCTGACCAATTACGAAAATAATGTCAAATGAGATTTGACAATGAAACTATGAACAAATCCACTCATTTTTTCTATTCATGTTTTTTTGTTTTGAATCGTCTCATTTTTGTCATGAACTTTCTCATTTTATTTTGTTTTACAATTTTATCCTGAATTTAAAAATTCTATCAAATTCTTTCATTTTTCACTTTTGTCTCACATTAAGGGAAAAAAAAGGAAAACTAAAAATGAAAAACAAAAAGACGGTAAAGATTTACATGTCAGGAGTTGCAAATTCTCCTTGAAGTAATTGTATTTTTATCTTATAATTTTCTTCCAGATACTTTCAATCTGTTGATGCTATATTTACATTGTAAATATACCCCTCCCCCTCGTAAAACCTGACAAATATTTCTTTTATAACAAAATACTGTAACAAATCCCTGCATTGTTGAATAGTTTCTTGGATTTTAAAAGTACCTAAAATTAAAAGAATTTTTTTTTTTTTTTTAAAGCTTAGATGTTCGTTTAGACCGTGAATAACATTTTGTTGGACGTTAATATCTTATGAATATGTTGTACTGTATAATTCATACTTTTTGGGCCCAGTTTCAGCCATATTTTGAAATATTCTAGCCACTTTCAGCCATTCAGAATAGTCGCTCAAGGACTTCGTTCTTACAAGCCTTATCCGAAAAGACTTTATATCCAATTAATTTCTTTTTAATTGCCTGCTTTTATTGAGTCTTAACACCATATTTATTTACATACATAAATACTTAAAACAGTATTAAGAAAATTACGTCTGAAACAAATTAAAACAATACAGATAAATTGAATACAATAAAATTTGTAGCCAAGTAGAATGAATGAATACTTTCCTCATGTTAGCATGAAAAGATTTATTTGATATGTAAATCAATGAGGCTTAGAAAGACAAGTAGGACCACAACGCCGTAATTATGCAGCATTTCTCCAAAATGAAATTTTTATCTTATTTCATTGATAGGAACATGGAGAAATCTTTTATTTTGATGAAAGAGGAAGAATTTTGAGACGGATTTTGATCGAGAAAAAAATTGCTATTTTTATTTTGTTTTGAATGAAACTCCGACTAACCGGAAGTTATAAATTCATAAATTCGTTTCAGTGAAATGAACATCGTTTTTTTCGACTTCATTTCTGGTTGAATAAATTCGGAAAAAAAAAACTAAATTTAAAATTCATCATTTTGTTGAGAAAAGTGTTTTTACTCCAGCTGAAAAAAAATGGTGATTTTTGTAATCGACGATCGGAAATGAAGACTGTTTCAACCTTGACCTTCAATTGTCGAAGTAAAAATGGTTTTTAATTGAAATTTCTCTAATTACAAAAGAAAAAGATCGGATTAATCAGTGTGAAATGTTGGATAATAATACGTGGAGATGAATGCGTGTATTTTTGTTGTAGATTAGTTGGGTGTGAATTTGTAATTTCAGCTTTGTTTTGATGTTTTTTTTCCCAGACGTAGGAAGGATGAGAATCGTGATGTATAATGCGTTGTGAGGCCCCCCTCTGTATACTTACCTGGCACAGGAGTAAACGGTGATCAGCTAGGCCGTTGGCTAAGATCAAAGTGTAGTATCTGTTCTTGATCCACTTTTCCTAAGTCCGCTTCAGGGTTGAACCTTCTCGGAATCCCCTCTTGCGTCGACTTACTTTCTCTTGGTCTGAGCTACGACCCACATGCCCCAAGCTCTCTTGAGGCCCTCCTAAGTCCGCTTCAGGGTTGAACCTTCTCGGAATCCCCTCTTGCGTCGACTTACTTTCTCTTGGTCTGAGCTACGACCCACATGCCTCAAGCTCTCTTGAGGCTCTCCTAAGTCCGCTTCAGGGTTGAACCTTCACGGAATCCCCTCTTGCGTCGACCTACCCTCTCATGGTCTGAGTTACGACCCACATGCCTCAAGCACTCTTGAGGCTCTCCTAAGTCCCGCCCCAGGGTTGAACCTTCACGGAATCCCCTCTCGCGTCGACTTACCCTCTCCTGGTCTGAGCTACGACCCACATGCCTCAAGCGCTCTTGAGGCTCTCCTAAGTCCGCTCCAGGGTTGAACCTTTACGGAATCCCCTATTGCGTCGACCTACTCTCTCCTGGTCTGAGTTATGACCCACATGCCTCGAGCTACCTCGAGGCCACTTCTACATTGACGCCCCTGCGGTTCTTGCCGTAACAGCTCACAGAGCAGGTATAAAGGCCGACCCCCCCCCCTCGGCACACCAACTCCTGGCCCCCGCTACGCTCGACAACCACCCAACCCACAACCCGGGGATACAACAGCATCCAGCCACAGGCCCCCCGCTGCATTCAGCAGCCCAACCACACAACCTGGAGATGCTACAACATCCAGATACGGGGGAACAGCGACAGCTGACAACACAGCAGCAGCCGCTGACACCACAGCAGCAGCCGCCTACACAGACGACACTCCCCCCGAGCGACAGCCCGACGCAACCAGAAGTACCGACCCATTCCCCGACCATGGACGGACAACCTGCCAGCCCGAGCCAGCCTGATCGAGCCAGCCAGACAACACCGACCAACGCCTGGTCAGCAAAGAAGCCGCTCCTCCCAGGCCACAGCCACTACATAGCAATGGCGGCGAAATACAACTCCTATTTCAAGGGGAACGAGATCCTCTTGATCCCCGAGGAATGGGAAGCCATATCCCAGCGGCTGATCTCGCTGATCTCCTCCGACCTCAAGACCAGGAAACTGGTTAGCGCCTCAAGGGAGGCCGTAATGGAGGCCCTTGAATCGCAGAAGGTCACACCAAAGCACCTGGTGAGGAAGAGCTTCGCCACCTGGGAGGCCCTACTGGACACCAACGCTGACTGTGCCCGGCTAGCCGGGATGGAACTGAGGACCAAAAACCTCAGGTTCCAAACAGAGTACCGTGGACACAGGAGGACCAAAGTGTCAGTTTTCGGCGCCCCTGCAGCTCTGACCCAAGACTGCATCGGAGCGTACTTTACGAAGTTCGGTATTGTCGAGAGTGTCACTCCGACAACCGACAAAAAAGGTTGCCACGTCGGGGATTACACCCTGTTTATATCGCTGAACAGAGACAACTTTAGGGAGATCCCTGACACCCTGTATTGCCAGGGTAGCCAGGTATTCGTGGTCGTCGAGGGCCGCAGGCCACACTGCTGGACCTGCAAACAACCAGGGCACGTGGCAGCCGCATGCCCCAACAACAACAACAAAAACCAAACCCCAACCAACACCCAGGCAGCAGCCAAACAGAAGGCTACAACCAAACAAGCCCCCGCACCAACACCAACAACGACATCAGTCCCAAAAGCTGACGGAGGCAGTTGGAGCACCGTTGTCAAGAGAGGAAGGCCATCGCGGCAAGCCTCAACAAAAACGGCTCCAATCCCTGCCAGCAACCCCAAACCGAAGACCAGCAATAGAACACCTGAAGAAAACGCTCCAGAGACCAGCCAGCCCGACCAGCCAGCAACCCCCACCAGCTCAACAGACAAGCCTACCCCCGCATCCAGGGAGTCAAAAGACTCCACCCCCTCCCCCTTTTCCTCTGCCTCCTCCTCCTCCACTCCCAAAAGGAAAAGAAGATCAAGGGGGGAGGAGCCCCAAGGGAAAAGGAGAACCGAGAACTCCCCACCCGTCAAGGGGCGGGCCAAGTCTGCCTCGCCAGAGAGGCAGACTCCGAAGGCAATCCCTCCTCGACGCCCCTCCGCCTCTCCCGCTACCACGAGGAGGCATCCGAACAAGATGGGAGACAGAATCTGTAAAGTGGATGAAAGGGTCCTCAACAAGACCCTTCCAAACCACCGGAAGACTGGTCTAAAGACCCTTTATAACATAAAGACTATAGAAAACACGGACGTAGAGGACCCAAGGAACTTCCCGAACACACCTTGGGTCACTACACTAATCAGGAGAGGCGGCTGCAACCAAGTGTGGGACATGTTAGAAGCAGCCGCTGAAGCCTTCCCCAACATGGAGGTCTTCAGCGCTACTAAGACCCACCTCTTGCAAATGCAAGAGAAATGCACAGGTAGAGCCCCCGTATCCATGCACCCATCCCTCTATAGAGCAGTCAAGTTGAACTTCCCGACGGACGTCGCCGGAATCATCCCTGTGGGAACCTTCACCCCTGAAATGGGGAGGGGCAACCTGGGGGACTCCGGCGTCGAACTAACCAGAGACCACTTCAGGCCGGCTGACGATACCCATTAGAGAAGCCATGTCAATCACCCTAGCGAGCATGAATGTGCGTGGCCTGAGGACCCCGACGAGAGCATCAGGCTTTCTTCAAGACCTCAGGTCACATAGAGTGGACATAGCAGTAGTGCAAGAAACCCACTTTGCGTGCAAGGCTGACAGCCGTATGTTTGCCAAAGATTTCAACGTCTTTTCAGCATACGGCGACCAAAGCTCGCGGGGCGTCTCGTTACTAGTGAAACGTACCCTCGACGCAACGGTCAACATTATCCACACCGACACGGAGGGCAGACTGATCGTGGCCGATATCACCATTGGAGACAGCAATTTCAGGGTGGTGGGGGTATATGCGCCCAACAACCCGACATTGCGACGCACCTACCTCCAGCACCTAGAGAGGTTCCTGTTAGACCCTGAGCGACTTGTCTTACTTGGCGACTGGAACGCCACCCTAGATCCTAAAATAGACAGAGGGACGAGGGGGGACGAAGATAAAGAAGGGGGTACCCCGCCAGATCGAAACCTGATCCAGCTGATCAACGACCACGGACTCGTTGACAGGTATCGTTTCGATCACCCGAGGCAGCAAACGTGGACGTGGGCGCAAAACTGGCCCCTTTCCCCTAGAACAAGCTACCTAGATAGAATGCTAGTCAGGAGAGTCGACGTAGACTTCTTAAGCTGCCCCACGTTCCACAAGTACAACTATTCGGACCACAAATTAGTTGTGGCCCAGCTAAGGCTAGGAAACAGACCTAAGATGACTGGTCACTGGAAACTGAACATATCCCTTCTGGATCAACGGGATTTCCGTGAGCAGCTAGAGGGCTTAGTTCAGCGGGAGCTAGTGGGGGCGATAGTGGGTAACAAGTGGTGGGCCTCCCTTAAGGATAAGATTAGGTCGTTTGCCGTGAAATACGCACAAAGACTCTCCTCAGCTAAAGCAGAAGCGGCAACGACACTGGAAGAGAACCTATCCCGGGCGGTGGCTGGGGGGGACCCCCTAACCATAGAGCTAGCTAAGAAAGACCTGGAACATGCAGCTACCGAACGCTACCAGGGCCAGATAGTTAGACTTAGGTTAAAAAGAGTGTCAAACGAGGCCGTGAACGTGGGCAGAGAGCTGCGCAGGGAAGAGCTACGCCGAGGGTCTGACCGTTACATTCGTGAATTGAGGACACCAGACGGGCGCACCCTACGATCGTCTCGTGATATCTGCGAGGGCTTCCGAAAATATTTCCAGGACCTCTACACTGCAAGGGCTGACCTTAGCGAGCGGGAGTTCCGTGGCTATCTGGCAGACTTCCCCCAAATGGAAGACTTCGAATCAGCCAGTTGCGAGGGTCTGATTGACGAAGACGAAGTCAGAGAAGCGTTGAAGCAGGTCGGCGGCCACAAAGCACCAGGACTGGATGGTCTACCCTACGAACTATACCTGAGGTTGTCGCACCTGTTTGTCCCCATCTTGACAACGCTGTTCAACCACTGGTTCAAACAAGGGAGTATCCCCCAGAAGATAACCAAAGGTGTGATCACGTTGTTGAAAAAGGACAGACGGGTCGGGGAAACGCTAGATAATTTCAGGCCTATAACTCTGCTGAACACAGAGTTGAAAATTCTGGCCAAGATCTTATCGAACCGTATGCAGATCGTCCTCGACAGTCTGATTGGACCAGAGCAGACTTGTTCCGTGAAGGGAAGATCCATTCAGGACAACCTGCATCTGGTCCGCACGATCATAGACGGAGTAGAGGACGACACCAAAGCTGCAATGATCAACTTAGATCAATCCAAGGCGTTCGATAGGGTGGACCACCGCTTCCTGGCAGCCGTCCTGGAAGCCGCCGGATTCAAGTCAGATTTTCGCTCCTGGGTCAGTCTTCTGTACAGGTCGCCCAGTGCAGTGGTGCAGGTCAACGGGAAAAAGTCAAAGCCCTTCGGGATCACGCGATCAGTACGGCAGGGCTGCCCCCTGTCCCCCCTGCTTTATGTTCTCGCGCTAGAGCCCTTTCTGCGTAGACTGAAGTACGGGGGGACGGAACCAGCCCTGAGTGGGGTGCTCCTACCTGGAGGGGCTCGAGCCAAGGTCTCCGCATACGCCGACGACGTCACCGCCTTCACGTCCTGCCACCGGGACATAAGAGTGGTGCACAAAGCGATCGAACGGTACGAACAGGTGACAGGGGCCATGATTAACCAAGGCAAGTCAAACGGCCTACGGTTAGGTGCCTGGAAAGGAACCCCCCTCCCAGGACCCTTCAGATGGACTGACGGACCCGTGCCCATCCTCAAGATATGGTTCGGCCCCGACCTCCAGCTGGAGAAAAATTGGTCGGAAGTACAAGCAAAGGTCGGAGCCGTCGTAGGCAAGTGGCTCCGAAGAGACTTATCCTTGAAGGGTAGGGCAGAGGTGTGTAACACATACATCTTCCCCCTAATCCTTCACCGACTGTCTGTACTTCCACTGCCTGAGGACCGAATGAGGCTGATGGAGCGCCTGCTCTTCTCACTGCTCTGGAAACAGGGCAAGCCGATGGTCCGCAGACAGGTCTGCATCCAACGACCAAAAGACGGAGGCCTGGGTATGCCACACCTTGCGAGCCACCGACACGCCTCCAGGCTGGCCTTCCTCAGCCGGACGCTGATAGAGGAACCGATCTATGGGCAGGCCGTAAAGAAGTCCTTCCGAACGTTAACGCTCAACCCAACCCCGATGGCCAGACGGCGCAGGCCTAACGGTGAGAAACTGTTCCTGGCAGAGTGCCGAGAAGCTCTGTCAAAACTTCCAACGGGCAGCAGCCTTTCACACCCTCGTAAGACACTATATCGGGAATTAGTGGGGGGAGTCGCTTCAGACCCGCTAACCATCCGGCACGATCTATCGGCTGACGATCTAAGATCCTTGTGGCACTGGGCTCCGGGCACCGACTACCTGAACAACTCCGAGTTCTCCCTCACCTGGAGGCTGGCTCGGAATGCACTGCCTCTCAACGACGTGCTTTTCAAGATGGGCAAAACGGATCTACCCGACTGTATCCGCTGCAACACGGGGATGGAAGAAACGGCCGAGCACGCTTTCGTCCACTGCACCAAGGTCCGCCCACTCTGGGAGCACGTCAAGGAGCTAGCAGCCCGCATGGAGCCCAGTAACCCCTTCCTGTCCCTCGACGTCGGTTACATTTGCGACAACGTGGTACCCTCATGGTCCCCGACCAAAGTAATGGTCTTCCGCACACTACTAGCTGTAGCAAGAATGGTTGTATGGCAGACAAGACTGAAGGAAGCATACGAGGGTGAATCCCTTTCTCACGAGCAGCTGATCTTATGCTTTAAACACCAGCTTAAAGTGAAGATTAGATGCGAGAGAAGGAGATTAGACCCCTCCAGCTTCAGCGAGAGATGGGTGAAAGCCGCTAGCTTGGTACATATCAAAAACTCCAGGATTGACTGGCTTTTCTGATGGACTTTCTCGACAGGCGGCCGAGGGTGCCTTTTCGTTCGGGACAGCTGACTCTCCCTCGCCAGTGAACCAAGGAAAAACCAAAAACTCCCCAACTAGGTGAATGATTGTAGCCCCCAAACCACTGCCACACACCCCGAATACGGGCATACAACACCCCCCGCACCCCATTTATTGACAGAACACCACTGATTTCTGGCACAAGCCTCTGAAGTCAATGAGCTCCCCAGAAATCATTGCCCCCCCCCCCCACACACACACACACACATACAAGTTTTCTCACAGCCTCATCCTTCATCATCATCTGCATCACTGTATATATCTCACAATTATTTATCGGACGGAGAAAACAAAGACCCCCACCCCACCCCAAGTGACAAAGGTATGAAAGTTGACGGATGAACAGAATAGCTTAGAACATAAACCACCAAGCAAACGTTGAATAATCAGAACTAGCAAGGACCAAAACCCCCACTTCGACTTCATGTCACATTCAAATAGTGCATTTCTCTTGCATCTTGCATTTTGTACATAATCACTGTATCGATGTATTCCCTTTTCGATCCATTTGCTGTTATCAATTTGTATATATGTAGTATTGTACTATTTGGATAAATAAAATCAGCTAGGCCGTTCTCCCAGAGCGAGGCCCTTCCATTGCACTCCGGTTGGGTTGACCTTTGCGATCGCCCCAAATGTGGGCGACTCGGGTGCGCTATTTCTAAGTGTGGGGTCTGCGTTCGCGCTCACCCCGATAACTAATCTAAAATCAGAATGTTTTAAGCACTCAGCTTTCCTGAGTGAACATCTCTTGGTTCTTCAAAGTGTAATATCTGTTCTCATTGATCAATGTCCGGGATTGTCACCTATCCTGGAACCACTGACCAGCATGCTTAGGCTTGTCTTGAGAGCATTAATAGGATCCGTCCTGTGAACCATGTCAAGTTCACCCTAATGACTCCACGAAATCACACGTCGAGAAGTAGGGAATCTTGTACAACATGATTCATCCTGCTGACCTAGTCCAGCTTGTCCCGACCTCCTTGCGCAATCATGTGCGAGGAATCAGGTTGCTCACTCTGCCTGCACGTTTTCGAACATGTTGGACCCTACCTTAATCTGACTTTGTGTCACATTTGTAGTCGTGGGGATGCAAATGAATAAATAACCTCCCAGAGTGAGGCCCTTCCATTGCACTCCAGTCGGGTTGACCTTTGCGATTGCCCCAAATGTGGGTCACTCAGGTGCGCTATTTCTAAGTTTAGGATCTGCGTTTGCACTTACACGTATGATTGATCCCAAAACAGACCAGTCTTGAGCTGTGTGTAAATTATGCTTCAGTCCATATGTATACTTCCTCACCTCGGTAGGATCTGTTCTGCCTGAATCTGACCGTGTTTCAGGAAATTTTCGTTTTTGAGAAAAATGTAACAGTTGAAGAGTCGATTGACTCTAAAGTGGGTGATCAGTTCACAATTCGCGAATCATGTAAAACTGGAACCTTTGTGATCGGAGTACTTTACAATGAGACTCAGATAATAAAGACATAATTTATTCAAAGCGATATCAACTTCTGTTTTCCTCTCACTTGTTATTTCCCTTATTTCATATTGTGTGATGTTTGTAACCTCAGCTTACAATTGGGACCACCTTCCCTAGATTTTGCTGAAATCACCTTAATGTTAAATTCTCTTATAACATATCTGTAAATAGGAATTAATTGACACTTTCTTCCTTGCTATGTAGATTGAAAAAAAATGCTTCAATGCCTCGTTGAAATAATAGATTAACTTTTTTGTTTTCTCATCTTAAATTGCAATGTCTTCTCATAATCTTTAGACAAAGATAATTCAGATTTTCATTATATTTGAATCTTTTTTGAGGAAGGAGCCTAATTTAAACATATCAGACTCTCATTTTTCAATTGTTCTTTTTTTTTTTATCTACAGAATAATTTCTTAAAAGGGTAGATGATAGAATTATGATGCTGACATTGAATAAGGAATAATAACCAGAGTGTAGTATCTGTTCACAGTACACACTTAGGTAGCTTTGTGTTGGTGCAATGACATAGTTCAGTATTGTTAAGCACAAGAGGCGAGGATTTGTCCTGTGGCCTCAAAAAAATAACCCAGGCCCAGTCTCAGGGGAGCAGTATGCCCCGGGACAGCACCGTCCCATGACACTAGAAGGGTTGGGTAGGGATTGCCCTCACGTCTCCGCGACACTAGTTGCAGGAACTGGGGCAATTTTTGCAGCTTTCCTCTTACTGGAACCCCACATTAAACATGACGTCGTCACATCTTCCTCTTGTGGAGAAGAAAGTAAATATGGACTTCAAATAAGGAACAGGTCTGTTTGATTGCTAGGGACTGTCAGATATAAAGACGAAAAGTGTTAGTGTCAACCTGAAAATCCAGTAAGTAACAAAACTAATAATACTCGTAGAGAAAAAGAAAGCTATCATTAGAAACCTCACTTTCTCCTGCTCACTCGACTTACTGTATTACATAGCAGTAAGATATGGTTCTGAAATCATTGTAAGGGACCCTTACAACAGAATCCTCCTAAATGATTTGGTGAAAAATCATGCAAATTTGATTCTGAACATAACCACTGATTTTTCAAGAGATATATTTTTTTATGCAGTTCTTCAAACTAAGTACAAATTTTGATGATTCAAAAGGAAATCTTTGAATTTAGAACGATGGGGCAAACAGAATATTTGCTCCTCCTCAGATCAAACTTTCTCCCCAAAGATGAAGGGATTCGAAAGTTGGAATTTGATTGTCAATAAAGGATATTTGTGTTGTACAATTGTTTTATGTAACCCAAACTTAATGTACCCATATCAAAAGATGATATTATTCTTTGCTGGTTGCTGCTAAGGTATATTCTAAATTCATAACGCCTGCTGGGAAAGTGTCAGCTGATGCCCAAATAACTTGGCCTTTTTCATAGTTTCACTAATTCTTTGTCCTTCAAGAAAAGCTTTTGATTGAAGTCTGTTGTATATATGTATACAGTGTATTACTGTTAGGTATATGCCGTTAGACAGTTTGTTGAACTTTGTATGGTGAATATTTTGAGGTGTCATTTACGGAAGATTCGTACTTACAAAACTATTTCTATAATTTTTTTTAACAGAGTTACTATTTCATAAATAGATTGGTATTCATTCATTAATTACTCAAAGCTTTTATTAAAGTCCACTGTAATGTAAGGAAATGGATTTACCGTAGTCACTTGAGCATTTGGTTTGATTTAATACATTCTTGGAGTGAGTGAATTTAGTACAGAAAATTTCAAGTTGATTTTCTGCGTGTTTTAAAAAAATGTAAACGCAAATTTCAATAAACACATATTCACTGCAAGAAATTCAATATAAAAATCAGGGTCTAAATCATACTAGAGTATAAAAAAATGATATACATATATTGCTGATTTTTAGCTAAGAAAAGCGGGGGTCACATTATATTCAAGATTGCCTTGTACTCGAGAAACTGTGTTAACTCCATTGCAAAAACCTTTATATGATTTTCACAGTAAAATTTTGAAATAAAATACAGATCAGCTAAAATCAACACAGACAAAGAAAATAACCTGTCTACTTTCCGTTTCCTCTGTGACAATTCCGACTGTTGCTAACAATATCTGATGTTCATTTCACCTAGAAAAGGCAGGTTTATCAATGCCTTTTTTCTCTGACTAGTAACCTTGTCCTCTGCTCATTTATGACTGATATCCTTTCATGTAAACTGAACATGAAAAGTATAGGAGAATTATATCCAAGATGAAATAATACCTGTTACATTTAGTTTATTAATACTATATATAAATCTTATACCTATTATGAGACAAAGGTTACAACCATTTACTAAATTATACATTGAATTTTGTGCTTCAAGTTACAAGTCTACTGATGAAGGAATTGGAAATATTTCACTTTTTGTCAAACTCCTATTGAGTTTTGTCTTTACTTTTCATATGAAGCAACAATGACGGATGACAATGCCCAGAACAAAAACCAGTGACATCGTGCATAAATAACAATGACACAATGACATACGCAAAAATTGATGACAAATTCACTCCCACTTCTAAAGCCTGACTCAGGACGGCTCGTTTTGCTAAAGTTTGAAAATCCCGATTACTGTAACTACTAATGAAGGATTTGAATTCGGATACATGATTTTGGAATGATATTGTATGGAGAAATGAATTCTAATTTGTTTATTTTTAGATTTTAATGAAAAGAGTTTGACCCTAGTGCAGCTAAGCTTGTTATATATAATAATTAATCATTATGATTTTTACTCAGGGTAGGCAGTGCCTACCTTGCCTATCCAGACAGCTCATCTCTGATTACTACAGAGGATCCAAAAGGAAAATAAATGCTTTATATTAACTGTTAAAATGTTGCATTGATAATGCTTTCAACGTCACCCAGGACCCTTTTATTTAATAACTTCGTTTTCTTCCAGTTGCAGTATTTGTTACATGAAGCAGAATTCTCATTTTATCATCAACAAATCCAATTTCACTTTGCTTAAGGTAATTCTTGCCTAAATGATTATTTTCTTAATAAATTTTAAACTCAAACTTTGTAACAGCCTTATGATAATTGGACATTTTTTTTTTACTATTGGGATTTTATATTATAAGATATGCAGAGTTGATGGTTTTACTCTGGAAATGCATTTAAAATCAGGAAAAAAGAAATTGTCAGTCATCATGAATTAATGTAAGTTTTACTGATAGAATAGAGCTATTGAGCAAGCCAGAGTTATTTCTTGTTTTGTTTTGTTGGGGGGGGGTGTATCGAATGATTAAAACTAATTTATGAACTGAGTATCCTTCTTTTCTTTTTTTTTTTCCAGGGAGAAGACAACTTGACCATTTATCAGTTCAACACGATGAAAGCCAAACATATTTTTTGTAAAACTTGTGGTATTCAAAGTTATTACATCCCTAGATCAAACCCAGACTCCTATGGTATGAGAATTGGCAAACATTTTGTTATTACCATATTTGATTGCATATAAGACCCCTGCTTTTCCTTTTATCAGCAAGGATTAGTAAAACAAAATTTCTTTGAATTCCTCTTATAGATCACTCATTTTTATCAATCCCCTCCCCTTCAAGATCTGGACAATATGGGGCTGGACAACGAAGTTTGTTTACCTTTTTAAACCCTTTTTGGAGACTTATATACCATCAAATATGGTAAATAATGTTTATTAACAAATATTTCATTTACATCACTGAAAATGTTTCCTGTAGAATAAATATAATGAACAAGAGGCAAGGGTAATATGAAGGAGAAATCAGAAAAACTTATTTTCAAAAATATCCAATTATTTGCTCATTTGTTGGCTAAATATTTTCAAGTCCATTTTTATAGTAAAAACTCATGTGCCTTGTATATCTATAGTAAAATAAGTTTTCAATGCATTTCTGAAGTGAAAATCATTCTTAATAGATTTTAATAGTAAAATCCTTGCAAAGCATTTTTTTTTCAGATAATCCTTTGTAACAATGTGTTTCTACTGTAAGAATTGGTTGTAATTCAACCATGAAGTATAAAATCCTTTTTTAGAGTATCTATTTGTAAAATGAACTGTGTAACTTTTTCTATTTCAATAACTTCCGCTCTTTATTACTGATGAAAAAGTACACTATGAAAGTGAAACAATGAATTATATTACTGATAAAAATGTAAAATTGAAAAAATTAATCTACTGTATATTTATATCTGTTCTCTTCTATATATCTTTTAGTTTTTAAAATAACTTTGGGAGTTACACAGATCACACAAGTTTAACCATTGTTTCTTTTTTGTATTTTCTTTAGGTATAAACCCCAGATGTGTGAAATCACTCGATCTTAACTCCGTTACAGTTGAAACATTTGATGGCATCAACTGGGAAGAGTCGTTTGCCAAAAAGCCACCAAAATCTGCCTGTTTTGAGAAATGAACTTGTAATATCAAGTTAACCGACTTTTTATTTGATAAGTGTCCTCAATGCATTAAGAAAACGGGATTAGAATTGATAGGTACTGCAAGTTGAACTCGTCCTTGCTGAAGCAGTCAAACTTTCAGGAGAACAGCGAATTGAACTCACTCAGAGGGAATAAACAGCTGCAGTTGTGGGATTTGCGTTGTCGGCTGCTCTTAAGGAAAAGCCGAATGACTCAGTTTAGGTAAGGCACAGGTGGGAATGACCAGAGAAGATATATTGTTTGGACAGTGAGGAGAGGGGCTCCATCCCTCTAATTATACAGCTAGATAGGAAGGACTTTCTTGCAATTGTTTTGTGCAGTCATCCTCATTGGGGACAATATCGCTCCTTATAGGGCATACAGCAAAAGTTCCGTTGAAGTAGACATTTGATTGTCACATGAAAATAAATTTTTCTTAAAAAAAAAATCATCTTTCATTTTATGTTGTTTGAAGTCATGAAACGGGAAGTTTCTTCTGCTTGGTGAATTACAAAAGATTTAGAAAGATGCGTATGTAAGTTGTAACTTTTATTTTCAGTTATTGTTATCATGTTATTCATTATGCAAGCACATGTAGGTTGTTGTCCTGAAATTCCAAATGTGCGGCAAATAATTTATTATGATATTTATTTGGCTTAGATAAAGATTAGTTTGACCAATGAGGCATTCCAGAGAAGATGAACAAGTTGAGTCACGTTGTTGAAGAACAATAACCATACTAAACACAAAGTCAAAGATTTTGACTGAAGTCTTGACAAACCAGCTTCAAATTATCTTGTATGGATTGCTTCATCCAGAACAGACTTGTGCTATGAAGGGAAGAGTCCAGGAAAATTTTCATCTGGTGCGCAAGATTCTAGGGGAAATAGAAGACAACACAGAAGCATGTTGATCAATTTGGATCAGTCCAGGGCATTCGATAGGGTGGACCATCACTTCCTCAAGACTGTCCTGGAGGTTATTCAATTTGAACTGGAATTCTGCACCTTGATTGGTCTTATGTATCAGAGCCAAAGTGCTACAGTGTGAGCGAATAGAAAGAGTTTGGAACTTTTCAAAATCATGTGGGAGATTCACAAGGGTTGTTGTCTGTTGCTCTTAATTTATGCCTTCGCACTGGAACCCTTTTTGTGCTGGCTTGTAGAAGGTGCAAACGCAGCCTTCCTGTGTAGAATAAGCCTCCATGAAAGAACTTGTGCTAGGGTGTCTGTGTATGTGCCATTGCTGTAACTACCCTCTTGTCTTGTTGCCAATATTTTCATTCAAAGAGGAAAATTACTGAGAAGTTACCACCCTTCCTACATTGGAACTGATTCAAAAAAGAATTACTTATTCAGCTATATACACTAGTACGCGTAACCAGCGTTGTCAAGGGAAAATAATATTCAAGACTTGAAGATCATGAAATAAATTCCAACACATTGAATTGACCTATAGAGGTCAGCAGAGGTCAGTGCCATCTACTCAACAATCATCCAAAGGTCAAGTAACCCATGTACATGATTTTGCCGCTGTCCCCCTTAGGTTTGGAAGTGCCAAACCTGACCCCCCCCCCCATGCCCAAGGTGACCATTAGAGGTCAGCACCACCAATTTTTTGTTCTGGCTGGCTGGCCATAGGGTGCATGTGCCTCCATTGGAAAATGTAAAAATTGACTTTTAGGGGCCACCATACATTGTTGCTGTCTATCCTATGTTTTTTTTGTTTTGTTTTTTTCATTTTGGGTGTGAAACACTCCCAGAAAGTGTTCAAAATTGATTTCAGTCTAGTATTTAAAACCATAACAGAAAAATAATTCTCTTAATCCATTTTTCTCTACTTTCAATCCATAAGATTTTAACATATTCATGAAATTGAATGTTGAATAATTAGTGTCCAGGCATTGGGATTTAGCATCTTTCAATGCCCAGAAGTTGGAATTGTTTGAAATGTGAAAAAAAAATTTATCTCGCTCTTTTGAATGAGGTTTTAAAAATGAAAAATGGTAATTTTTTATGCTTTCATTGAAGGACAATTGTAACTAATATGTATTCACACTTTATATTCTATTTCTTAGTTACCAAGAAATCTTTTTTTGAGCCTTTAATTATTTCATATCCAAATAATCTCTGGGGTATTTATCTTTGAATATCAATATCTAACTTAGTATTAAATGACTTATCATTCCTCCATATGACATGGCAGTTGACCACAATATGGCACCTTTTTTTTTAAATTTGATTCAGACAACATCCCTGGAGTTGATTTTTCCTTGCACTCAAAATCCACTTTTTTTAAGAATGGCAAATTCCCTGTCGAGAGGAAGGTCTTATGGATTGAAAGCACAAAAAATTAGTCGCAATTTTTTTTTTCTCTTTCAAATGGACCACTCTGAAAGAAATGGGACCACAATTACCTAAATAATGTTTTTGTATTATAATGTCCGGAAACTGATTGAGAAAAGTAAACAATGACAGTAAAGATGAACAATTAATTCAAAACAAATTTTGATACAAAATAATTTATTTCAAAACAAATACAAAGATTTTAAAGAAAATAATTCCTATAGCAAACAGAATGTGATAAATGTAAAAAAAAATGTTTATTTACATTCCCAGTATTGACTACCAGAAATAGAAGTGAAGAATACAATAAATTAGCTATACAATGAAAAATGAATGTATTTTGAATACATCAAAATTTGCTTAATCAATTTACTTATAATAATATGCAATGAAAAAAATAATTGCAGGCTTACTATATAATTCGCTAATGACGATGATGGTGGTGAAAATAGCCCTGACGTCACAGTCGACTCCTGTAAAGGGATGTAAGTCATGTATACTTATTGTCTTTTTTGTGCAGGCGAACATTTTGATTGATTTCTTTGGCCATATGTGAGGATATATCAAGAAAAAAATATTGATTACGATTTTTAAACACCTTTGGGTCATCAAATTCACGCAATCTGGAAAAAAATGATTTTTTTTTGTTTAGTTTCAGTTGACCTTCAAGGATTTAGGGTCTGCCTGAGGATGTGTGTGAGAGTCTGCCTGCGCAAACCAGCTTTAAAACCTCAATGAAGGCACAAAAAATCATTTGCAGGGAATTTTTACGACCTTAACCCAAGAGGGAACTAAATACTTTAAAGCTGTACTTCTATGTGAATATCAGAAAGTGAGGGTTCAGCTTGGCTTTATTGTTCCATTGTAAATATTGAAAGCTCCAAAATTTTTTTTTTCCATTTTCAAAAGGCAAGACCAGTGCTGGATAGACTATGTAGCATATACTAAGGGTCCCGCAACTTGAAGGGCCCCGTGCTAAATGCTTGCAAGCTATTAATTCCAATTCAGTGATTCTGCACTTGCTCTATTAATATAGTGTTATAATGCTTCCAACTTTTATGAACAACTATGGGGAGTGTGTGAAGAGGTAACCAGACCTATGCTGCTGGGTGCTAGAGAGGGACGAGGGGCTTACAATGCCCCTCTTCCCTTATTTTGAAGTTCCAAGCATCTTGGGACCCAAATTCTTTGCATTGTCATAGATGAAAATATCAATAGATTTATAGTTCGTTAGGACCCTGATAAAGAAGTAATGCCAAATTAGTTTGAATGATTATAATTTTTCTTATCCTTCTGAAAGTATCTTCGATATCCTCGAGGCAAATTTACACTTGGACTTAATAATGAACGTAACATGAAAAAAAATTAATTCCTGTATAATCCCCCCATACAAATGAAACATTTTTCTGTAAATGAAGTTATAAAATTTGTATTCCTATACAACAAAATCTGACTTTTGGCACTGCACTTAATAGTTAAGAGAATGGGATGATATTGCTGTCCATAAACAATAAAAATGCTCATCGATGAGACGAAATATGTAATTCGATTTTTTGATCTTTATATTGTAAAACAGTGATTTGCACTGGTTGGGGAATCTGAGGAGTGATTTTATTTCAGATGCTGCACTTTTTGAAGGATAATGTAACCCACATCATTTGGGGCTTTGGCTACCCTCATCCAATCTGCACATGTGATGTGACTGGAATGTGTTCATTACATTTCTACAAGAGTGACTGATTCAATACTTTCACTCACAAACAACTATTTTATAATCAATATGATCCTGAACAAAAATCAGCCCTTTGCGATAACAAGGTTATCTGTTTTGAGGATCTCTGATAGATAGCCTAGTTGTTCATTCTCAGCCAAAGGAAAATAGGAAAACGTTGAAAGAACTTTACCTGAACAACACAAGATTTTCCTGGACATTTCACTTTTGTTTTCCAGGACTGGTATATTGGTGAACTAGAACGTGTGGAAACCCTTGTAATAATGTATAGAAAAATTTTACAAATACGTATTTTAGTTTTCATTGCAAATAAGAAAATTCATACCCTAAACAAAATTTATTTTCAATTCAATTTTCAACAACTTTTAAAATCTCCTGATTTTTGATGATTTTGATTTTGATTTTTGATAAGGGAACGAATTTGGGTAGATAACAAATTTCTTTTTAAACATGAAAAAAATATCAGTTTTATTCATGAAAAATCAGAGATGCCTATATTTTGTAGAATAGTTCTCCATGCTACTACTGACTACTAGTAGAGATGTACATGTGCATAGAGACTCTTGATTTATATCCTTCCTCTCTTTCTGTTTGCTCTAGCATGACAGAAGCCAACAAACAAAGAAGTGACAATCAGTTTTATATATTGAGATTATTGTGCTTTTCATATGATGACATTTTCTTACTGATGATCAGACCAGTGCTAGAAACAAAAACATAAAAAAAATAATCATGGAACATAATTCAAACCATTGGTGAAATTAAACTTTCAACAAATGAGCAAATACCAAAAAATTTTGAATACCTTTGTAAATATTTTTTTCACCAAGGAAAGTGAGAAAAATAACCACAGAACAATAATCAATAAAGTAATTAACATTAATGATGTATCATTGTTTATATAGACATCTCCGCCTTTATGCCCAACATAACGAGTTTTTATCTTTTTATATAGATGTGTACATAATTCTTCTATTACATGAAACAGCTGGCTCTGTGTGTCATTGTGACCCCCTTAGACATTATTGCAGCCCGACCGAATTTGGCGTGCATACTAAGCGGACACATGGGAATGTTTTGAAGTAAAATGTTCTGAGGAAAATTTGTAAAAAATTATTTAGAGGAGTGTTCTATTTACAATGTAAGTATAATGCTCAACCGAACCCTTAATTCCTGCTCAATACACATATAATCACATACATGCCAGATGGCAGCCACCCGTTAGCCAGTTTTCAGCTAATCCCTTAATAAAACTGGCAGGAAATAATTCAACCTATACTAGTAAAAATATTTTTAAATCACGAAATATAAAAGCAGGCTTTCCCCCAAGACGTATCACCTAGAAGAAATGATCTCCAGTGAATACTTATTATCACTTCAAAAATATGTGGGATATCTATCAGATAAGATGAAGTTTAAATTGAATCCCATGGTATACACTAACCAATGAGCAAACATAAACAACCCCTGAAAGTTTCAACATACTTGTCTTCAGTCTGCTGTTATGTATTACTCAAAATAGACGTATTTTTCTGATGTGTTTTAAAAATGCTCAGTTTTAAAATTGAGCAATGCCTCAATTAGAAATTCAACAAGCTACCAAATCTTTTCATATGCTAAGTGAATTTCATGTGCATGCATGTCCGAGTAGGATGAGAGATTTTGTGGAAGTTGAGGGGATGTCGAAGATGATAATTGTTATGGATACCAAAGCCCTTCAAAAACTGTTTCTTCATCAGAAACCATTCTTGCAACCTTTCTGATGCTGAGTCATCCATCATTTCAAACTATTTGATTTTTTTTAACATTCCCGCCAGTTCGTGATGTGCAAACAGGGCCTTAGCTAGGAATTTCATTTTCCCCAGAGTTTTATAATATTGGGAAGTTTTCTGAGGTCTGTATTTTTGTATTTGTATTTATAGAAAAGCAAAAAAAGAAAACACGCTCAGCTTAATTGGGATATAGGAATTAGGTTTTGAATGTTTGAAGCCCTGGCATTATCTTCCACAATTGTCTCCAACATTGTTTCGACCATTATAAAATCTAAAGCCATTCAAACATACACATGCAGAACCAACTTACTGACTGATCCAAAAGTGAGAAAATAGTACACAGAACAGGTCTGGTTAATGACTCAATAGAAACTGCCATGTGACAAATGTTTTTGGCAGCATTCTTTATTGGGAATGATCAATTAAAAAATTAGAAAAAAGGGGGATCAATGAATAAGTTACATATTACTGCTAAGACAAAAGGCAAGAGAGCTGGAAAAAAAAAAAAAAGTCTGAATTTCCAGAGGAAAAAAAAAGGAAAGTGGGCTAAGATTGAGGGATCAATCTAGCATATACTTACCTAGCATATCAAAACCCCCACTAAACACCTATCGGGGAATTTTCACAAACAAAACAGACATAGTATGGAGTAAATTTAAATTTTAACTTGTATGCATGATACATACATAGCCAGCCAGCTGGACCAACTTAAAAACTGAAGAAGCATATGTTGATAGTTTCTGATTATGTATCTATGCATATAACTGGAAGCTTCTGTGACATAGAAGAACGACTGAATTCATTTGAAATAACTGATTCCTTTTAGAAAAACACAGCCATATATTTCTCAGAAAAATAAAATTATATTCTTATATTAATTTTCAAACAACCTCTTTGTGAAAAATACTTGCATTCAAATATCATGATGGAGCACAATTATGTTAATATGATTGATCTGAATTTTCAGGTAATCAAAAATGAAGTCTTGTCACACATTTTTTTTTTATAAAGGAATAGCATTGGCAGTTGATACAAATTTTTCTTTTAAAATGCCCTCATTACAAAAAGTATTTTGAAATATCTTTAAGCTGTGAGTTTTTTAGGTAAAAAACCTTTTGCTTTTTTTGGTTTTATTTCTTGTATTCTTTCTGGTTAATTCGTTTGGGGAATATCCTAGAAATAAATGAATGCTCAAGTTTCAGAAAGGAAATGAAATTTTAGTGGGTGAGTTCTTTTATGCCTTTTCAAGCTACTCTTTTGAGAAAATGCTTTGCCACACACTTCACAAGAAAAAGGAGTCTCACCAGTATGAGACCTAATATGAGTGGTCAAGTGGCCTTTTCTAGTGTAAGCTTTGTCGCAAATTTGACATTGAAATGGGGTCTCTCCAGTATGAGTCCTTATATGAGTAGTCAGGTGACTTTTTCTGGTGAAAGCTTTGCCACAAACTTCACATTGAAATGGTTTCTCCCCAGTATGAATTCTCATATGGCATTTCAAGTTAGAAACAACTTTGTCACAAACTTCACAAGAAAATGGATTCTCTTCTGTATGAGTTCTCATATGAGTTTTCAAAGTTTTACTATGACTGAATGCTTTATCACACACTTGACAAGAAAATGGTGTTTCTCCAATATGAGTTTCCATGTGACAATTTAAGTTACTCTTTTCTGAAAAACCCTTACCACACAGTCCACAAAGATATGGAGTCTCTCTTGTGTGAGTCCTTATATGAATTATAAGACTTTTATTATGTGAGAAAGCTTTATTGCACATTTCACATTGGAATGGAGTCTCTCCAGTGTGAATTCTCATGTGTACTTTTAAGTGACTCTTTGTTGCTAATGCTTTCCCACAAACTTCACAAGGAAATGGAACCTCTCCAGTATGAGTTCTTTTATGAATTTTAAGGCTGATTTTATGAGAAAAAGCTTTACTACAAACTTCACAGTGAAATGGTGTCTCTCCAGTATGAGTCCTCATATGTGATTTCACATCACCTTTTGCAGCAAAGGCTTTCCCACACACTTCACAGGAGAAGGGAGTTTCTCCAGTGTGAGTTCTTACATGTCTTTTCAAACTACCTCTTGTTGATAATGTTTTGCCACATGCCTCGCAAGAAAACATGTTATCTTCAAGTTTCATAAAATTTTGGAGCCAATATATTAAGCAAAGTTACCCAATTTACACTAAAATTAAGTTTATTTAGTATCTGCTTTCATATGAACTTCCATTTCCTTGTTTTCTGTGTAGACTATTCATCACACGTATTAATTAGTTGTAAATCTTATTTGAATTGTCCATTAAGCTGAGATTTTTTCCAAATGAAAATCTTTTTCTTCCGAGGCTGAGTTGTTTGATCCAGGAATCTTTGTTTGGTATGACTTTTTGAACTAATTTTGCCATACACAAAGGAATGATGTTTCTCTCATATGTATTCTCCTATAAACTTTTGTCGGTTTTTGTTGCAAACTTTACGAATGAATGAAGTTCCTTTCAGGATTATTCATAATCTGAAAGGAAAAACAAAAACAAAATTCAAATTAATGAATTGAATCAAGACAAAACATTTTATACAGTAAATCAGGGGGGTCAGCAAACATTTTTTGGAGGTGGGCTGCATTAAAAATATTCTTATGTCTTTCGGGTCAAAACATGAAAAATCAAGCAATAATCACACAAGGCTATAGAAACAGCTTGTTTTCTTATGACTTTAATTATGGGAGTATATACCAACTCAAGTTTCCATGTACTATCAATGAAATGAGGCTGTGAGACAGATATGGCTTAAGGGCCGTAGCTGATAAATTTCAGTTGAGACACAACAGAAATAGAACAATCTGCTCCAATTAGGTAGCTTCTATAGTTATGCAAAGCAACATAAAAACAAAGCACATATTTTCAGTTTAATGTAAAGTAAGTATAGCAAAGAATATAAAATAAATATTTCCTACTTAATCAGTTAACTATAAAATTTTAAATATTAACAGAAAACTAAAACTAATTCAGTAAATTTTCAGACAGTAAATCTTGAAAACATTAAATTTTTGTCAAAGTCCAGAACTGGGGTTGATAGGAACAGTCCTCACCAATATTAGAGGTGTAAACCAATATGTAAAATTCATATTCCTCTCCTGTGATTTGAACTCAAGACCATCTGATTGCCAGGAGGCTGTCAAACTGACTGAGCTAAATTGACAAGTCTTGGATATAAATGAAAATATCAAACTAATATGCACCACCACTAATTGTACGAAAAGCCAGTCTTTATCTTAAGAAGGTAATTCTGTGTGTGGAGGGATTGGAAGAGAGTCCTTCAATTTGAGCTCCTTCTACAGACCCGAACAATTCTAACACGTACTGCTCCAAATTAGACTAACTGAATGCAGTCATCGATGGAAAGCACCCAGAATTTCTTGAGAGCAAGGGCACAATATTCCTCTCGTTGAACTACTGTAACCTTTTAATGCTGATTGACATTTGGAGAAATTGTCTCCTGCTGTAGTCTCTTAGACGATTGCACGTGAACAAGTACAAACATCTAGTGAAGATATTGGACTATCTTTATTATCTTCTTACATAAAATGACATTTTAATTCACCCAGGTCTCATTGATTCCTGGTTAGTCACATCATATTTATAAGTGTTTGGAATTTTGTGGACATATAATTGTACCTATACTCTAAAAGGCTGCTCGTAAGAGGCCCTGCTTAAAAGAAAGCAGTAACTAAGCAATGACCAAAAGTTACTTAGTTTTTTCCATGTCGGCCCAATTAAATGGCTTGGTGGTCCAAATAAATGAGTGAAAATTATTAAAAATATATTGGGTTGGCAAAAGAGATTCTGCTTTTTTTAAATGTTGGATTGCAGTAGGAGTGTTAAGTTTTAATTAAATATTGCTTTTGATAATATTATGACAGCTGTCATATAAGCATGCATTTTTTATAATTGTCAAAATTGGTATATTTTTATTATTGATTCTAACATTTAAAATAAAAGAAAATATATAACATTTCTAGCATATTACGCTTTTTTTATTTGAAGACAATTAAAATACTACTTGAATTCAAAAGAAAAAGTGCAGTTTATGGAGAAGGTACTGTGAATGATAGAATGTATCAAAAGTGGTTTGTTGTCCTATAACTTTGAGAAGGGTCATTACATACCTTTTTTAAATTATCATTTGAAATTTTCTTCTCAGTGTAGTCATATTTCAGCCAATTCGTTCCTACGGTTCTCTTCAGGTGCAAAATGTAACATTCATCAGGAAAGAGAGCCTCTCTTATCAGTCTTGCCTTCCAGAGGTTCAAAACAAAGAATATAAATGTAAGCTGTAATGTTTGTTAATATTCTCTTTCAACAATGCTTGCAGAATAGCTTAGTCCATAATTTTTTAGATGAAAAAGTTCTCATTTTCTTTGTTAAACAAAGAATAACGTCTTATGTTTTGCAGAGAAAAAAATTATGTACCAACAATCCAACATTAGGTATAGATACTTAACCATACCATCAATCGAACACTCAGGCAGTTACTAAAATTGAAGGAGAGACCATTAAAAGAGACCTTCTCACGGTTATTACATTTCGCAACTGATGAGAGGTAGGGAAATCAATTTGCCAAGACATTGTGACTACATCGAAGATGAGAAGAGTTCAAATAGTACAAACAGAAAGTAGGTTGTTTGTGAAGTTTTGTATGGGAGATTTCTTGCTCAATGATATTCCATGACCGGCTGAGACTTATAGCAATTAAATCAAGACATTATTTGAGAATGATCAGAAGAGAGAGAGAGAGAGCCAACATACTCAAAATATTTAAGTAAAGAGTTGGAAATCATTTGTATCAGCTTGGTCAGGGAAAGTCCAAGTCAAGAATGAAAGAAAAAATGGGACTATTACACATATCATGAAAATGATTTGCTAATAATTTTACTATAGAAATATAGGATATCTTAAGTTATAGCATCCAAAGGTCCCTAACAGATTTCAGACCTAATTACCTCATATTGTAATCACGCATATTCAAAGAGTCCAGCCTAAGGTCTTGCACTGTGGCATTAGCCAATTATTTCCATCCTCTATGATTGGATGTTGGGGGGGGGGGTTAAAATGTTCCAAGAATTCCTCTAAAAAGGAATATCTATTCTGCTTCTGTGAGATTATTGGACTTCAATATCAATTCTCATAACATATTATTGTTTTGATATAAATGAAATAAACTATATGGCATTTCAGATGCTATTTTTTTTTCTGATGCAGGACTTCAAAGTGATAAGACCAACCTTTTTTATTTTAATCATTATTTCATAAATTTGTAGCATTATTGGTCACAAATTTTGAATTATATTCAGAACCAGATTAAGCTTGTGTGGTGCCTGTTGCATTTATTATAAAAGGGTTATAAATAACGGAAAATACATATAAATATCAAAACATTATTATTATAATGAGGCAATTCTTTTCATTTGCTAAGCAATCAGATAATAAAACAAATATGTCTGACATTTCAGTAAAAGTATTACTTTGTTTTCATTCTGTCATTTTGATCTGTGAGCAGTGGCTATGACTTCAGTTTCAAATACCTTCATATTAATGTGTTGCATATGTATCTCATAGATATCACACTTCTATTAATTACTGTTGAGATAATTCAAAGGTGATATCTGGCTGAAATCGCTGACCTTAAACACCCTGTCATTCAAAAGAATTGAAGACAGTATAGTACTATATAGAGCAAGAGCAGTATTACTGAATTGGAATCGACATCTCACAAGCATTTGGTACAGGTTTTTGAAATTGTGGGGCCTCTTATATATGCTACTTTTGCTATATTTATTATATTCCATTTTTTATTCATGGCAAAAATGTGAGATTAGAATATGAGGCTGGGTAGTAAACAGATCCAAGCAAGATAATTAGGTAGTTTTAATCTGAAATGAGTTTGGGGCACTCAACCCAAGGATACACAAAATACTACATTAAAAAACAGATAGAAAGGGATGATTGTCAGCAGCCAATGAGGTAAAGATTTGGTTTTATAAATTACAATAAAAAAAATTATGAAAAAATATTTTTCTAATGCAGTATGTACTGCTTTCATTGAATCTGGCCCTCGTTTCTTCTGGAAATAAATCTTACAGGTAAAGTGAGTGAATTGGCTCTAAGGTGAGTGATTGATTAACAATAGACATTTGTGACACCAGATGATCAATACACAAGTAAAAAAAAAATTTTTAAGAACATCTGCTAAAGTGGTCACTTAATTTCAGTCCAATGCAAAATATACAGAAATAAAACCCCTCCAAATTTTTGATTATCAAAAGAATTAAAATTTTAGAATTTTTGTCTATTTTTTCCTATCTTTCAAACCAAAGGGGAGATAATTCATATAAGCTGTTATGAGAGGTAATAAGAGGTAATCTTTGGATCTGGGTGCATGCAAATTTTAACAATTGACGAAATCGACTATGGATGCTGAAATGGATAGAGGGAATAAATGAAATTGGTAATGCTATGAAAGTTTACACAGAGTAAGAGGAGTTTTCAAATAGAAACACGTGTATTTTTATGGAATGTGTGGGACAAATATACAAGTTTGTTTTTCGTCAATTTTTCCAATAAACAAATATTAATATAAATTAATAAAAAAAAGTGTAAATAAATAATATTAAATGATACATACTGAATTTTATAAGAGGCAGTCTTGTAATCAAGCATCAGGTGCTGTCTCCTTGATATTAACAATTGGCCACTTTAAATAGCTGAAAGTGGCTAGATGTTTTACGGTCGTTAAAATAACGTTAATCTCGATCAAAATACACCGTCTTTCAGCAATCTTTCGGTTGAGGGACCTATGCTACTTTCAGCATAGCCAAAAGAATAATTTACACAACGTATTGATCAGATAATAACACAATAATGGAAAATAAAAGCCATTAATTTGTTCTTGGTTTTTGAAATTCAAACAAACGACTCAAAAGATCAACTAGCTCAAATCACGCGTTACTATTTCATGTTTTTATTCATTTTCTTAAAAACGAAATGTTTGCCATATTTGCCCCTACAATAAAGCATGTGGTTAGATTCAGTAAGTAGGTTTCAGGTTAGTATAACTTCGCCATTATTGTTGAAAATTGAAGAATCAGTTTATTGAAACGTTGTATTCAAATTAAAAATGAAATCACACGTGCACTGTAACAATGACCTGATAGTTCAATTGGTAATTTTTTAATTAAAAAAATAACGTTGATACAAATGAAATTAAATCTACCCAACGGCCATTATTTTAAAAATCTAACCACTTTTACCCATTTAAAAATGGTGACATCTGATGCGTTAGTGCAAGAATAACCAAATAATCAGTTTCGATGTTTGAACATTTGGAATGAACTGTTCACTAGCTTCATTTGTTTTTGTTCATTTTGTGCATCCATAGTCGATTTCGTCTAAATAGTGAAGATTCGTATATACCCAAATCCAAATTTTGCCAAATAAGAACTACTTACAAAACAAATATATACTTTTCGAAATTATTTATCTTTAATGTTTTTTCTTTTCAACTTTCCATTCCCGTTTACAGGAATTGTTGTTAATATTGATGCGCGATAGAATAACATACGTTAACTTGGATTCCTCAGATCAAAATCATCTGTGCTTACCTGAAGTTTTTTACGTTGGCTCTATAAATTACTTCAAACCAAACAAAAGGGAGTTTTAAAAGCTTGAAAACCTTATTTTTGTCAATTTGAAAGCCTCTTGACAAAAATGATTCAACAATTTTTTTATAAACAGGGGAAATAAGTCACCGGTGAACAGTGAGATTAGTTCCTTGGGGAAAAAAGTCAGTATCCCATTGCCAACATTCAAATTATTATAAAATTCAACTTCACCTACCTGGGCATTGAAGATGCTAATTCCCAAATCTGAGGCCTGGTCTGAATCCCTACGAATGCTAAATTTGTAAGTCCAAGTCCCAGTGAATGCTAAATTCCCGAGTCTGAGGCCTATCAGATCCTAAATTCAAATTCCCAAGTCTGAAGCCTGGAGGGGATGCTGTTCTCAAGTCTGAGGCCTGATAGATGCTAAATTCTCAAGATCAGGACCCATCATGGGGGATGCCAAAATAAAATTCTTAAGTCCGAAACTTGGAGGATGATGAATTCCCACATCTACCCCCGGAAGATTCTAAATAAATGTTTCTCGGATTTTGTTTTTTCTAAAATCTTAATAAGAAGTGAAATTGAAAATTTGGAATTTGGCCATGTTATCATAGTACTTCAAATACATCCAGGATTCACATAGATTATCTGGTATTTTGCATATTAATTTCCAAAGTTATGTTCCAATAAAAAAGATCTTTTCAAACAATTTGTGTGTTTCATTGAATGAATCTATTGTTAATATTTTAAAATACAGTTTTGATTTCTATATTTTCTTCGTAATATTTCTCAGGGTTAATACGTGGGAATTCAGCATCTTCCAAGATTCGAACATGGGAATTTAGTATATTTAACTAAATTCCCAAGTTCAAAGGGCATCGGACTTGAAAAACAAGCATCTTCCAGGCTGCAAGACTTAAGAAATTAGCCCTTGGATGTCCTTGGACTACTTTTAGAGTTACCTTATTTTTTAGGGTGGGAGGGAGCGGTGTCTATATATGTTATTGGGTCGATCTTTCATTTTAGGTTGGTGAAGTCAAGAAATAAAGGGTTAGTTTTTCTTGGATTTACAAAGAGAAAACAAAAGATGCCCCCAAGATAATTATCTATGGGTGGACAATATGGGCTACAGAATCATACTGTGTTTATTCATATTAATTTTGTTGATCCAAATTATGTCTCTATGCATACTAACACCAGTGAAGGCAACTGAATTAAGTACAAAAACATGTATGATACGACAAATGTTTTATGAAACATATATCTAAGAGGATTTGCTTTATGTTGATAATTAGATTATGAATTTCATTCATTGGATTAAATTTTATTTTCCAGGTAATTGTTTGGTTAATGTTCGCAAAAAAGGGACGTACTTAGACATAATTATTTAAGCTTCTGCTAACTAATTACAGAACGAATGAAGACAGTAAACTTGACTATTTAAAACTGTATTTTATGAAATTTAACTACAAAGGATAATTTAGGGTCAGAGGGTTAGGATTAGTGTAAGTTAATAATAAAAGATTGAACATTTTTTTCATATTTGTAACGTTAAAATGGGTGTACAGTTGAAATTAATACAATGAAAGGATTAAATAATATTTCTTTATCATTTCTTACAGTATTTCTTCACACAAACTCATGTAAAAAATAAGTAAACAGTCTCCTATTTGCTTTAAATTGTCTGCATAATTTACGTTTTTATCATATATAGCATCCGTACTAGTTACCACCTTTTTTTCGCAAACCTCATCTAAACAATAATCATTATCTGCTATAAACAATTCATTATTTTGTCAATAAATACATTTTTAGTATCCTTATTTTCATTTTGGTCAATTCACCAAGCTGGAGTAGCTTCCCCTCATTTCTTGAATTTACCAAATATTAATGATAAGAACAGTATTTATCAACAGAAAATTGACGTTCAAGAAATTAAAAAATCTGACAAAAATCAGCATGTTATCTGATTTTTATAGAATTTTTGATACTTATTTAATAGGAGACGATTTTTTTGAAAATTGATTTTCATGCCAAGTATTGGAATAGAAGAATTTTTTCTCTAGATGATTCCTACCTCAGCTTTTATTTTGATTTATGCTTTATATTATTTATACATTGATGTTTTCATTGATTTTTACTCATCTGTCAGATTTCTCGAGGTATTAATCTTGTTTGCCTCTTTTAGATAAGTGCAAAGGAACTGCTCAAACAGAATGTGATCAATAAAAATGATGAAAAATCTATTTTTCAAACATGGAGTAAAAAAGAAATTCCTCCAGCCTAAATTATCATTGATAAAATAAAACTAAAAAATTGCTGAGAAGAAAAATACTTGACATAATTTTCCTGTTTTCCTAACCCCAAAAGTTAGATTCTCAGTTCGAGCTTTTCTTGAGTGCTTTTCTAAAAAAGAGGTAAACATAATTAATATCTCCAGGGATTTATCAGATAAATGTGTAAAAGTCAATGAAATCCCCAACGTATAGATAGGATCAATCATCAAAATGGTAAGAATCATATGAAAAACAAAAATCCTTTTTTCCGATATTTGGAATGAAAAATTTTTCTATCTGAATTTGTTAATAAGTATTGAAAATTTTATTGAAATCAAATGATATGCTGATTTTTGCCAGAATTTAAAATCTACCAAGTGTTGATTTTCCAGTGAAAATCGCATCCATATTTTTCATGTCTAGAATGTACCAATATAAAATGAGAAATCGCTATCAGGAAATGGTTAAGGCCTATTTCAAAAACTGAAAAACAAATAAGACCCATGGTTTCTCCTTATTCTTGAGGATGACCAGAAGTTTAGTTGAAAGCAATTGATTACAAACATTTGGAAACTATTTACATTCACTGGGTCAACACATACATTCCCTTGAATGTAATGAAGGAAAATTAACTAAAAAATAAAATAAAAAATCCTGTATCTATCATTTTTAAATAGATTTTCATAGATTACTGCTTAAATAGACACACTGTACACTGTGGGGAAAATAAAAATCCAGTCCAACAAAATGTGGGAGATTTATTTCCATGAGGCAAGTTAGTCTCCGATGCCTAATTAATGCCAAAGCGTTGTTTTTTTTTTCTGATTGTGTTTGTTTGATCACATATGCTAGTAACAGGTCTGTTATTCTCTAGTAATGGTCTTATTCATTGATCACCCCTTTTTATAATTTTTTAATTGACCCTAACATGGCTTACTGCCAAAAAAAGGTCACATGACAGTTTCTATTAAGTGACTAACCAGACCTGTTGTGTTTTTGTTTCAAACTTCTTTTCTCTATGTATTCTGATTTTCTTATTCTTAAAAAAATTATTCCTTGTATCTTCAACTATTTCTTTATCTTTCATGTACCTGGATTTACCCACTCTCTCTTCTGACTGTATATTTTTAAACTCCTTCCAACCATTCTGTGGTATAAGCTGATAGATAAGAAATCATTAGACAGTCATGTTTTCAGCTTTTCTCACAGAATTGTCCAAGGTGTATTCAACTTTGTGCTGTTTGCTTCTAAGTCTTAATGCCCTGTGTATTTTCTGCCAACCTCACTTTTGTCAAACGCCCGTCAAAGTTGGTTGGCTTAATTTTCAACTCATAACAAGAACTATCCTCACCAAATTTTGAGTAGTAAGCTCTTCACTGTTTATAAATCACATCAACAAAATCAAGAAATCAATGTTTCCCTGTCGTGATTTGAAATCATAACCTAGTAATTGTTAAGCAACTCACTCATCACTGAGCTAAATTGACGAGTCTTAAATATTTACAAATTTATTTATTATATATATTATACAGTAGTTGCAATAATCATCTTCAATTGAAATCGAGGTAGGAGTTGATTTTAACCCTGCACCAGAGAGGTTTGTCTTTTATTCAGAATGAGTGTTTTATTTTCGACTAAACCCCTGCGAAAAAAAGTCCATGCCTTTTGTGAGCTGAAATAGCATAAAACAAAGAAACAAATTACCATTGATTTACATGGGGAAACTATTGAGTATCACCGTACCCCAAGAATGGTTAGGTTTGGCTAGAGTAAGAAGAACCAGGACAAAGAAATTTCTAATCAGATATCTCACAAGTAGTTATAATTCATAACATTCTAAAGTGGTTTATATATATATATATATATATATATATTGGACCAGAAAACTTAGAACTCCACTTGAAAAGGTTGAATGAATTACGCAGTGACAACTGAGTGTGGCCAATTGAGTGTGAGGACAAGTGAGTGTAAGGCAATTGAGCATGAGACAATATAGTGGAGGACATTTTCAATCATGCGTAATGTTATAAATAAAAAGGCAAAGAATAGTGTTTTATTCAGTTAATGATATATGCTACGTACATTTTTAATATGGATTCCGGTCGGAACTGGTGTCACTTAGTAGTAAGAGTTAGTCATAAGAATCATTAGTAATACTACTAATACCACGCTTGTCGGGTGCCAAAGCTCAGTTTGCTTGAGTCACTGATAATCTTAGGGCTGAGCCCTAATCGCTAGTTCCCAGAACAGGTTGTGATAAAATCCAGATGAACTTTGGTGCCCTGTGAATTATGGCAACACTAATACCACTTTTGCTTTTCACAAATATCCCTTACTACAATGACGCTAGTTTCAATCAAAATTTGTTAAAAAAGTATCTAGCGTATCATTTACCTATTTAATGAATTGAATAAAACACTATCCTTTACATTTTTCGTTTTTGATATTATCACAGTCTTATTGAAAATGTCCTCTGCTCAGTTGTATCACGCTAAATTGTCTCATCTTAATAGTCAGCTAACCGTATGAATTCATTATTATCTGGAGTAATCAATGAACATTTTAGAATGAAATTAAATTCTGCTTGGTTGATGAGATACTTCCTAGTAAATATCATTTGAGTCCAGCTAAAAGCCAGGATTTCAATCGCTGATCTTTTTGGTAGGCACACCCTCCCTACAATCTTTGATTCGGCTCTGTATCTGGCTTTCTTAAGCTTGATAAATATCTATAAGGTTGGATTAATAAGTCCACAACCATAGTTATTAACTGAATTTTGATCTGAAATGTCTTCAGTATAATGTTTGTTCTATGTGATTGAAATGAGGAGATTACATTGAAAATGAAATATTTTTTGTCTAAAATAAATGCTTTTTAATCATAAGGTTACTGACCAATTGATTTACCTATACATATATATATATATATATATAGGATGTTCCATAGATAATAACCGTTCTTTGCTGTTAATGGTTCTCAACAAGATGTTGAATCTACTTATCAAACTTTCTCATAATACCAATTTGCCTCAGATGGTCCGATACTGTCACACTGCCAACACCCATTATCTGTGACACCTCTCTGATACTTTGATATAGGCTTTGCTTGACCAACACCTTCAGTTGTTCCTTTTAAACTACAGATGCATGTCCTCTGCCCTCATGATCCTTGAAACTCAAATCTCAAAAGTTATGAAACCAGAACCTCACTGTCCAGACTTTATACCTGTGCAAGAGAATTATACACGACTCTTTTTTTTCATCTTCGTGTTTAAAGGTCTATACCAACAGATAACTTTGAAAATAAAGGGTGAATATTAGTGAAAAGATCACATGGTAATCATTAAAACATGCCATTGTATATGCATATATGTACATCTACATAACATTTATACACATAGACACTGACACTTATGAATATCCGCATATAAAGACACACTCAATATGTTCATATTCATACTTATATATATATATATATATATATATATATATATATATATTGGTATGGATTATAGTTAATCGGACAGGATAAGAATGGTAATACTAGTGTGGATTGGCAAGGAAAGAGATTGGAGGTTTTGTTTTAAAATTATTGAAATTTTATTCCCAATGTCGTGCTCATTTTCTGGACATCTTCAAACGGCATTTGAAAGGAGAAAATAAGTAGACAACTATTGAGAGTGGCAAGATTATATTATTTTTAAATGGTTGTGTGCTTCTTCCACCTGCATCAGGTATTAATAGAAACTGTAGAAATATCATTTATATATATATGTATACATATATATATATGTATGATATAATACACACATACAAGTGAGGATCAATGGGTCTGTAGCCTGACATGCAATTATTAGCTGAATTTTGATCTGAAATTTTCACAGTATAATCTTCAATCTTTGAGATTAATATTCACCATTGAATTATGCACACCAGCAAGGAAAGAGATTGTTGAAAGATGAATCTTTCTTGTGTGAAATAAATGATTTTTCATCATTTGACCCTGTAACTATTAATGTATCAGTGTATATGTTTAACTCTATGTATTACAGGCATAAATATATATCACTCAAGAAGATTGACAGAATGGAAGACTTACAAGCTATTGTTAGTGAGAATGTGGCCTTGTTTAATAAATACATCTATCATAAACTAGGGTCAAACTCTGTCTCTGTAATTAAATCTAAAACGTAAACAAAACAGAATTAATTTCTCCATATATTGTTCCCAAATTATGTGTCTCATTGCAAGTCTTTTATAAGTAGTTCCTGTAAAAGGGATTTGTAAACTTCAGAAAAACAAGTCAACCCGAGTTAGGCTTCAGAAGTGGGAGTGAATTTGTCAACAGTTTTTGCATACATCACTGTCGCTCTTATTTGTGTATGACGTCACTGGTTTTTGGTCTATTCATTGACATCCATTACTGCTGTTACCTATGAAAATAAATTCTAAAATTCTATAGTAGGAGTTTGATGATAAATTTGTACTAATTTCCAGTCTAATACAATCTGTATATTCTAAAGAGACTTGGTCGCATGAGTACAAGCTTTTCCATTTTTCAGAAAGAGCTTTTAAGTAGAATTGTGATTTCTCACATCGTGGGATACTACTTGAAAAAGCTTAAGCAACATTTTCCAGTAACACTTCTCAGATGAAAATTTTGACTACTTCTATTAAGAAGATCCCTCTTTGTTACTAAGTGACCTTGGAATCTTTCAAATACAAGCTTTTTGGAGCTTTTATCTGAACATAAAGAATAAAGCCTACAAAATACATCTTTTCATTAAACTTTCAATTGTATTCTTTAGCTTAAGCTCTGCTGGACATGAAACAAAAAATATGATGCGACAATCAGATAAACAAAAAATCTTGTAAACACAATCGACAACAGATTTTATACAGCATGAGTTCGAAAATGACTCTTTAAGTGGCCATTTTGAGAAAAACTTTTGCCACACACATCACAAGAAAAGGGAGTCTCTCCAGTATGAAGTCGCATATGAGTTTTTAATGTACTTCTATCTGAAAATGCCTTTTCACAAACTTCACAAGCAAATGGTCTTTCTCCAGTATGAATTCTCATATGATTTTTCAAGGTACTCTTTTCAGAGAATGCTTTGCTACACACTTCACACTGAAATGGTGTCTCTCCAGTATGAGTCCTCATGTGACGTATTACATTAGCATTTCTAGAGAAAGTTTTGCCACAAACATCACATGGAAAATGTCTCTCTTCTGTATGAATTCTTATATGACTTCTCAAATCATCTTTTATTGCAAAAGCTTTACCACATACTTCACAAAGAAATGGTGTCTCTCCAGTATGAGTTCTCATATGTCCTTTCAAGCGAAGATTTTGAGAAAAAGCTTTACCACAAATTTCACAAGTGAATGGAGTCTCACCTGTATGATTTCGCATGTGTATTTTTAATTTACTTCTTTCCGGAAATGCTTTGCCACACTCTTCACAATGAAATGGTGTCTCTCCTGTATGAATCCTCATATGTATATTTAGCTTATTTTTTTCAGCAAAAGCTTTCTCACACACTTCACAATGGAATGGGGTCTCACCTGTATGCGTTTTCATATGTCTCTTCAAGTTACATTTCCAAGAAAAGCTCTCACCACACACTTCACAAGAAATTGGAGTTTCTCCAGTGTGAGTTCTCAAGTGAACTTTTAAACTAACATTATGAGAAAAGGCTTTGCTGCACAATTTGCATTTATATGGAGTCTCTCCAGTATGGGTTCTTATATGACTTTTTAAATTGCTATTTCTAGAAAAAGCTTTGCCACAAACTTCACAAGTAAATGGAGTCTCTCCTGTGTGAGTCACCATATGACGCTTCAAGCTACTATTTCTGGAAAAAGGTTTTCTACATAATTTGCAAGCAAATTTCAATTCACTAGAATGAGATCTCAAATGGTTTTTCAAGTCATTCTCCAGAGAAAAAGATTCATCACAGATTTCACAATGAAGTTGAGTTTCTTCCGTGTTAGCTTTCAAAGGAACTTCCATGATGCTCTACCTTGAAAAATATTTTTTAACAATTTATATCTAACACTTATGTGTAGTATGTTTGAGTTGCATGGTTATTCCAATATATAGTCTCTTGTGAAACTAATTTTTATTAATTAAACCAGATAAAGAATGCATCACTTTTTCCAAATGAGTTTGTCAGATCTTGCAGTCTGAAAGCAAAAGAAGGAAAATATTTGCTAATGGTTCTAGAAATAATGCAATGACAATTTTGTTCATGAATGTACAAGACAAAAGATGAAGTGTGTTACAGGAAATCATCTTCACGCACCATTCGTCATGAAACCAAACAGCAAATAATACAAAGCTTCACAACATATTCACATAGACATTGACAAGTTCTATGCACTAACAACAGATAATTAGGGTTGAACTTTGTTATATAATACTAAAAAAAATGCATAACTTCTATCAAGACTAAACGCAGGTCTTCCTCATATTCGAAAGTAGAGCATTCCTGGAAAATCTCTTAAAAACCAAAATGGTGTAAAGTGAGTAAACAATTACCACTAATTTATATCAGAAAGATTTTTATGAACATTACCAGATCAAAAAAATGGTGATCATGTGCTGGGCTAAATCATTGGGGGCTGGGGTGTTGGTAGATATAGGAGACTGGAAGAGGTACGAGAGAGACAGGAAGAGGGTGCACACTGCTTCTATAACAGCTTGCAGCAAAAGAAATGCTGAACACTATTTTCATTTCCTGCCTTATTTCATAACAGTAAAAAAAAGTCATAAAGCGAACTTTCAAAACTGCTGTGTGGATGAGAAGGGGAACAAATACAGAATAGGATATAACAATTAAACCCGCACTTATACTCTCCCTTATTTTTCAGCCTTGTGACGTATTTGTATTAATCAATAATTGAATCTAATTGTATTTCTCTACAAATAAATAAAATTGTATTTATCTGCAAATGGATCAAATTGTATTTATCTACAAATAAATAAAATTGTATTTATCTGCAAATGGATCAAATTGTATTTATCTACAGATGAATAAAATGTATTTATCTATGAATCAATAACATTGTATTTATCTACAAATCAGTAAAATTGTATTTATCAACAAATCAATAAAATACTTATACTATTGTCTATACCAGCAATTTCCAATCAGTGTGCCGTGAAGCATCTGTTGCAATGCTGCAGGAATTTTGAGGAGGCAAGATCCTCTCTTAAACAATGGTTATGAGACAGTGTTCCCAGTATAGATATAAAAAAATATTTGAATACATTTTGTCATTACTGGTACTTTATAGAGTTCATTAAACTCCTCTTTTCAATAATGTTATCAATGTGTTGTTCATTAAAGGCCCTAATAGCAGTTCAAAATTCTCCTGAATTTTATAGGGTAGAACTTTTTTCAATGATATCTTGTTTCAATGTTTTAGTAATAACAAATATGTACAAAAATTTCAAAATCTTTTGAAAACAAAGATTAACAGTACTTTTGGCAATAAAATTTATAGTTTATAGTTTGTTCAACTCAACACATTATAATCATTCATTTTTTAAACCAAATCTTTCCCCAGGGAATCAAGAGCCTCCTGTTTGAGAATCAATGTGCCAGTGAAAGAACAATTTTTGAAGATTCTAGACAAACCAAGATTTTTAAACATCTGCAAATAAACAGGAGAAACTACTCAATGATAAGCATTCAATAGTTATCACCCTTTACTAATCAGTCGTTATAATTTAGAAATGGGTAAGCACGAAACACAGACCCCATTCTATTATTGAAAATTCTAGTGAAAATCTGAATACATTCTCAGCTACTATTTACAGAGGAACTCCAATCATCCGAATGAGATGGGCAGGGAGTATTTTGTTTGGATAATCGATTGTTCTGCTAACTGATCTGATCATAAATCTGTCAAATATGATAACACATTATCTCACAGACACTTTGCAAAAAATAGAGTTTGTCCGATAGAATTCTTGCATGAGTTTTCAAAGCATTCAATAGTCATCACCCTTGACGAATCAGTCATTATAATTTAGAAAGGGGTAAGCATGAAATGCAGACCCCACTCTATTATCAAGATACAAATCACTCAGACTTTTCTTGCATCCTTTGCATTTTAGGGGTACCATCATTTGATACCTTTGACTATGGAGCAATGTTTTGACTATTTAGAAGTTACATACAGATTAATAGAATCAGACTTTTGGTATTATACAGATATAATATCAATTTTCAGAGATTTAATGTGTGTCCAAAAGCATGACATTAATGAAAAAAAAAAAGGCCTTTTTCTAATGAAAGTATTCTTGACTTTGAATATTCTTGTCAAAAATATCATGTGGAGTCAGTGGGGATATTATGTTCTACATTGTTTTTCATGAAAGAGATCTTCCCACCTAGGTTTTCTCTGGCCTACAGTTACAAAAAATACTGAAACAATATCTGGGATTGAAGCTATTTTTATCAGTAAACATTGGTTTCTGACTCTTTGGGATAAGAAGCTAATAATCAACTGAAGTCTGGTACCCTGGGATCCACTCCCCAAGCAGTACCTCTAATTGCACCAAGAGGTGTACAGGCAATCTACCATAAATTATAACTGAGTTATGAGAGACGATATGTTAGATTTTTCCCCCATGGCATGACAAATACTTGGAATTATTCAAACCATTAAGCATTAACTAGATGCACTGAGAATAAAGGATAACATACACACATAAATTAGTGTTCACAGACATCCAAATTACCTGTCTGACAGTTCCACATTAAGCATAATGCCCTTTAGAAATCTCTTAGGCATTCTTATACCTTAGGACACATCTTACTAACAGATGCACAAGATAAATCACAGACACAAAGACAGTTCATACATATAAGCTAAAATTGCCTTCCTCAATCAGATGCTAAGCATAATATCCTTATGATCTCTCTAGGGCTTTTCTGAAACTTCTTGCTAACAGATGCCCAAAATGAACTGAGATAAACCACAGATGCTCACAGACACAGTTGAAAGACATAAGAGCTTGAGGTCTTTCATAAAATTGAAATGGTGTAAAAGCAAACTTTCAAAAAGCAGAAAAAACTTGTACCAGGGTGGCAACAAAAGTTGCAAAGTGATTTGAATTTAATTCATCATAGAAAAATACACAACAGAGCAACAAATTAGAATAATAGAATTTTACTTTAAATACCTTCAGCTGTTCAACTCAAAAAGGAGCATATTCACATTATCTGAACACGTGGATACAACTATCTGAGTCCATGATTCATTGTTTGTTTGCGCATTTTTTAGACTTTGTGAGTGATCAGCCACAAACAGGAAGACCATGTTCAGTACAATATGCTAAAAAACGTGTGTATTTGCAAAGGAGCAGTTATTCGAAATGTTATGCAGAATGTTTTTGAAAGAACAAAAATTTACGAAGTCGAAAATGGCAGACATTTGAAGGAAACAATTTTCCGCACATAAGTAAATTGAATTCCTCTCACTTCTATATTTCATTTGTTAAAAACAATTTTTAAAAAAAAACGTTTTCACTAAAAAGATACGAATGTTTTAAACTCCTTTGAGACTTTTGGTCCATCCTGTAGGTAGTTGTAACAAATTAATTTATAAGACCAAAGAGAGGAATAGAAGAATTTGTATGACATGAAACTACTAAAGATATTGTAGAAGTAAACAACCTAACTATCACTGGTGTATGGTGTTTTGTATCTTGGGTGTGCTCTCTGCTTCAGATGCATAAAAATGCAAAAATATCTTAGTGTCTGTAAAAAGCAACAGACCATTGAAGCCTTTTAGGCAAAATATAGGATAGATGGTCCTGATCGTAGAAATTTCAAATTATGTAGCTGATAATGTAAACAAAACATTTTGAGCGAACATTACTATAGTACAAACAGTTTAGCATTGATTCAATAGGTTTAGGTCTGGAAATAGGGTCACCAATAATAAGCTTAAAGAGGCTCAAGCCTGTTCTTAATGATGATGACTTATTAACAGCAGAGACCAACAACCAATGAACAATGGTTTAAACATTTTCTCAAGACTTCAACAAACAGTTATCACATCATATCAAGGCAATAGGAAAGGTTAAAAAGTTGGAAAAAGCAGTTCCAAGTGAACTAAAATAAATGCTTCATGCCAGTACCCGACCCAACAGTCAATAGTGTTAGAGCTTAAAGAATTGGAATATAATGTCTTGCAGCATCCTCCATATTCACCTGGCATTTCTCTAACAGATTATTATCTTTTCAAGCATTTTGAACTCTATACCTGTAGTAAAAGGTTCAATAATAAGAGAGCCATAATTTGTTGGAAACGGTTCTTGCTTCAAAAGGGTTGTATTTTGATTATACATATTTACTATTTTCTGTTTTTTTTTATATCATCCTTCATCTTATTATTCAAAAAACATCATTAACCGTTCGACTGACTTTGCACTTCAGGAAAATAATTGTTTGAATAAATTTGTATTTGGTGAATTAATTACTAAATAAAACTGACTAAATCTTTCTTCAAGATGTAGAACAATAAAAATGAATGGGATTTTGAATCTTTTGTATCTGCTGACATATAAGATGCACACATGGGAATGGACAAAAATAACTTATTGATGATGATAAATAGTTTGCAGTAGATAATAGTATCTAATTCAATAAATGAAATTCAAAACAAATTGTCGGCAAAAACATAACTCATAAAGATACGTGTTCCATAAGTCATTCGACATGCTATGCGTGTTTCAGTGATTAGTTTTAATATTGGACCAGTTGCCTTTAATAGTGTTTGTATGCAGTGATAACATTTGAATCAATGAAGCTAATATTGCGATTCATCACAGCATGATTCAGTAACTCAAATGCTTTCCATCCAACTGAAATTATTCTTGTATCTTGAGTTGCTTTCCATTTTACCGACATAAAACAAAAAAAATCCACTGCAGTAAGTAAACTGTATGGATCAATAAGTAAAAATTGACAGTTGCAATGAGTAAAGAAACAAAAGAAATCAAGATGAAAAATGCTTGTCAAGAATTAATAATGGTTGACAATGCTTCATCTAATAAAAACAATAAAGAAAAAATCATTGGTCAGTCACAGTTTATTTATTCATTCTTCAAGACAGTCACAACCAAGAACGACACTGTAAGATTCAACTTACTTCACCGCACTTTATTTAAGAACATTTTTTTAAAAAGAAAAATATCACAATAAACTCGAATAAATTGAGTATGAATGAAATTTTTTACTGCAAAGGAAAAGATGATTTTAATATTTTAATAATTAGTTTTATAGTTTATTTACAAACTCATCATTCCCATTATTTCAATTTCTATAATAAATCATACTAGCCCTACATGGTTTGTTCTTATTATGTATAATTTATCAGATTGAACAATAGATGTTAATTATTTCACTGGAATAATTCAACTCAAAATATGATTTTGATTTTTGATTCCCGATATATTGTCTTAATGCCATCGTTTGCCTTATCATACATAGATAGTAAAAAAAAATTAATTTTCACAAAAGATGTTTTTTTTAATGAATTATGAAAATAACCCCATGGCACTAATCAGAGTGAAGTCAACCAGTGTTTTGGGAATACAATGGGACATAGAAGAGAACACCCTTAAATTCACTCTGTCTGTTTCCAGGTAATTTGCAAAGCAGCATCACGATAAGCAAGCAAAGTAATCAGTCAGCCAATGGAAATGGAATGCAAATTCAGCATTGATCAAAAGAGATTCGGAAAATGATACAGACCCCATCAGTACATAGGAAAAATTTCACGGAGGAAATGTTTTATGGTTTTTGTGGTAGGCTGTGACAGACAGACATCAGATGAATTATGATAGATTATGATTTGTTTTGTTATTATCAAGGGCACAGGAAATAATTTGAGGGAGGGGGTCAGCTTTTCTGTAGCGGCATTTCACGTCATGTATTTTTTTAAATGGCTAGAATCAGCTAAAGATTTTAATTTCCGGCCAAGTTTATTGCTAAAGAAAGTTTTATACTCTTATTCAAAGTCCACTTATCAAATGAAACGACAAATACTCCAAAACAAATTATTAATGAGAATAAACATTGATCGTTACTGAAATTTTTTAAAAACTGATCAGACTTTCAGCTATCAGATTTTATTGGATAAATTAGAAAAAAAATCAGCCAAAAAATGATTAGTTGGGTAACACTGGGTTATCTACAATGTGACATGTAACTTTTTGATTGGGTTCATGCAAGAATATTTGGTTGTTTTCTATGGCTCACCAACCCCTCGTCCAGTCAGTGGTTTTCAGTTGAAGATCAAAAGATGAAATTGGTGTTGCTAGGAATGATAAATCCTATTTAGCAACACTGAATCGATTACAAAAATCTCTCATTTAAGCAAAACAATGAATGCAAAAACTATAACTGTTCATTCTGGAGACTTCATTGATATTGCCAAGGGGGTTAAAATCTGGGAGTATTTTTACGACTTGTCGTTCGAAAAATGCAAGATATTCTTTTTAAAATTTCAATTCATAAATCAAGCCCCAAATGAATGCATATTCTAGAACGATGTTTCACAAATCAAGCTCCAAAATGAAAATGGTTGAAAAAAAATTAAATTCTCAATTAAGGGACAGAAAATTCATGAGCTCACTTGAGGCATCAAGGCGGACCCTCGATTTGAAGTAGAGCAGTTTTCACGAATCGAACAAGTTCTGGGTTTTTTCTTTCCTGTTTAATCAAAATTTCCTGTTTAGTCAATGATACTAAGAGCATGTTTCGAGTGATGACAGAAAATTCTAGGAAGAAGTTTTTATTTTCATCCCATTTAATTTTTACAGATATACTGCTATTGATAATAAAATTCATTCAGGCAATCTTTCGTCTAAGGGACACATGCCGTTTTCAGTTTTTAAAATATCGACGATACATTTTTTTTTTGTCGTTGTTTTTGTTTGTTTAGGTTTTTTTTGACATAGAAATATTCATTCATGTCAGATACTGTCAATCCCAAAGTTTAGTGAAGGAAGACATTCATCTATTGACAATTTTGACTACGGATGCACATGAGCAAATTCAAAGGGACGTAACGTGAGGCGAGTCGTTCAATCGTTGAATTGATCTTACAGAAGATATTTTCCTGGGTCAATTGGATTGCCGGAATCACGTTTGTACTCAAGTTGCACACATAATGAGTAAAAAGTGTTGCAGTGTAAGAGGTTTCCACAGAAAACTTAGAAAAAAATATCTTTTATTTACTTCACTTGTTTGAACCATGCATTTACGTTGACGGGACTTGAATACGTATTATTGAATTATCTAAACTATTTTGTAGCCATGATAAATATTTATCGATAATACTTCAAAGAAAATACTTCTACATATTATTGACCAATTGAATAATTTCCAAAAGAATGAAGCGATCCAGGTAAGTATTTTTGTAAAAAATTTAATTTGTATATTCCTTTGATTTTTCTGTTATGTGCATCCGTAGTCGAAATCGACAATAGTTAAAATATTTTCGCACACATAACTTAAGATTAGCGATAACTGCCATAGATAGATAATCTCCATGCCGAAAAAACGTTGTTATTTTGAAAGCAGGAAAATTTACGCGTATGATCTTCCGTAGTAAATATCGCCAATAATCGGTTAAAATGCCGAAAATGGCATGGGTCCCTTGGACGAAAGATCACCGAGATAAATTCTTCTGTTTTTAACAGGATGGACGAAGCCCTTAAATGATTTAATTAAGCTTATAATTAATCATCTTGAAAGCTGACCTTGAAAAAATTTCAACATCAGATCTAATCATACAATATTCTGTACTTACCTTTGCTTTTATTTTACGAATATCATCTTTGTTTTCCCATAACAATCTGAGATTAGACGAAGAACTTCCTCCCACCCTCGTTCCTTTTAGTTAAATTAATGATAATAATTAATGTACAAACATGAGGCATGAAACTAAACAAAGAAAAAGCAGGCGGACACAAGTAGACGGTGAAGGGTGAAATTAATTCCTTCAGAAAAAAATACAATTCTAAGATGAATCGATTACTTTCCGACAGACGTCCGAGCTGGAAGGGGGGGGGGGGCAAGGGTACCCCCCCCCCCAAATTGTCTTGAGCAAAATGTTCTCAATTGTGGGAAATCGTGCCCCTTGCTGCCCCCCCCACTAACAAAAGTGTTCCTATACACCCATGCTGGCAAATGATATTAAGCAAATTATGTAAAAATTGGAAGGAAAGTTACAGAGGAAGCTACTAATTGTGATCACATTGGGACAAGGTCTTTTAGATAACAATAACTGGCTGATAACATTAAGAAAGGATGTAAAAATTGGAACATTTTACATTCATTGTTATAAATTTATATTCATTGTTATAATCAACCTGTACATAATAAAAAGTTGATAAATTCATTCACTTAATTTAATTTTTAACCTATTATAGCAACTCCTTTACTTTTAGTTAGAATTAAATATAAAAATAAAAAAGTATTAGCTTTAGATTTGAAACCTTGAATCTAACCACATAGGCGAAACATCACTTCCTTTATCTAATGTCTATAAAAGCCCTGAACACACATGTACCAGTGTTCATTTGCCCCTACTTTCTTGATCGGTACATTTTCTCACTCTCTTCTTTATCATCCTCTCTAGAACCGATACTATTTCACTGGTCTCCTACCCAATTCAAACTTTACTGTTTTTCTACCAGGACCAATCACTGTTCTGAACCTGGCCACTTCCATTGCAAAGATGATAAAATATCTTCCATACGTAAAGCAACTAAATCACAAGTCCTCTTCTCCAGCTCAAACCCATACTCGCATCTCTGTCTCATGTGAATGAAATGACAATGCTTTTTCTACATAACAGTTACAATTATATACTGTTTTCTAAGTTTTCTTACTTCAAGGAATGCATATTGATTAAACCCTCACGTATTTGGTGTCTTAGGATGAACCCCAAGTTGCACTCAGTGATTATAAATTTAGGTGCAGTATTGCCCTTATCTTGACAGTAAAGCATACCACTGATAACCCTATCTCCATAATCATTTCTTAGTCTTTGAATTACCAGGTCTTATGGATTCTAAGCCTTTCAGTTATCTTCGCTTCATTAACTCACAGCCACTACAAATACTTGCACAGAGCTCCTACCTTTCACTTGAGCACTACCTTCTATCCTTTCTCTTCCACCTAGCTACATGATATACCAATTCTATCATGGATCCAATCCTTTTCATGGTCATGATTTCAAATCACGCTGGAGGAATGTTAATGTTTACTTCCCTAAATTTGATGAGGATTGTTCTTGTTATTCTTGTAACAGTAAAAAACAATGTCAAGTCCAGGTTTGAACTGGAGCTTTTGTAATTGCTTTTCAGTCACTCCCAGGCATTTGAAATACACTTTAAAAGCAGATCTCAAACCAATAGTTGTGAAACCCAGGGGTCAGGAGGTAGGGTTCTGAGAGGGCCCTCCCTCAGAAACATTGTGCAGATGAATCTAACCCAGTGGCCACAGACCCCTGAGGGTCCACAAAGATATTCAATAGAACTGCCATAGATGAATTACGATACATAAAGTTTTTAAGGCCTGGGATAGGGGTGGTTAAAATTGCCTTCGTGTCCCTTAGCTATGTCCCTGCCCATGGAAATTTCTCTATGGAGATTTATAATTTAAGAATAGAATAACTCGTCTTAATAACACACACATTGTGTGTTTATTTATGAAATTAGATGTTTGATATAAAAAAAACACCATTATCTTTAATTTCAACAATTTTCCGAAAGACAATGTACCTATAAAATGGTCACACAGGGTCATAAAAGTTTTCAAAAGAGAATTTTAGTTGTTTGTATCATTATAAGGATTTACATTAGTGAAAATGTGAATACATTCTCAGTTACTATTTACAGAGGAACTCTGATTATCCGAATGAGATGGGCAGGGAGTATTTTGTTTGAATAATTGATTGTTCTGCTAACTGATCTGATCATAAATCTGTCAAATATGATAACACATTATCTCACAGGCACTTTGCAAAAAAAAAATTGTCCTATAGAATTCTTGCAAGAGTCTTCAAAGCTTTCTTAATCCTTTCAAAACTCCTGGGACATACATATCCCACTTTTTTGACTTGTGGGATATATGTGCCCCATAGATTTCTTCAAAAAGTCTACTGGGACATTTTAATTCAAGCATTAGGCATGTTAATAGGTTAGTCTTGGGAGAGAGATAATAGGGCAAATTATTAAGTGTATTTTATTTTTACAAGCTCAATTTCAAGAAAATATTCTCATCATGAAACATTTCAAGCAACTTTTTATTGGAATATTTTTCCATATTCCAGTGAATACAAATGAATCTGCGAATGAACATTTTTATTGTACATTTTTATATATCATATATATGTATATTTAGATAAATATATTTTTAAATAGAAAAGTTTAGATATATACCATTTAAATTGAGGTATTTAAAAATGCATTATCACACATTTTCATTAAAAATAAAGTCTCAGAATACTTGATTCATTAATACTTGTGATCAGAGAGTCTTTATGGCAGGAATATTGTTGGAAAATTCGAAGTTTTCTATTTAACTGTTTTGACTCATCAAGTTGTGTCAAAAGTTGTTTCCTATGTTTCCATTTATTAAAAATACAAATATAGTGAAGATTAAAGATATGCTTAATCATTAATATACTCTCGATCACTTTCAATAACCTTATTTCATCTATCAATGAGTTTTTCCAGGTTTGTAAAATTCCTTTGATTTTGACCAGAAAAAAAAGAAAAACTGATTTTCAACCTCTTCTCTAGAAGTGAGTCTTTGTCCATCAAAATGGTTTTTCCTAGCTGAATATCTCTGTAAGATCTTTGCTCACTAAAGCGGTGTGGGGGCAAACATTATAATGATGACGAATGGACTTTTTCCTGCTCACAAAAGATGTGTATTTTCTGTTCAAAGCTATTCCCAAATGTCAAAGATGTAAGGGGGTAAACTCCAGCTAGGATGATTAAGTTATCATTTAACATTTCATAATGGATGATTTCTTGCATATCCCACCAAATGATCAACACGATCTTCTCCAGATGAAGGTTGATTTTTGCTTTTGTCCATCATCACAACTGAACCACTGACAATTGCACTTAACAAAGTGAAAAATGGCTCCATTTCTGATCCTCAGTAATAACTCTATCCAATAAAGGCACCCAGAACAGCTGGGTATGCAGTGACATAACATTCTGCGCATTGTTGGCAATTCACTACAGTCAGGTCATATGGTTCCCATTTTTCAAACTTTGCCAGTTTTCCAACCTTCTTCAAATTGCAATGAACAGACATATGGCTAACATTGAATTGTTCACCAAGTTCCCAGACTGTAATCGCAAGAGAGGGATAGCATTTCATTTATCTTGTTCAAGCATTATTGGTGTGAAAAATGGACAGAATTTCTATTACAACTTCATGATTATAAAAAGAAAAAAAGAAAATAAAATGATTTTTCTTAAAAAAATCATAAATAAAAAATTAGTTGACTTTTCCCAGGAGAAAAATTCGCAAATGAGATTTGAAATCATCTTATTTGGAAGAAAAAAAATTCTATATATTCAGTTCTCACAGTTTTAAAATCCTCTTTACAAAAGAAGTTTTTCTATGCACTTCACAGAGGAAAATAATCCTTTCAATATGATTTGTCAAGGTCTTAATTTTAGGAAAGTAAGGTATTACACATTTTGAAGAAGTACACTACGTGTTTCAGTGAATTCCCATATGCCTTTTCAAGTGTCCATTTTGAGTAAAGGCTTTTCCACAAATTTCACAGGAAAAGGGTTTCTCTCCAGTATGAGTTCTACTATGACTTTTCAAACTACTTTTTATGCAAAAAGCTTTGCCACAAATTTCACACGGGAATGTTTTTTTTCCAGAATGTGTTCTCACATGAATTAACAATTTACATTTTTCAGAAAAATCTTCACCACAAATTTCACAATGAAATAAAGTGCCCCGCATATGAATCCGCATATGACTTTTCAAGTTATTGTTAGTAGAAAAAGATTTGCCACACACTTCACAGAGAAATGGTGTTTCTCCAGTATGAGTTTTCATATGATCTTTCAAACTAGCTTTTCTGGACAAAGGTTTATCACAAACTTCACAAACAAAAGGGGTTTCTCCAGTATGTGTCCTCATATGACTAATAAGGTTAATCTTCTGAGAGAAAGCTTTGTCACACATTTTACAACTAAATGGTGTTTCTCCAGTATGAATCCTCATATGAACTTTATGGCTATTTTTATGAAAGAATACCTTGTTACAAACTTCACATTGAATTGGTGGCTCTCCCCTATGCATTTTCATATGAAATTTAAAACTATTATAATGAACAAAAGCTTTGCCACACTCATCGCAAGAGAAGGGAGTCTCTCCAGTGTGGGTTCGGATATGTCTTTTCAAGTCACCTTTTCCAGTAAAAGCTTTGCCACATACTTCACAAGGAAATGGTCTCTCCCCAGTATGAGTTCTCATGTGGCGTTTCAAAATACTCTTTTCAGAGAATGCTTTGCCACATTCTTCACAAGGAAAAAGGGCTTCACCAGTATGAGTTCTCATATGTTTTGTAAGACTGCTGTTATAAGCAAAAGCTTTGTTGCAAATTTCACAATAGAATGGTGTTTCACCAGTATGGGTTCTGACATGTTTTTTTAAGATACTCCTTACAGAAAAAGATTTACCACACACTTCACAAGAAAATAGTGGCTTTTCAATACTAGCTTTCAAGTGAACTGCCATTCCTGTTCTCGAATATTCTTCATGAAGCACATCAAATTATTGAGTTGTATAACCCTTTGGATTTACAGTCACTTGGGGGATAGCTTTTTACTATTTTCTCATATCCATATAAAGATAGCATAATTTTCTCCAAAGCTAGATCTCTTCTTCAAATATGATTCGTCTGGTTCCTTCAGAAAAGATTCACAATCTGAAAACACAAAAGTGGAAATAATTTTTATAACTGCCGGCAGATTAAAAGGCTATTATATAAACAACACTAGAAACACAAGTAAAATCTTTTAAAATATGATATCGGGGCATTAGCCTAATGTTCTCACAAGCCATTTACCAGCTAATTCCCAATAGAAACCTAAATCCAATTTGCCAATGAAACTGAGCATGTTTTTGACCATTCTGAGTGTCTTAATAGCAATTTATGGACATTTTTAGCAGTTAAGGGGCTATTTGGAGCATTTTGAGGACATTTTTGGCCCATTTTAAAATATAAATACAAGCAGACCTCAGAAAACTTCCAAGTCCTATAAAAATGGCTGGAAAATCAAATTTTGGCGAACACTCTAGGTTTATATGAAAAGAACAGGGTGAATTTCTTTGTTTGACATTCGTAACACAGTCAGCGATTTAAAGCAAGTGAGTGAGAGAGGCATTGATTATAAGGGAGTGTGATGATAGTATATACAGTTTAAAGATGGACCAATTTAGCTAGAACAAAGTTCCTTAGAATTCCAGGTCACATCTCAATTCCTGCAATTACGGGTTTCTTCCATTCCTCCCCATTTTGAATTGTCATCTAGTATTTCTACATCATTATATTTTCCATTATATATTCCTCCCTTGGCTAAAATACTTCCCCTTAGCAAATCCCTCCCCTGTTAACAAAATGACGTTTCTACAACGTTATGTAGACTTGTTGTAACATTACATTAACGGTTCCTTGTAAACTCCCCACAACATTGCAGACAATGCAGAAGTGTTGCCTTGTAATGCTACATTAATATTTCTTTCTAGGACCCCCACAATGTTTCAAATTAGCACTTCTCAATTAAAGAGATATCTAGAGAAATTTTATACTTTCTATAAAAAAAAAGGATTTTGATATTTTCCCCAGAATGAGTGGGATTTTCATTTAACGCTCTTTGCAATATCACTGTAACATTGCGGTAACTTCTGGGATATGTGACCAGTTTGGGTTTAGAAGAAATAATCAGTCGCATCATTACAGTAACCTACCCACAAAGTCATATATCCTCCAACCAAAATGCAAACTGTCTGCGACATTGCAAAAAAGTTCCATATTGCCTAGGACTGTTCATTTAAGAATCAATAAGCTAAAATGAAATTCATAGGATCTCTTTGAAATTACACTTTTCTGTAATAGTAGAGAAGCACTAATAGAGCACAGATAATGGTGATAGTGAATGGGGCAAAGTATTAAACTGAATGAAACAACCTCGAGTCTCCTCCAATAATCTTTCTGCTCCTTCTTCAGAATATGATGGAGACTAGAAATTGTCAACCAAAACTGTCAACATAGGTTTCTTTCTTTTCAAGTTGGTCTGGCTGACTGTCTGGCTATATATATCTATGCATCATACATACAGGTAGCAGAATTGATGCTACAAGGCTGAAAATTCAAGCATTTACTCTTTATGTATACATTAAAAAATTTTCTCAAGCCCTCGCCCCTATCAAATTTTTAGTGAGGATCATAATTGGTAGTAGTTTTAATTCCTACAGCAGCCCCATTTTCTTTAATTGTTTATATTACTTATGCTCACAATCATATATATGTGTGTGTATTGTTCACTTTAAAATGGTCGTGGGTTCAATTCCTGCAGTAGCACTATTTTCTTTCATTGTTTATTCTATTTATGCTGTCTCGAGCTAGTGACTCATTTTCCATGTAATAACGGAAGGTTTTTTCCAAATAGACTTTCAAATTATATGATACTTTCATAAATATACTAATACAAATATTCACATATATTTTAACCAATTTTCTAAAAATAAATTATATTGGAGTGTTTATGGAAAATGATTTTATTTTTTTTCAGTTTAATGTTTTAAAAAAAATGGTTTCCCAATCTTTTTATCTTATTTTTTTTTTTTTTTTTTTAGTACAGTGTCGGGAAGATGGTCACTATTGCAAAGTTCCACATCCTCACAAACTCGATATGAAAATCAGCGCACGAATAAGAATTTTCAAAAAAATTCTTATTCACTTTAGAAGTCCCCCCCCCTTTCATATACCAACAAAACGGAAGATTACTCCAATAGATAAGCATAGAAATTCTGTGAATGTAAAACGACAAAAAATGTTAAGTTTAAGTTAATTTATATATAACCTGAATTATAATGCAACGGAGGCTTCAACAAGGGAGGTAACTCTCAAAACGACAAGGAAGGGACGTAATACGATTTTTCTTTTAAAAAAGTGTATTTCAAAAATCTTTTGCGCTTGGCATTTCTTCCGATTTTATTTCAGAGATGGAGCATTTTTTTTTAACAATATTATTATAATGCATTTAAATGACGATTCTAGCTTCTATAAACAAGATTTTAATTGTTTCTGAGTATTCCCGAAGGAAAGAAAGATTTTCTGCAAAAAAGAAAAAAAAATTCTGTTGTGCTTGGTATCTCTTCCGATTTTTGTGAAAGAAGATTTCATAGTTTTATCAAATTGTGATTTCTCTGAGTAAAATCGAAGGGAATGATGATTACCTCCCTTTGTTGTCTCCCTTGTTTAGACCTAAGGGGTGCCGATGTAAACTTGCGTCAAAAACTTACATATTTCGAGGGTAAAATAATGTTACCTGTACTTTTTCATGTCTTCAGATCGCCACTATAAAACTTCCAGAAAACAATGTGAAAATACAAGCCAATTTTTTTTTCTTTCTCATTCATTATCTATAAAAAGTAATACTAATCAAAATTCTCTCTTCAGCTCGTAAACAACGCTGATTGGTGATGAACAATCGATAGAAATGAGTCAAGGGGAGATAATTAGGCGGTGAAAAGTGAGATTGGTTCCTTTTACAAAAAAGAAAAAAGTAATTCCTATGGAAGCCATACTAGCAAATTAGTATATTTTATAATATAATTGTATGGTTGTATGGCCTGTCCGAGTCCTGCCACAACCTTAAAGTTTTAATGGATTGGTCCATGTGAAATAGATTAACATAGCTAAAAAAACAATAAAAGGATTGTAGTAAAATGAGATGAGTCTATCATGACATAAGAATGCATAATACATCACAGAAAAGCTTGTTGTTTGAAAGTAAAATGAAGAAATTTTCAAATTGTGTGTAAGTGACTGGAAGAAATATTCAATGTTGACTTATATTTAAAAAAAAGTCAAAAATTAAGATACTTGAATGATTAAAATAAACTTATAAGTCATGAAATTAGCTTCATGCTCCTTATTGCCTAGCCATACATAAATACTCACCATTTTTTATGGGTATATGTGCAAAATTTCATGAAGCTTCGTGTCTAAAATATGGATTTTTGTTGTTTCAAATGATTTGTTAATTGCTCTGATAATTCATTGGCTATATATTTGTGGGAAGTACATAACTTCCACACAATGCAAAATTCATGGGGTGACTTTACAATTAAATGGAATCTCTCCAGTGTGAGTGATTTTACAAGAAAAGGTTTTTCCATATAGTTCACAGCGACATAGAGTTTATCCAAAATGAATTCTCATATATCTCTTTAATTTACTCTTACAGACAAATGGATACTCTGTAGTATGAATTATCATATGTTCTGCAATTTGGTTTTCTGAGAAAAAGCTCTGTCACCCAATTTGCAGGGAATTGGAATTTCTCCAGTTTGAATTCTAAAATGAGTTTATCAGTTAAGCTCTTAAGTAAAAAGTTTGCCACTTGATTAAATCACTCTCCGGTGTGAGTTCTAGTATGAATTTTCAGGCTGATTTTACAAGAAAAGGCTTCTCCACAAACTTCATAGTAGTATGGTGTTTCTCCAGTATGAGTTCTAATATGTCTTCTCAAGTTACTCCGGTGAGGAAACACATTGCTATATATTCCACACAGAAAGATAGTCTCACCAGTATGAGTCCACTGGTGATTCTTCAAGTAGACCCTTTTATGTTCACTTAAATAACATTGTTGTTTTCATTACAATAATCTACTTTTCAAATAAAAAATATTGATCTAGAATTCCTACCACTAACCCTACCCCTTTGTATGAGTTTTGGAGAATACATAACATTTTTAACTATAAAGTTAGCAGAAAATTAAAAATCTAGCAATTTTTAGCGGTCAAGGGAGATAACTTTCAACAATTTTTATGCTATCATATTTCGGGACCAAATAACCAAGGATTACCGGTGCTTAATTAATGTATCAGACTCAGCTAAGCTTCGTAAGAGCGTCTACTATAGAGTAATTGTTATTTTCAAATAGGGATTTGTTAGAGACGCAAGTTCAATCCTCAGGTGTATCTGGATGGTGACTGTATCGACAGAGATGGTAAAAATAT
>OY735242.1:32108834-32138834 GCA_963457665.1 Thysanoteuthis rhombus | reverse complement strand
ATTTTGTACTATATATAATTAATCTGCAGTTGTAATCTAACAATGACTAAACTTGAAAACACATAACTTTTTAAAATTTTCAAACATTCATAATCTCTACAGAGTTTGACTTTGAACAAAAAGAAAATATTCAAGATAAATAAATCACTGAAACGTAAGAAAAACAAAGTTTATTTTAAAAAAACTAGTGAATACCACTGAATCATTCTACAATATATATCAGAAGTAGTACATTTTTGTGTAGAGATCACTAATAAAAAAAAACAAACCAAAATCCTCCTTTGAGAAGCCCTGGATTATAGATTATTTTGGACTTATTCTCTCGTCTTTTTAAAACATAGTTGTCCATTGTGCAATGATAGATCAGAGGCCCCAGCCTCAAATATACTTTCATCATAGGATCACTGCATGAATATGATTTCATGCCTTTTCCCCAAATGAAATACTGCTTATAAACACGTTCAAGAAATAAAAGTTTGCCTCCAAGTCTTAAGTAAAAAAAATCTTCTAAAAATCCAGTTAGGGTTGGGCGAGGCCCAAATACATAGATACATACAAGTATCAGAACACATGAATAACCTAAACCTAGCAACAGTGCTTAAACTGGTCTGTTGTGGGTTGTTTTTATTAATGAAATCAAAATTTAGAAAAAAAAATACAGTCAACTTTTTTTTATCAATTCAGTAATATGCAAATATCTATAAAAAGACGTGATAGTTATTTGACAAAAATATACAAAAAAATGTCTAATAACGTCATCTGATCATCTCTGTCCAATTCAAGAGATCCTGTTGGTTTTAAAAAAAGGATCTGGAACCAGTACGTTCTCCTGATAGTCATCTATGGAGCTGATACATCAAACTTAACCAGGGAATTAGCTCTCCAAGACTGATGCAATGTGCACAGAAGAAATCAAGCTCAACATAACAAGGAAAGATCAGAAAACAGCACAATATATTAGAGAGCAAATAAGGGTCAGAGATATCCTAGAAGCCAATACTAAACTTGAACCGCAATAGGTAGGCCATGTTGAAAGAATATCAGACAGGCACTGAACATAAAAGATTCAGAAGTTAGATCCCCTGAGGTCATGAGAAAAATCATGGCCAGCAAAAAAAATAAGATGATATAATGATTCAGATAAGTTCATATTTTTTTGGTACCGTCACATTCAGGAACGAGAAAAAACTGGCAGACTTTCGAAAAGGCGTATGTCCAACAATAGCCTTTAAAAGCTGATTAGTTACAGTGATAGTGATTATTAACCCAATGAAAAAAAAGAAATAATGATACAATTAGGCCAAGTTCAAAATTGAGCTTCACTGCCTTTTGGCCAAGAGCAAAGTGTATCTGTTCTCATCAGCTCCATATCTAATACATCTCTAATTTAGGGATTTTGATATTAAACTGATTGAACCAACTACAGTATACTGGTCCCTAACCCTTGACCCTAATCTTTCACATGTTATTACGTAAGAAACGTGTTAATGAATAAGCAACTTGAGTGCGGGTCAATGTATTCAACTAGGAAATAAATTAAATTGTTTCTTCTCCAACTTTAAACAAATTTTTTTTTCTTTACACAACAACTGTGGTTTGAGTCATTGAACACCAGGGGTGTATTAGATATTAAACTGATAAGAACAGTTACTACACTCCGCTCTTAGCCAAAATGCTGAAAAGCTGCATTTGAAACAAGATCACAGAATCATGATTGTGAAAAAAAAGAAAAATTCTCTGAACAAGAAAGATTAGAACATGAACTTCTTTATTCAATCTTTTATTTTTCAAGAGAAAGAGAAAAATTTTTAAAAAAAGATTTGAAATTAAATTTATTCTGTACACATTTGGAAAAATCTGTATCTTCTCCATTGTCATGATTAAACCATTAAATTCATATAAAAAAATGATTGTCAGTATCAGTAGAAATAGCTCCTGATTGAAATTGTCTTTCTTAGACCATCTAATGATTTTTTTAAAAAATTTTCTACCCAATTTATAGAAGAGTTCTATGTTTTTTTATTCTATTCATTAAAGAGTTCCACTATGTTTAGGAGTCGTTCCAAATGGTCCATGAATTGAAAAGGCAAATGCATGAACATTTATCTTTCAAAAGAAGGAAGGTACTTATATCTAAGTATGATCACCTATTTTTAATTAAAAAGAGTCTCCTAATTAAAGATCTCCGGAAAAATAATTGAAATTATAAAATGAATTTAAAACCTTTAGAACATTTATAAAAAGGTGATTTATACTTGGCCGAAATTTATTTTTGGATAGCATCTTCAATATGCTGGACATTGAAGACCTATAATATTAACCCATTAACTGCATGAAGTGGTAAAGAGTAACGAATATCCATTTCAAGATAAAAGCTCTGGACAATGTCAAAACGATCAATTGCATGTTATCCACTGCAAGATAAAAGCCCTGACACACAGATAAAACTGAACTGCAGAACTGCAATGTCTGAAACTCTCATCATTCGCAGTTGGAGAGCCAAGGTTTCAGGGAGCAAAGTTTTTTATATTTCATTTTTAGTCTAAATGAGTAATTTGTCAGTCAAATCCATAACTCTTTAAAGTGGAAAATTTTTATGGTCGAAGTCCGTTTTTTTGTTCTCCGTAAATTCATCTTGGAGATCAGTTCAGTAGTAATTCAAAGGCTAATCTAATCCCCTGTATTATACACATATTATTATAAAAACCATTTCAATAAGTTAGTGCCCTTATGCAGTCTATGGCTTCAGCAATCCCTACTTGGTCTTCATAAATCACAAGTTTTGGTCTTGGCTCCGGTGTGTAATATGAGAAATAGACTTAGAGGTAACAAGCACGGGAAGTGGTATTACTCACTTCATTTCTCTTTGAGCTATTTTACTCAAAGCAAGGGAGTGAAATGATTCCATGCCTTTCCCAAGGGTACATGTCAAGTAGACACAAAACTATCTCAGCCAAGTCCATTCCTTGTCTCATGTAACTGCTTGTTCAATCCGTACATCCTAAAAATAATGTACAGAAAGAAAACATGATTCCAGTAAAAAATGGTCGTTAGGCCAAAGCTCAATAATTTTCAATATTTGGAATGTGTTGATTTTTTTTCTAAAATGAAAAATATTACATAGAAAGACCAGCATTGGTTAAAATTATTTTGGATTTTCATTTTTTGCTGAATGTCAAAATATAGAAGAAAAAACCCTTTAGATTTGATTCAAAAGATAAATTTTGTCATCTAAAAATATACTAGAGTACTTTTTTAAAAATGTATCCAGCTCCAAAATTTTATCCCTTGAAAATACTTCTTGACAGTGAGTAAAATCAAGAACCATGTCAATTTTAAAATATCATTTTTTTCTCTAACAGACAACTCAGTTTGTTCACACAGTCATCATGGAGAAAAATTGTACACATGCCATAAAAAAATAATGGCATATATAAATTTCCCAAGTTGCTCATTGGCTCTTTGGTCCCACACTGGCCATGAAAAAAATTGAGGGATCATGGGTAATTACCAAAAATTTAGTCACAATAAAATTTTCTCTATCTTTTATCATTTTCTTTTTTTTATGGAGTATTGTATACCACTTTTTATTCATTTTTTGAGAACTATTTTCCTTAATTCTGAAATAATAATCATTTCAGTAAATAACAATATTGAACTATGGGGTTGGGGCAGTCTACCAAAGCTCAATACGGACGGTAATGGGGCTTGGGTGAATAGCAGTGAGTTAATTCTCCAAATTCCCTTGTGAATCGTTCATTTTATAGTCCGGCATATCCAGTACTTGTTTAGTTAAAGGAGAAAAGTTGAAACTGGAGAGAGACCATGTTCAAAAGTGTCCTCAAAAATAAAGGAAAAGAAAAAATAATCCTTACCATATATTGCATCAATGTAAAAATAGAATCTTCTTTTTTTGTTTTAAAGACTTTTTTTTAGAAAAGGGGTAATTTCTCCATTTTACATCCATCAAGTATTATAAAACGAATAGTGGCTTATAGATTGTAGTTTACTTCAAAGGACCTTTGTTAACTCAGTCAGTGTTCTCAATTTAAATGGCTTTCTTCCCAATCCAAATGTTTTCAGTTGGGTCTAGATGCCAAAATTGCCATTTGCTTGACTTTCAATAAAATAAGTAATAATTTTATTTCATCCACAGTAATGAAATAAGTAATATTTTAATAAAGTAAGTGTTAACAATTAGAATCACATTTGATTTATCATCAATATGCAATATATTTCTCCAGGATTTAGATGAAAAATCTCTAAATTAGCAACATAAGTCAATTGAAGACTCTTGAATAACGATCTTAGCAAAGGGGAGATAAGCCCTGAAAGCAATCGTTCCTTATATTTAATGTATATAAAAAAAGAAATTACGATTTTTTTTTTCTTTTAAGGGATTAGGGAAGAATTTTAACATTGCAAATACAAAAGTTTACTTCAAAAATTTCAGACAAGAGAAGCTCGGAGGCTTTAAAGGTGGGAGAGAATTTCATTATGATTTTTAACCTAAAATAGGAAATATTCAGTGTCACACTAAGATACAAGAAAGAAAAGTAAGGCTTTATTGTACTTGTACCTATATCACAACTACTTTTGATGCTGATGTCTCAGTAGTAACATGGAAAATAATTCCACTAAATATAGTCAACATAGTTTGACATGGATAAAACTAATAGCTTTCTTGTATGAAAGAAGTTGTTTTTTTTTCATCAAATTTTGTTGCCTTATTCTTTAAAAATTGTCAAAAAAGCAAAAAACATAAAGAGTTGTAGAAAATCAACAGAAAAATTGATTTTGTTCAAATTATGAGTTTTTTTGTTCATCATAAATACATTCATACTAAAATATATATTTGTATAATTTATTCATACATAAATACTCCAGTCATTTTTGATGGGTACTATACTACTTTACATAAATAAATTACAACAAATGTAATTTGGGTGGGTTTATGAAATGAATAAAGGAAACACACAAAAATGTTTATTGAAGATCATTTTTAGGATACTCGTAGAAGAGTGGAGTCCAGGATGTGATCAAAAACTAAGAGTTATTCCCCTTACATCATTGTAGAATAATAAACTATTAAAATTAATTATTAAATAACTCTGTATAAAATCGTGTATCGAATTATTGTTATTGAATTTTTTTCTTGTAAGAAAATAAATCATTGTTTTCTTGTGGTTTTTAAATAAAATTATTGTGTTTTGTACGGATTTTCTTTGTGTATGTTCAAACTCCAAAATTCAGTGGCACTCAGTTCTGATTACAGGAAGCATAAAATTTGAGCCATAATTTGACAATCTTTTGTCCCTCTCCACAAAAAAGAATTCCATAATTCTTATTGATTGATTGTACATGGAAATTCATGAAGATATATACTCCTATAATGAAAACCATTGAATTAAAAAAACTGTCTGTTTTCATAGCGTTGTATGACCATTATTTTGTTTTTTTATTCGCCTTGTCCTACAAGACATCAAAACAATTTTAATCTAGCAGGCCCCTCCAAGAAGTTTACCTGGTCTAGTAAATAGGAACATTGGCCTTGAAATAGACAATACTCAGTCTAAGAGGCATGTATATAGGACTTGATTAAGGCGGTTACTCATGTTGAATAAGATGAATGATGGTCTCTAGATAAAGATACTTTGTCACAATCATTCATTCAACAAAGTTTCCATCTTCATGCAATGCAAAAATCCTCTTTTTAGGACTTATCTAAGGTTGATAGACTATTTGACTGCTAGCAGAAAAACCTTATTTATTTAGCGAACAAAAATATGGTGAGTTATTATACCTATAATCATTTAATGTAGTCGCGACTGATGAAATAAACCGAAGTACTTTATAAATATTACAGCAGAAAATATATAGATTATCTTTTTGTTTTCTATAAGGTTGATTATGAAGTTATCAAAAAGTTATATCTCTTCAATTAACCAGCCATTTTTTCTTTTGTTTTTTGATATGATCGCTGTAAACGTCAGTCTTTTTAGATACAGTAGGACCTCATTATCTATGGAAGATAAGTTCCAAGATCTTCATGTTTGGTGCAATCTGTGGATAACAGTGAACCATATATACTAGCAGTGTTGCCAAATTTATTACCAAGTTTACATCTATAATAGCAATAAAAATATCTAGATTCTCCAAATATATATCTAATGTCTAGAAAATATATTGTATGTTGATGAAATATTTCTTTATTCAACATTCACCTTCTTGAAATATTGATTTTATCAAAAATATTACTTATTTTATTGATATAAATTGAAAAAAATATTCTATCAGAAAAAATAATCTGAATAGCGATTTCTGACACCTAGATGCAATCAAAAACAATCAAGATGAGAAACATCTAAACTGGGCCAACAGCAGATATGGGGGAAGTGTGTCCATTAATTAAATGGATGGTGAGGTCCTACTGTATTTTACTACAATGAAGAGGCAAAATCTGGCAATAGTTTCTTGTTTGTAACCCCTAGGAGCAAAGACTCATGGGAAAAAAAAAAGATGAAAGAAAATAATTCAAGTTGGTATTAGTAAGCTCAGTATGGTCAAGGATTTACTAGTCCAGGTTTTACAACCACTATTTGTATAGAACTGCATCAAATGGAGAAAATGAAGGAAATAATCAATCCATTATATAAAAGCTGTTGTCACTTTGTTTGTTGGTTTCTGTCATGCTAAAGCAAACATATACTGAATTAATGAAACCCTGCCGTGATTCAAATATACAGCCAAGAGGTAGGGAGGCAAGTAGCATATCCGTTGGACCAATCTCACGCTGCTTGAAAATTGAGTGAAATTAAGTTACAATTTTAAAACTTAAACAAGACAGATAAGAATCTAATGGCTTCACTGTAAAGATGATGTTGTTGGAATTCAAGAGACATCAACACAGAGGTAAGGGAGATAATCATATGCACAATTGTACGCCAGATGAATAACTATCGACAGGAGGGTCACTCAACCTTGTTAGATGTGTCCTTGCGGTGAATAAAATCACTGCTGAGGCACCTGTAGAAGAGAACTATGTTCATAACTGTCGTAATAGTCAGTCCGAGGCTCGCAAGAAAGTAGAAAAAAAATGGCACAAGGCTTTTATTGATGACAATCCACCGAGTCATCCAGCACAGGGGAGAGATTCGGAAAATTATGAACGTTCCTGAAATGAAAAGAAAAAGAGAATAATTTTCTTGCCATTCTATCAAGAAAAATATCTAGTGACCATTTTATTCAGGTCTTTTCCATGGCCAAATTTAAAGATCTCTTCCAATTAAAGGAAAACTTTTTACAAAAATTGAAATATTTTCAAAAGTTATAAGCTAAATTATTTAAGCTTCAGTCAGAGTTGTTTTTGACCCTGAAGCAACTAGTCTTGTTTTTACTTTGAGAGTGGCTTACTTAATATGCAACTGCTCTAATCACTAAGCAACTGGAACTTAGTGGCAAGCGTAAGTAACTTATTCTTTATTCCCATCCGCATTGTTGATTTAAAAACTCACTGATGAAGGGAACCCAGTCTGAGTTTAGCAGCAATAAAAAGCAACCCCAATTAAGATGAAGGTAAATAGTTGAAAAAAAATTGATAATAATCATTTACAATATTTCATCTAATAAAAAATTAAATGCATAAATAAAATAAAATTGGATTGAAAGAATCATTTTTAGAAAGGTAGGACAGAACCAATTACAAACACAATACACAGATGAGCAAAAACATTATGACTAGCACCATGTGGTGAGAATGACAGCTACTGTTTCATAAGAACTGTGCATATCAAGGTCAGGGGAATATAAACAGGAAAGCTTGTCTCAAGTGTTTAATTTGGATATGTTGAATGCCACAGTTATGGACAAGAAGACATATTTTAGTGACTTTGATAAAGGCTAAATTGTTACGGCGAAAAGACTGAGTCAGAGCATTTCAAAAAAGGTACGGTTTGTAAGGTGCTCATCGAAGAATCACCAACTGCTGAAAAAGCATTGGGCAGCCAAGACGTATCAAAGTGAGAAGCAAACAGAGGTTTTCTCAGCAAGCAGGAGCAAACTGAAAGGCTACTGTGGTACAAATTGCAGATAACTTTTGCTGTGGCATAGTCTGAGAACTGTAACCTGAAGGTTCAGTTTTTAATGTCAATGGCATTAGCAGAAGTATGCATTCTCTGGGTGCTCTCTAGTTCTACAATTGAGTTGCTAACCAGAAGTAGAGAACCTTCTCTGAAATGAATGAATAAATCAAATCACTGTAGCCCCACAAATAGCCAGCCAACCAACCAAGTGGCTTACAGATTCTTCTCTCTTTGCTCATCTATGTATCTGCCTGAGTGTCTCCAGGTGCTCCTGATCACATTTTGGGGTGGGGGCTACAACTATGAATATTTGCATGAGAACACCACTCAGCACCATCTAAAAACATGTTTTTGTTCAGTTTTCTTGTAGTGCTTTTTAGGGGTCTCTATGGTCATTTTGGACCAACAGTGCCCAAATCTTGTGTTGGTATTAAGATCTCATGTTTAGATAATTTTAGATCTATTTTTAGATAATTTCAGATCAATCATCTATTTTTAGATAATTTCAGATCAATCATCTATTTTTAGATTATTTCAGATCAATCATCTATTTTTAGATTATTTCAGATCAATCATCTATTTTTAGATTATTTCAGATCAATCATCTATTTTTAGATTATTTCAGATCAATCATCTATTTTTAGATTATTTCAGATCAATCATCTATTTTTAGATTATTTCAGATCAAACATCTATTTTTAGATTATTTCAGATCAAACATCTATTTTTAGATTATTTCAGATCAAACATCTATTTTTAGATTATTTCAGATCAAACTTCTATTTTTAGATTATTTCAGATCAAACATCTATTTTTAGATTATTTCAGATCAATCATCTATTTTTAGATTATTTCAGATCAAACATCTATTTTTTGGAGGATTTTAGATCAAAGATCAATTTTTTGGATACTCTTAGATCAATCGATTTTTTAGGTAATTTTAGATCAAAGATCTATTTTTTTAGAATTCAAGTTAAAAGATCTATTTTTAGATAATTTTAGATAAAAGATATATTTTTTAGATATTTAAGATGAAAGATCTAATTTTTCAGAAAATTCCAGATCATTTCTCTAATAATTCGTTCTGGTACACATATGGGCTACAGTGATTCATTTCCACGAGGTACATATATAATGGTGCTTCTTTGATAAAAAATTCCATTTATTACCTCATATAGACAGAGCTAATGTCGACAGATATTTAGGCTTTTGAATAAAAAAAATTTGATCTACTGAACAAATAGATTTTCTTTCTAATAGAGTTATATATTTTTGGGAAAAGTTGCCATGTCAAAAAAAGCAATATTGTACAGAGTTTTAAAAATAATTTAGATAAGTTTAAAAATCATGGGAAGGTCATGAGTTTACAAAGATATTTTTGGATCGGTCTGATGAGATTTTCAAGAGAGCCTGATCTTTGAATTGTTTTAAATTATAGATGTTTCTTTATTTTTGCAAACATTGAATATCTTTTACAAATTTTGTATTTGTTTCGGAGTTAATGCGTTAATATTGTGTATACTTAGAGATGCTCGAAGAAGCAGGATGGATAAAGCATTTTTTTGACGTACCCAAGTTGAGAATACTGTTCAGCCTATAAGTTGAGGATGTCTTTTCAAACTTGTGTAGCAACAAGAGTTGCCGAAAATGGAGGAAGATAGAGTTAATCTCGACCAGAAGACCAACCAACATGTAGCCAACACTCTTGGAGATTAATGCAGGAATGGACAGAGCGATCAGAAGCTGAAATGGAAAACGAAAATTACATCAAAATATGAAAGCAAACATGAATTAGAAGCTGTCAACCAAATCTGGGCAATTGTGAACTTTCCAGTTTCAAAATGTCTGCCGCTCCAGCTAGATGACAAATTTAAACTCTAAGAAGCAGATAGCACAAACCCTAACAATATTAGTATATCTCTGAATTTTTGAGATGAGGTATTATTATCATTTCTATTAATATTCGGACCATCCTAATCTTGATTGTTTTTCATACAATGTTTCGGCCGTTGTACTCTACGGCCTTCATCAGGTATCATCTGGTAGGTGTGGGGAAGTGATGGACACATAGTGTAGCGGTTACAGCATCAGACAAATTACTGTAAAGTAATCTGATGGTTCTAGGTTCGATCCTAGTGCGAGACAGTATAACAATACTACTAATGCTAAGAGGGTAGTACGGTCAATATACCCCCATCGGATAAATAAAGGGTTTGGTTCGTTACTTCCCCACATCTACCAGATGATACCTGATGAAGGCCGTAGAGTGCAATGGCCGAAATGTTGTATGAAAAACAACCAAGATGAGGATGGTCCTAACAATATTGAGTTCAACGATACTAACCCTAAAAACAGTGAGGCCTGAGTGGCAGTCAGGTAAAAATGGTCCAATACTATCAACATAGGTTTCTCCAGTCATTTTTATTCTAGCTGGCTATCTATCTATCTATCTATCTGATGTGAAAACATTTACTCCTTAGCATTTCTGGAAAAAAAAAAAGGTTTGTTTTTTTTCTTTTGAAAATTGCCCACCTAAATAGTTTTTTTTAGTGAGGGATTCAATTTAAAATGAACATTTATACAAAACTGGTCCCTTACTTTGTATCTGGTAGCATTTACACTTGTTTTTTGAAAATTCAGATTTCTAATGATCAGTAAGTCATGTGACCAGAAAATGTTGATCACATGACAGTTTCTATGGGGTGAGTAACCAGACCCGTTTTGAACTGTTTAAAGCTGACAATGAAGATTCCAAAGAAGTAAACTTTTGAAACAATGAATTACAAACACTTACAACAATATGGTGACCTATCAACTCAATACATTGTCTTGACAGTGGTACCCCAAATAGGTCTACCGTATCATGGATGAAATAACCTGGAAAAGAAAAAGAAAAATCGTTTACTTTATAATAAGATTGGTTTATAATTGGTAAGTGTTTTCTTCACTTAATTGAAGCACAGTCTAAAATAACACACGCACACATATATGCACAAACACAAAATCCATAAAAAAACATAAAAACCAAAAAAAACACAAAAGCTAAAAAAAAACACAAAACAAATAAAAAAAATACAAGAAACAAGTCTTATTAGTCATTCAATAGAAAATGTCATGCAAACGATGTCCTTTGGCAGTATGCTATGTTGGGGTGATCAATTAAAAGTTTAGAGAGAGGGGCGATTAATGAATAAGTTACTTCTCTCAGCTTTTGTTAAGCAGTGATCACTAAAAAAAGTCTGAATTTTCAGAAAACAAGGATAGCATAAACTTACATTGCAAACAGAACCCCTCTCTAAAAACCTATTTTGGGATGGGTACTAAGCATAAAGAATAAATGTCTGAATTTTCAGCTTTCTAGCTTGATTGGTACTGCCTGTATGAACTAAACATACATGGATAGCCAAACCAACTTAAAAACTGAAGAAACCTCTGGTGACAGTAATGGTTTACAGTTTCTAACACAAGAAGCACACACACAAAAAAGAAGCTCATTTTGCAAGACCCGAGTTTCGTTTTTCAGTCAAAACTTAAGGCTATTTTCAAACTATTATTTTATAACTAGTTTTCACTCCATCTTATTATTGTTGCTTTCATCATAACAATGAGTTAAAAAAATCTGCCAACTTGAGCAAACAGCACAAAATCAGAAATAAAGTCGTTTCAGATGAAGCTCTAAACTCGCATCCTATACCTGGGGAGTTCACCTCTGTGGACAATGCCTGAACTACTTAATCCACAGATGTCTCAATTGAGTAGCAAGCGAGAACATAGGGAGCCCAGGCAGTCCAGTTGGTATGGGTCTATGATATTGAGGGGGCATACTCCCCTTGATAGGAGCTAATACAATCATATTTTCGGTCTTTTCACTGAGCCATACTCTATTGCCTTATATAAATTTTGGATAAAATTGCTTTCCATTTCCTTTCGTAATAAATCGTTCCAATTCATATATTCTGTTCTATTACTTATAAATACATCATATACACTACAAGTTCTTATATGTACCAATACATAAATTATATGTATTTAGCACTGACTAAAAAATACTTATATGTACCAATATATAAATCATATGTATTTAGCCCTAATCAAAAAAATACTTATATGTACCAATATATAAAGCATATGTATTTAGCACTGATTAAAAAATACTTGAACAGTTTGAAATGGAGCTCATATTACCCATCAGGCCTGGGCATATTACCAGTCGGTTAAAATGAGAACATTCTGTCAGTCTGTATCGCCTTTTCCTCTCCAAATGTTTTGCATTCGTGAAATGCTTTTTAAAAGTAACATTTTTGGCAACACGTTACTTGAGATCTGTTAGCTGAGTTAAACATAAAATGTCGTCCCAGCAGTTCAACTGACTCAGGAAAAAGTATCTTTTTTAAGATATGCAAAATCATACTTAATTTTGTGACACACCAAGAGATAACCAACAACAAACTGAAGTGTTGCAACACACAGTCAACACTATCTTCGTTTCACTTCTGAGTTGTCTTAAGGGGTAATGGATGAGAGTTCAAGTCTCACAGGAAGCTACTTCTTTATTTCTGGTCCAACATTGTCAGCTAAAACTACTCTCTTAGATGCCTAATCATATTCATGCCTAATCAAAGTCAATGGTATCTGTCAATTTCAGTTGAATATTTCTTCAAAATCAAAAGAAATCTCTTCTTCCTGTCAATACTGTATGTTTTTACTTACCATGCGCCTATCCTACTCCTCCTATAAATCTTTCTCTAATAACGTTTTGTTCAGATCCTACTAAATTGTGTCATGACAGAGTTTCATATCCCCCCACCCCAACACTTATAAAATTGTGACGCATTTTCCAACTGTCTGCTTCTGACCCCACTCCACCCACTTATAAGATTCTGACAGACAAGACCCAAGAGTAGTTAAAAAAAAAGTCAAAATGCATCATCTTAGTAATCTGATAGTTATACTTCACTACTGAAAACCAGATGCCAGCAGCTTTTGTAATAGTTTATAAGTGGCACCACAACCCTAGCTCCTGAAATTATACCCCGCTCAATACCACACCCAATTGACAGCAGGGCTCTTTGGTGGAGGGAACAAATTTTGAAAAAATTCATAATGTAAGATGGAATAAAAAATACATAGATAAATTCACCTAAAGCTGGAAAGAAGGTGACTTAGATCAGTTGTTATTCACCTCGATAACAACAAAAAAAAAAACTCATACATGAATTTAAGAGTTAAATATAATAAAATAGGTTTGTCAGCAGAATCTTCTTCCCCCTCAATCTGTTATAATAGTTATAGTAGCAAAGTAAGCAGCAATCTTTGCAATAATGCAATTCAAAAACAGCCATTTTGGATGGCTAAAAGTGGCAAGATATATTTTTTAAATGGCTAAATTTGGGTAGATTTAGATTTTATGTAACTGAAAAGTAAGAATGAATATTTATAAAAATGGATATTTCTAAATAAATTTAAAGAACAGTACCTTTAAATCGAGAATGTTATTTGAACATTGAGATTTTTTTTCAAGAATAATATTATTTGAACATTAATATCTGATCAAAATGTTGTATATTTATACTTTTTGAAGCCTTTGAAGAAGTTTTTGGAGTGTTACCAGTTATCCAGAAAATTAAATCTACCCCATTTTAGCCATTCAAAATGGCTGATAAGAATTGGCCGTTTTCCAAAGTGAGCTTTTGTAAAGATTGACAGCTAAGCTTTGTAAATAAATGAGATGAGTCATTGTCATTTTGTGCTTTTTGTTTCTATCACAATGTCTCAGCAAACTCATTCTATGGCTACTTTATGTAATTAGACACTGTTAACCAAAACTGTCAACGAGGTTTTTAGTAGGAGGATCAATTAACAATGTAAGTTTATGCTAAATCAGTCCCTTACTTTGTGTCAGGCTATGTTCACACTTGTTAGTTTTTTTCAAGATTGAGACTTTCCAGTGTTTTTCCTATCTTTTAATTGATCCATCCCCAGACACATGCTGCCAAAAGACTAAGGTTACGTGACTGTTTCTATTGAGTGAGTAACCAGACCTGTTTTGAGGAGAGTCATTATCATTCCAAGAGTTGTCCAAACTACTGAATTCATTCTTTACACTGTTGTGGCAACTCCTCTATTTATAGTTAAAATCAAATACAAAATAAATAAGTATTAGCTTAAGACGTGAAACCTTAAATCTAGCCACATATGCAATGCATCGATTCTTTATCAACTAAATCGTGTCCCCTTCTTTAGTCCAAATGCATATTCACATCTCCGTTTCACGTGGATGAAATTAAAATCGTGACTGTTATTTAGTAAATGCATCATCTTCTAATTCTCCCATCTTCTGGAAACACACATGGGTTAAACCTTTTGTGTTTGCTTTAACTTGAATAGTCTCTCTGCCATGTGTTTTTCAGCGTCTGAGAACGGCCCCCAAGTTTCTTTCGGGGATCATAAATTCATCAGCCCCAACTTGGCAGTAAGGCATCCCACTAATAGCCTTGTCTCCTTACTTACTCCTTGGTCTTTGAATTACAAAGTCTTAAGGATTCAAAACATTTCAGATATCTCTGCTTCATTAACTCATGGCTACAACAATTACTTGCACAGAGCTTCTACCTTTCACTTGAACAGTAACTTCTATCCTTTCTCCTCTACCTAGCTACTAGCTAACATGATATACCCATTCTATCATGGATCCAATCCCTTTCCCTCATTACTCAACAGTCAGGCCTATTTTATCAACAATCGTATTCATGTTCATAATGCTTAAATGTCTTTTCCTTTCAGCTTTGAATGCTTGTACAAGTCTTATTTGTCAAATCTACATCCTGTTTGTATTCGTCTCAATTCCAGTTATTAACGATGTTTGATCTTTGTGTCCATATTCATACATGGTGTGAAAATTCCCCCTTCTGTCATGATGACTATTGACTACCTTCTTTCCCAACACAATCGTGATGTCATAGCATGTGGGGGTAAATACAAAGCTTGCAGGACAGATTCCTTTGTCTCCAGTAACTACAACAAACTTCTTGCTACCAAACTATCATTATCATTCTCCTTCCCAGAGAGGAACTTACAATCCAATACATTTTTTGTTGTTTCCATGTTTTGGTTGATCCATTCTACAACTTTTTCCCTGTGTACAATTCATGAAAAAAGGGGCGAGAGTTACTTTTAACTGAAGTAGTCAGTGATCAAAAAAGAAATGGTGGCTAACATACCAACCAGCTTAGTTCATTCCCAGCAACTCAAGCCATACCAAAACCATTCTGAGCAACTCATGCAACACAGGTGATTCCATATTTATACAAAAGGATGCTGTTCTATTCCCTCCCTTCTGAACAAATAAAATCATATGGAGCTGGAATATACACTGGTCTGAGAAAAGGGTTCTCATAACATTCTCAATAATAGATTGGGAGCATGAAATTCCTAGAAAAAAAATTTAACCAACTCTTCCTGAGTCCATTGTCAACCCTGCCCAAAACTCAGTGAAATTCATTAAGTACTCTCAGAGATATCTTGTGGATTGACTGAGGAAAAGATGGACACGACTGAAGAGACTTATTCTTCTCTAACTTTGTTGTTAGAGATTCCTTAGGTTGTAATGGAGCACTCAGAGATGATCAAATTCACCCACAAGAATAACTTGCTAACCTTCATTATAATAGATGCCTAATGATGAACTAACCACAATAATACACAGTGTGTTGGTTGCTTGGTTAGTCCATCTGTAATCCATAGGAAATCACTTTCAGATTCTAAATGCTAGAGTTACATCCCTCAGAAGACTATTTCATCATTCTGTTATCTGTAAGATAAAGATGATTGTATTCAATAATATTTGAATTATATGGCAATTTCATATTTGAAATAACTTCACATCTCTCCTCTATATTGCAGACTCTTCTGTAATTGCAATTGCAAAATTACTCAGATATTGTCATCAACTTTTTGACAGCAAGAGTAAATAAGTATAAAAATAATAAGCACAGAAGCACCACTTCTCCCAATTTTTTTTAATTGATCATCCCCAACTTCGCATGCTGCCAAAAGGCATTGGTCATGTGACCAGCTAAGTGACTAAAAACAAAAAGAGGTCTACTATTTCTATTTTAGTTATTTTTTCAGTCAATGCAATTAAACAATAGTCTATTCTCAGTCAACAGTCACACTCCATTTATTCTCAAAGCTAGAAGTTACTTGTCTCCTTGTATTCCACTGATAAAATCTGTAAAGTGTTCTCTAAAAGTACACATAGCACGAGGGTGGTTAGATTAAACAGCTTAATTATACAACCTATATTTGAGCAGTGGCAGTGTATGTCACCCACAGACCCCGCAACTGCGGGATGGGGAAGTTCTGGGGTGCAATGCATCTGAACAACCCTGAAAAATCTAAAAATAAATTTTAAAAAAAAAAAAAATCTTATAAAAATTTGTACAGGGGCACAATCAGACCAAGCCCCGCCAATGATATAAAGCATACAGATGGTGGTGTTGTAATAGTGGAGGTAACCTGAAGCAAGGTTATCGTGACCGGAATTGGATAGGCCCACTTAACCGAAACTGTCAACATAGGTTTCTTCAGTTTTCAAGGCAGTCTGGCTTTCTGGCTGGCTATGTATCCATCATGTGCACAGGCCAGCCCAATGAAGTTAGAAAGCTAAAAATTTGCACATTCACTCCTTGTTATATCTAGAAAAGGAATTTCTTTTTTTTCTTTCAAAATACCCACCCTAATATATTTTTAGTGGGGGCTTCAATTTGCAATCTAAGTTTATGTTAAATTGATCCCTTAATTTGTGTCCAGCAGTGTTCACAATCGTTTTAACTTTTTTAATTCAGACATTTTTTAGTGATCACTGATGAACAAAAGGTGAAAAACTAACTTATTCATTGATAACCAATTTTCGAATTTTTTAATTGATCACACGAACACAGCACCTTGCTAACACGGTTTCTTTTAAGTGATTAACCAGACCTTTCTAAGTTTTAATTCGCAAATTTTATAATCCAATTAGCAGATAGGTATGATACTTATACAATTTTAAATAAAAATATTTTTTTTCTAGTGTTTTAGAAACCATCAACCAAAACTGTCACCAAAGCTTTCAACATAAGTTTCTTCAGTTTTCAAGTTGGTTTGCCTGGCTGGCTATGAATGTATCACATGCACATACCTCACCAATTTTACAAGTGGGCTGAGAATTTCAACAATTACTTCTCAGGTCTAAAAAAAAAAAAAAAAAAAAAAACTTTTTTTTTTTGTTTTTTGAAAATCTCCACCCCAAGGTTTGTGGAGGTGGAAGGGTCAATTTACACTATAAGATTATGCTAAATTAGTCCTTTAGTTTGTGTACAATAGCATTCCTGCTGGTTTCCCGAAAAATTAGAACTTTTCCAGTGATTTTTGCCCAACAAAATACAATCGAAAGGGGAGAGAAGTAACTTATCCATTAATCACCCCTTTATCTTATTTTTTCATTGATAGCCCCTAAAACACGTCATCAAAAGACATTGATCATATGACCGTTTCTATTGAGTGACTAACTAGATCTGTTTATCATTGTTTTATATTTTTTCTTGCAGCATAATTTGAAGAAAATGGGGGTATTTTTTGATTGAATTGATTTTTTCTTCTGAGGATTTTTTTAAATGCATATAATAAACCTATCTTATTTAAAATAATTGAATATCTCATTCAATGATTTAAATCATACCTGCATAAGAATTGTTCTACTTTCCTCTGATAATGAAGGTTTCTGTTAGTTTCTATTGGAGAGATTAATTAGACCTGTTTGCTAATTGATTAAAAAGCCAAAATAGACTGTACAGGTGTTTCAGCCTTCCATAGTTGAATGAATACTTATTCACGGGCAATAATGATTGAGGAATGTAAGATATTTGTCACAATATTTCTTTCTCTTTTATTCGCGCCGGTTAACAAAGTTGGTGAGGTATATGTATCACTGTCTGTCTGTCTGTTTGTCTTCTCATCCATCCATCTGCCCTCATTAAATATCCAAACATTTTCAATGAATTTCAATGAAATTTTGTGGCAAGATGAGCCATAAAACTAAAGGAGAAGTGCTTCAATTTCAGAGTGGATCCTGGAATATTATTCTCTGATTGATAGATATTTGTTCCATTTTTTTTTCATTCAATAAATGTCTGACCACACTACATCTTTAAAGGTCTTCAATAAGTCTCGATGAATTTAGTAGAAAGTTGGACCATGGCTTAGGGCAGAAGTGATTAAATTTGAGGGCAGATCCAGCACTTTGTTTCTGATCGAGAGATATTTTTTGTATGAAAAGAGGTTAAGAATGAACAGTGAATGAAAATGTTAAATTTCAAGGGTAATAACTCAATCTTTGTAAATGTTGCAAGAATTGCATTCTGTCCTGTTTTTCAAACATTATATTTTCATTCAGTTTTTAGTAGTGCATAGCATTGGCAGAAACATGGACATCAGTTTGGGGGGAACAAATGGGGCATTTGATCCCACCTGGATAAGGCCTTCTCACTGAGAATGAGGAACTTTGAAAGTTAGCACCTGATACCCAATAATGGTGCAGTACAATTGTTTTGTTCCGATATAAAAAGACTACCATTATTCACTGTTAACAGGGTTGTCACTTATATACATTCAGAATACATCCTTTTCAATATCAATGACTCTTCTCAAAATTGTAGACAATACACTGAAAGGAACTGTGAACCTTGCTGATATGGGAGTTGTCCCCCTTGTACGTTACAACCATATAGAGGGCGCTATATATTCATTTGTATGTTTATAAGGGAGGGCAAGTAGAAGTGTGTCTTGGAAGTTGGATTGATAATTGGTTTGTGAATTGAGAAGTAAAAGCTGACGTTCTGACATCAATTTACTTAGCCCTGCAGAGGAAAGTTTGATGTGCCATTTTAACATGAACATTTAGCCTTTTGTGCTTTCAAAAATATTGCTCTATTTTTGTCAAAATAATATAAAAAACAAAAGTAGGGATTTAGAAACATTATGTCCTAAATCCTTCAACTTACCGATAGCAAAGGTCACAACACTATACGACATAGGGGTATGCATTGAGATTACATCCTCAGCTAGTTTGGGCGTCCAGTAGAAACTATAAGAGAAAAGAAAAAAATAACATAAATTTTCATGGCTCATTTTTAAAACCTAATATTACAATTATTATCTTTTCTGAACTCTTCCTTCATGATATAAACTGCACTTATTTTTTCGATAGAGCTTTGAAACCTAGTTATTTTCATTGAATAATTGACTGTTGGTTCTTTTTCTTTTTTGTCTGGGCAAGACAGTCTCAGCAACTTAGAGCTGCTGTGTCTGAGTTCTTAGTTTAGAGAAAGTTTTGAGCCCAGGTTCCTCCCCCCCCCTTCTCAACTATGCTAGAGGCTTCTAAAGGAAGGAGGTGCTTAATAGCAGCAAGAGATACCTTATGATGATGTAATGCAGCATCTCAACTAACTTGGGGTCCTTCAGGTTCCTCCCTCCAGATTTTTCCGTCAGGATTTACTTGCTTTCTGGAAAAAACTTTGTCTTGATTGAATAATATGTTTTATCTTCATAGTTCCTTGAGCTCAAAAGCCATTCAAACAACAAAATGATCAAATATTATATCAATGCTTGGAAATTGCCTATCATATGACGGGTCTTCAATATTGGGAATATATTCATGCATTTTGGATAATATCAAATTTTGTCTTTTCTGTACTTATTCAAGTGTCCAAAGAATGCTCTTTAATTGGAATGGATTGTCAACACTTATGGGTAAGGAAAAATGATTCAACGTTCACTTGACCATTGAAAAGTAACAGTACTCATTGTAAGCAAATGTATTTTTCACAATGTTTCAAATAAAAAGTAAGTATTTTTTTTTTCAAAATCCACTTGGGTAGTAATTAAATTGACTCATTTTTATTGAATTCTAATGAAAGAAACGATAACTTATTTCGGGAAGATTTATAATTACAGAGTTGAAATTTTTGGTCAGTCAGCATAATCATGGCAAAAAGAAATTTCGTTTGACAAATATGAGGTAATAATAGATAAACAACCCTTTCCCCTAACAATCTTCCACTTCAAGTACAGGGAGTCGAAAAACAGCTCTCCATATGCGAAATTAATTTCCCATTTTATACCATCGCATTCTGACAGAAGGGGTTACATATGAAGATTAAATAGTTGTATCTGGTCTGCACTCTTTTATCAACAAAAACATTGCATGATATGATTAGAAGATTGCAAAACCATATATATATATATATATATATATATATATATATATATATATATATATATATATATATATTGTTAAGAACAGGCTATATGATCCAACAGGAATGATTATGAATTGCATTATATCATATTGAAACTCTGCTTCCATTATTACATGTATCATTCGGCCTAGACAGCATAGATAGAATAAACAATCAAAAAGATTGGGACTGCTGCAGGAACAGAACCTGCAACCCATAGGGTAGATGCTTCAACATAATGTTGCTTTAACCGTTGGGCTAAACAGTCACCGGAAATGTAAAGGCCCTAATAACTACTTTAACTCTAAATCCTCATTTTGTTTATTCACTGTCTATATCTGCTCTACTTGTTTCTTGCAACATGGATAATTATATTGTTAAGAACTGGATATATGATCTGATAGAAATTATTATAAATTGCATTATATTAAATTGAAACTATTTGAAATGATCTTCTGTTATAACATGGTGAATGTATCATTTTGCCGAGATGATATCTTCGATTGTTTATTCAATGATTAGGTAGCTGCTTTAACTAGTGTTGCTCTTACCATTGAGCTAATCAATCACAGGTTCAATTCCTGTGGCAACTCCATTTTCTTTGATTGTTTATTCTATTTATGCAATCTAGACCAAGTGATACATTCTCCGTGTAATAACGGGAGGTCATTTCGAACAGAATTTCATATTATATAATGCATTCATAAATATTTTGTTGGATTATTTATCTTATATATCCATTTCTTATATATATATATATACATAGATTCATTTATCTTTGAAGAGTTCTGTTTATCACTTAATAACAATAGAAAACTGATCCTCCATGATATCGATCACCTACTCAAAGTATAAAGATAATAAAACAGTGTAAACCCTGCTCTATATACGCTGAAATATTTGAATGTATAGAGATAATACAAGAATGTTTCAATTTGAATTTATTATAGGTGCTAGAAATTGAATCCATACAAATCACTTGACTCCACTTTTTTCATTTGAATGGAACTCATACCATATATAATAGAGTCTTTGGGTAATTGTGCTGGGACTGAGGCAGAGACTGGGTGGATAATTTCATTATTTAGAACGTCTTACATTAAGATGTTTCGGAAAGGGGGGGTCAGTTTATCACATGAGAACAATAAAGAACCAATTCAACACTTCATTTTGCCTCAACTTCATGTATAGAGATTTTAAGAACAGCTGAAAATCTGCTCTTAGTAGACAATAAGGAAAAAAATGTTTCACCCTTCCATTTAAACATATGACCATTTTAATGTTACATATCAACAGACACGGGTGTTCATATAAGTAGATTAACTAAATACGTATTATGTTACTTAGATTATTTGCCTTATATTAAGAACAAAGGTGAAGTGTGAAAGTGCACCCCCACCCAGGCAGACCCGTGTAACCCACTCTTAAAACCTTTAAAAATCAATTTTTCCCAAATTAACACTGAGACTCCAAAACAGATTAATAAAAAGTCACTAATCATTTTTGTTAAATGGACAAGATTTTAGCTATTTTTAGATTTTTTTCCAGCTAAATTCAAAAAACTTCAGCCAGATCTAGCCAAAAATTAGCCAATCTGGCAAACCTGGATAAAACAACTGCCCAAAGAGGAATCTCTTCAGATTCAAAAGCCCCGGAAGAGAAATGACCTTTCAAATTTCAACCATTAAAAGAGTAGAGGTAATGGCTAATTCGATGATAATTGTGACCCTGTGGGTCCAATCAGGTATCAAGTTGCGTGGATCAGTTTCGAGCTAGAGCTGAAAAATAGCTAATGCAAATCGTTTTTAGCAATTTTCGGGTTTTATCAAAAAGGGCTTCATAAAAATCTCATCTAACAATTCCCGTTCGAGATGAGGTAAGTGTCTAAATAAAGCTTATATTGTGCAGAATATGAATCCAAACTCATCTTAGATCACCATAACAAGTACTCAAAATCAGATTCAACATGTGGGATCACAATAACCAGTTGGACCCATGGAAATACCAGGAGTGTTGACAACCAAGATATCATCATTATTCTTGCATATACATAAGAGTTATCAAAGTAATTTATTACCCAGAGAAACTATCAATATTATGAACCATAGTATCATGCAGAAGCAAATAAGACTGATATATCTGTTGTTAATAACTATTTATGCCATCTGTCAATATCCCTGTGGTCTATTACAACTAAAATAAATTAATTTGTAGGCTTCAGAATTTTGAAGGAGTAATGAATGAATGATGGTTATAGTGGATATGGAGTCTCTTTTGCTCCTATTCAAGCATAAGCACCTCCTTTCTTCCTACCTTAGTTCATTACATTGGAAGGGTGGATAGGTGGTGAGGTAGAAGATAAAAGATGTGAAGAGAATGAATAATAATCAGAGAGCATAATGGTCATGATAAGTGGAAAAGTGCCCATTAGGAAATCTGCCCATTAAGAGATTGGACCCTAGAAAAGTGCCCATTAGGAAATCTGCTCATAAAGAGATTGGACTCCAGAAAAGAGCCCATAAGGAAATCTGCCCATCAAGAGATTGGACCCCAGAAAAGTGCCCATAGGGAAATCTGCCCATCAAAACATCAGACACTGGAAAAGTGAAAAACCAGAAAATCTACACAGCTGGTCTTGATTAGGACGAAGAACAGTGCAGTCAACTCAAAAAATATTGTCATGCTAGTTTCATTACTTGAAGACACAGAATTGAATAGATATAAAAAAAATGGCTAAAACGCACCAAAGAATGCTAAGAATAGCCAGAAAACGGCCAGAAATTGCCAAACTGTCAACAATGGTAATTTCTCACTGCCAAATGAGGAACCGCACTGAAGGGCAGTAAATTGGCAATGTTGCTGAAGAATAGACAGAACTGCTGGGTAAACAAATGTCATTACTAAGTACATATGTCCTGATAATCTTGTTTTTCATGTAGGTACAGCAGGGGGGGAGAATGAAGATGGTTTTCCAGATAAGGTCAACAATTGAGACCTGACCCAATTAAGGAAAGGGGACAAAAACAGGACAAGTCATGGTAGAAAGAAGGACAAATAGAGGAGTTAAGTGGCATTGTGTGTACTTTGTACAAATGCCCCCAAGGAAGGCATGAATCTACTCCTCCTCCAAGCTACTAGTAAACAACAGACAATTTAGAGCCCTTCAGCCCTATAACTCAGTTCATCAAAGAAGCTTAATCTGTTATTCAAATAATCAATTTTTAAAAAAAAGAACAGTGATTCATATAAATAGATATTTGGAATTTAAAGCAGAAAAGGTAACAATCGCCAATTTTTTTAGTAGCTGAAATAACTGCCCAAACAGGTAGTTGTATATTGCTGTTTAAAACATGGATTAGTTTCTTGAGTTTTATCACTGAAAAGCTTCATTTATTTTTTTAATCTAAATTAATAGACTGACTGACCTTCTTGATTGTAAAATTTAACACCTTCAACTTGATGTTAAAAATGGTGCACAAATTAAAAACGAAAAAGAATTGGCATTTATCTTTTTTTAAACATAAATAGTGAATTCACGCTGTCTTATTCTAGGATCGCCCTTTTCCTTTTCCACAGCAAATTAAAGCCAATAGTTTGGGTGGGTATTTCAGCTAGTAATTACAATTCAATTCAATAGAATCCCTTGGTTACATGAACTAGTAATGATTTTAATATGGACCTGTTTGAATCATAGCCAGTGACCCTAACAGCAATATATACTTTGGTAATTGAGTGGCAAAAATTCATAATTTCTATTTTTTTAAAATAACAATCACCAATTCTTTACTAAATTTTTAATCGTGCGCTGTTTTTAACTTTGAGTAAAGGTTGAAAAAAATTTACTATCGAGAAGGTCGGTCAGTCTATTAATGCAATGTTAAAAAAAAAAACCGATACAAACAAATATAAGAGGTTGAGTCCATTTAATGATTATTAAACACTCTGTCTTGTGATCTGCCCATTTTCTGTTGAACACAATTCTCTCATGTGCATGTTGCATAGTTCTCAGTTTGGAGGTCAATCTTTTGGTCAAGTTCCATGTTGCAGCTCAATAGGTGACTATCAGGAGGATACATTGGTTGTAGACCCTTCTTGAAACTAATGTGATTCACTTGTTCTTGAAGGTTGAGCATGTTCCACCAAAACCTTGCCATCCAAGAGTGATTCCTCACTTGATTTCTTCTTGAGGGTTTCATAGAGATCCGTTGTCCCAGGTAGATGTAGTGGTCTAATTTTTTAGGTCTGTGTTTTCGATTTTGATTTCTATGTCTTTGTCCTCAATGTGTTTGTTGTAAATGTCATTTGTTTTGTTAAAGTTCATGTGAAGACCAACTTTCCTGCTCTCTTCATTGAGTTCGTCCAGCATTTGTTGAAGATTGTCAACGTTCTTTTTGCAAAAACGGCGATGTCGTCCACAAATCTGAGGTTGTTTTCCTCTATTCTGATTCCTTTATTTTCACAGTCTAGGTTTCAGAAGATCATCTCAAGGCACACTGCAAAGAGCTTGGGAGAGCTGGTATCACCTCGTCTTACTCCTTTTTCAAGCTGAGAGAGTCTTTCTGTAGCCTTATAACTGCCCTGTCAGTATATATGTTACAAGACTCAGACATATACAGGGGCCATACCTTGTTGTACAATAGCATCGAAACTTTCAATTAACTAAGATCATTTTAGTCCAATCCCGTCCATGTCTTGAATTGACTTTGACAACAATAACAAGCCTCACCTACGATTAGAATTCTTATTGACTGAGATAAACTGACAAGTCTTTGAAAATTTATTCTAGAATATACACAAGGGCTTAATTCATCCAAATAAATAAATACATTTATACCGAAAAATAATTTTTTAAAATAATTTTTCATTTATCATCTATACAATGTAAATGTTGCAGTAATCGTCTTCAGTCGGGATAGAAATTGGAGTAGAGTTTATCACCAAAATATTTACATTGTTGAAGGTATTTTCTACTCAGTGTTTTTGTTAATTTCTGAAGAGACCAACAGTTTATATTTCACCGAGATGTGTAAATATTTATATTATAAATATCAAAACGCACAGTGACACCATTAGATAGGTTGACAAAAATTTGTTTCCGTTGGCGTATTTGTGAACCAATAAGATAAAGTATTAAAGGGAAAATCAGTAGAAAAACCTGAAAAGTCTCCAGCTCAGTTATAGAAAGATTTTACAAGTATCAACTACTTTTTTTGAGAATGAAGTATTAGAAGAGAAATCAGTATAAAAATCTGAAAAGTCTTCAGCTCAGTTGGAGAAAGATTTTACAAAACAATTTTGTTGATAATATTTAAACGATTCAAGAGATATTTCATTTAAGCAATTTAAAACTATATTATCAAATCCTACGATTAAGTTTTGACTTCATTTGAATGTAGCAACAATGACAGATGACAATGACCAGATGGAAAATCAGAGACATCATACAGGAATCACAGTACCATAGGCTAAAACTGATGACGAATTCACTCCCACTTCTAAAGCTCAACTCAGTTTGACTCGTTTTGCTAAAGTTTGCAAGTCCCATTTATAGGAGTCGAAATGGGACAAATATTTTTTTTGAATAATATTGTACGGAGAAATGAATTCAGTTTTGATTACCTTTTAGATTTCGATGAAACAAGGAAGTTTGACCCAGGTGCTGCCAAGCTTGTTGATCATGTATTATTTCATGATGCTTGGAGCAATAATAGCAGGACACCCTGTACTAGGATTGAACTCACTAGCTCCGAGCTGATAGGCTAGTCTGCTAACTATGGCTCTTTAGCAACAGTATCCAAACTGTGTTCAGTTGAACATGGTTTAATGCAAATAAGTGAAATTTTCGTAATATAGTTTTTCATAACAATTGATTCCCCCATAGTTTTTACATGTCTTTAATTCATTTCTTTAACACAAATGTAACTTTTCATACAACAAAAAAATTATCATCCTGCCATTCTAAATATCACTGTTCAGTCGGTAGTTCAATAGGTATCTTCAGTTTTCAAGTCAGTCCAGCTAGCTGGATGTGTATCACACGTACAGGCTGTACCAATAGAGCTAGAGAGCTGAAAATTTAAACATTTACTCCTTATTATGTTAGCAAAAGACCTTTTTGTTTTTTAAAAAATTACTCCCCCTTTATAAACTTTTAGGGGGGATTTGCCATTCAAATTTATGCTAAATTAGTCTCTTAGTCTATATCTGACAGCATTCACACTGGGTTTTTTTTCAAATTCAGACTTTTTTAGTGATTATTGCTCAACAAAAGTGGTGAGAAATAATCTATTGATTAATCACCCCTTTTTCTAATTCATTTGATTAGTCATCCCCAACACGGCATGCTGCCAAGAGACACGGGTCACATGACAGTTTCTATTGAGGGATGAACCAGACGTTTATAATTGTTTCATATTTTTTTTTGTTCACTTTCTAAAGAAAATGTGTATTTTTTTTGACTGGATTGATATTTTCTTTAAAGGATTTTTTGCAATGTTCATAGACCTACCATATTTAAAATAAGTGTATATTTCTTTCAATAATTGAAATTATATCTGCATGAAAACAGTTTTGCCTTCCTCTGATCATGAAGTTTCTCTTTTAATGAAATGAAAAAAAGTAGAAGTATAAATTTTTCAGATGATGTAAACTAGGAGTACAATTATTTGTGGGTCGTTTGCATAGACATGACTCCCACTAATATATCTCCACCTACCAATTTTTGTATCAAACAAACCAGATGACTTCTTGACAGAATTATTTTTAGTGCCTTACTACCTCATCAGTTGCTGTACCGGGTCCCAAACCCAACCCAATTTTTTTTCTAAGATTATACTTGAGACTTTTTTTGCAATATTTTTTTAGACTTCTTCAAATAATTTTTTTGATTTTTCGAGGTTTCTCAGATACATTGTGTCCCTGGAGATCCAGTGCCATATCCTTACCCCGCTCCACAGTTGCAAGGCCTGTAGGTCCCACGCTCAGCTTCTGACCTTATCTCCTTTGTCACAGTTGTATCATCTTTCAGGTAGCCTTTTGAAACACCTCCCTGTCTTCCCCTGCCTCATAAACGACAATCTCCAGAAAGAAAAGGAGGGGGGAGGGTTTAAAGCTAGTGATTTTCAAACTCACGGCATATATAGTGGACAGTGAGCAAATCATGTCAATGTATCCATGGAAACATGGACCATACAAGCATGTTGAGCAAATATTGATTTTATTCAAATCAGGTTGTAGGCCATAAGGTCAAGATCTTAATCAGAAATCTGTCTGCTTACAGAATTCCATGTTCTACGTAATTCACTTCTATATCTGATAGCACGAGGTAAGATGTCCATCTCTTCAAGAGATAACTTCCAGTGGAGTATGAATGGCCAATCACGAAGTTCCGGGTTCCATTGCATGCGTCAGCTCGGAGACCCTTACAAATCTCAAGTCTGGTTGAAACCAGTACTTCATGCTTACAAGTTTTTTTATGACCAACCCCACTTAGCAAGCTGTAAGTCCAAAGGAGGGATATCTCAACCTTGATTATATATAGATATATATATATATATATATATATATATATATATATATATATACACACACACAGTATATATGGTACAAATCAGGCTAGTAGTATAACATAATATAATAATATATCAATATAAAGCCACTTCTGATATGTAATGGATTTATTTCATAGAGTGTTCGATACATACAACTTTTTACTCATGAAGTTAAGTTGTTTTAGAGTAGAGCTGGAAATAAATAGTAGGATATGGATTCGTCACACAAATTAGCTCATGTTCCTGCCCTCTTCGGGCCTCATCAGGCGAGTGAATCCACATTCTACTATATATATATATATATATATATATATATATATATATATAAATATATACAATGATTCCAAAGACTTATGGTTCATAGCCAGGTTTCGGAGACAATTCACTAGAGAAGCAAGTTTGGTTTTCACTGGATGCTGGTATTAAAGCCTTGTGTCAGACTTAGCTTAGTAAACAACTGCAACCCCCCCTCCACATACACTGACAAAAATTCTTGTGCAGTTGAGATTTTTTTCAACAACTCTCATCTGATATCAGACAAAAAGCAAATAAAACTAAATTTCTCAAAGATATGGTTGTATTTAGTTCATTTTTTCATTTATTTATTAAATGAAAAAGCCTCTTTGGGCATCTTTGTAGACAAATTACATGTATTCAACATTAATTCAAGGGACGAAAATGGATAAAACTCTTTTAAAAATTACAACCTCAGCAGTACAGAGAAATATTTACTTGGCAGATTTGAATAATTTATTTCCTAAATTCTATATATTTCAGCTGATAACTTCCAAAATTGCCCTATCAAATTATTTTCTTTCCCGGATAATCTAAATTCATCAAAGTTATCCTTAAAATTATCTATACTAGTACTTATCAATACTTTTTACATAAAATGGTAAATTATTTCAGTATTTTGAAATTCTTTAGGGAAAAAAAAAAATTTGTTTTTGTGACGAATCAATTATAAAAACTATATAAGTTAAAGGGATATCTCAACCTTCAATACATCCAGCATTTTCTCAAATGCAGAGAAAGATTAACATATTTTTGAAATACAAACATTGAAGTATTGCTGCAGGGACATATTGGAAACAACATTAACTTACATTAGTCGGGAATGAGTGAAAGCGTTCCCACACTTTCAATACACTACTAAAATTTTCTGAACAATTCAATAATAAGAAAAATTAGCGAATACATATCCCAATCCTTTTTCCATACGGCCTCAAAGTGTCTCTGAAATTGGTTAGACTAAAATTTTTTTGAGTGGTGGGGGATGGAACACCCTCTCCTCAAAACCAGGCAGCCCTGCATTCCCTCATTTCTTTTTTTATAGAATTAGATTACTGAAGACAAACATTCTGCATTTATTCTTGGATTGCGATTGATTACATTTATCTTAGCATACAAAGATCTTCTGGAGGCATAATATGTCAACATCTTGCCAGACATCTAAATAAGAGAGAAGTTATTAAAACTAAGAAACACAAGGAACTTGAATAAATCCTCTGTGCGTGAATGGGAAGTGGAGATATCTGCATGCGCTTAAAAACAGAAGATGGAAAAGGGGTCACTGAGTGTTCACCTCACAAAACTAGTGGAAAATCAGTTGAAATTAAGTAGAATTCTGCCTTGGCTTTATTTTTTGGTCATTTGCCGTTTTACTACACGTGTCGGCCAGGAAGAAATGGTCCCTAAAAGCTCAGCAGAGTATCCGATTAGAACTTTATACCAGCCAACAGATGTATACCTTATGATTTTTATTAGGGAGATGGGTGCCAGCCTCTAATTTGCAGACATAGAAGCAAGTAATTTGAATAGTGAATTGAAATTCAGGGAATGGTGAAGATATCAGACAGGGCTTATATATTATACTATCCAGTTGTATTTAGGACACGACCAACAAATTATACTATCCAAATGGATATTTGATGGCATATAAGACCCGCATGGAATTTAAAAAATAACTGATTTATTAACCAGTTTTTTTTAAAACAAAACTATCTTTCATTTCGAAGATCCATGTCAAAAATTACACAAATCTATTAGATTTCTACAATAAATTATCTTACCAAGAGGGAAATATTTGCC